>CM053774.1:122157719-122196763 GCA_028658325.1 Potorous gilbertii | reverse complement strand
GAGGGGCGGGGATGACTAGGGGGCGGGGCGGACCTGGGGGTAGGGGAGGAGGGGCGGGGCGGACCTGGGAGGGCGGGGCGGACCTGGGGGGAGGGGCGGACCTGGGGGGGAGGGGCGTCGGGGGCGCCCGAACCTGCGGGGGCGGGGCGGACCTGAGGGGCGGGGATGACTAGGGGGGCGGGGCGGAACTGGGGGGAGGGGAGGAGGGGCGGGGCGGACCTGCGGAGTAGGGGAGGACCTGGGGGCCGGGGCGGACCTGAGGGGGAGGGGCGGACCTGGGGGCGGGGCGGACCTAAGGGCGCAGCGGACCTGAGGGGGAGGGGCGGACCTGGGGGGAGGGGAGGACCTGCCCTGTATCCGCGTCCTTAGGAACCTTGTCTGCTTGTGGCTTTACTCCGCCCAGCCCCTTCCCCTCCCCCCTCCCCCTCTCCCCACCCCCCTCCCCACCCCCGGCCCCGCTGACAGCCCCCTGCGGGCAGTCCCGGCGTCTGCCTGCCTTTGCACACCCAGGGACACTGATACGGATTGCTGGATTGCAGTAGACCGTGAGCGCCTGGAGGGCGGGGTTTAGGACCGCCAGCGCTGGTACACAGCAGGCGTCTAATACTTGTGCAGGAGGCGCCTGCGGACCCAGTTCGGCGCTGCCCGCCGGGAGCCCCTCGGGATGCGCGCCTCCGCGGGAGGCGCGCTCCCGGGGACAGCGGAGCCAGCGCGCGCTCCCGCCCGTGCCCCGCCGACCTCGTGCGTCCGCGCGCCGCCCTCACGGGATTGGGCGGGCAGAAGCCGCGATCCCGAGCGCTTGACGCCTGATTGGCTGCGAGGCCTGCGGGGGCGGGCCCAAGAGGGCGTGAGGCGGTTGGTGATTGGGCGAGCCGGCGCGAGCGCGGCCCGGCCCCGCAGGAGGCGCCCGCCTATTTGAAAGACGCGGCCTCGCGCTCCGGGTTGCCTTCGACCCCGCTTCCACCTTGGTCCCGGCGGCGGCGTCGGCGACGGAGGCGGCTGAGGAAGAAGTGGGGGCGGCGGCTCCGAGGCAAGGCCAAGGCGGAGCTGGCCGGCGGGGGCTGGGGACGGGCCGGACGCCGTGGCGGCGGCCTCGGGAGATCCGCCCCGGGTCCGAATCCCGCCTCTGCGGCCCTCCGGGTCGTCCTGGGCCCCCGGGGAGGTCGGGGGGCTCCTCCGACAGGGGCTCGGAGCCCCGAAGCCGGGCTCGGGCTGCCCGCGGCCCTCCGCCCCGCCCTTTACCGGAAAGGAAACCGAGGCAGCGCCCAGGAGGCCGGCGGGGGGTGGGGGCGGAAGAAGCCGCCGAGGAGAGGCTGGCGGGAGGGGTGCACCCGCCGGAGACGCCCCGGGGAGGGGGCGCCCGCCGCCCCTCTAGGCCCCGGCCCCTCTTGGGCCTCTGCAGTCGGGAGTGTTAGGCAGAGAAGGTATTCATTAAGCGCCTCATGTGTGCGGGCGGAGGGGGCTGTCGCCTGCACACGGGGGTCACCCGGCGCAGCGGACGGACACCCCGCTCCGGGCTGACGCCCGTGGGGAGCCGGGCGGGTGACGTGTCTAGATGGGCAGGATTTGGCCGAAAGTCACCCAGCGAGCGGCCCCCAGCGTGTTGCCGCCGTCCCGGGGTGGAACGGGAGCCCTTTAAACGTCGCTGCCATTGACTTGAGGGCCAGGGCTGTGTAAGGCACGGCCTCGGGGCCTCGGGGCGCGGTGGGCCCGGGATAAAGGTCTATTGGGTGGTTTTGTTTAGCTTTCCCGCCTTTTGTTTTTAACCCCGATCTTCTCATGACTTGTAGGCCCAAGAAAATGTCTGGTAACAGTAATTGGTTTCAGAGCTCCCGGGTTCCAAGCTTTGCTCAGATGTTGAAAAAGAACTTGCCAGTTCAGCCCTCGTCCGCACCGGCGAACCCTCCTCCGGGGTATTCCTCATCAGAGAATTACAGCATGTCCAGTTTGGCTTCCAAGGTGACACAGGTCACAGGTAATTGTTTGCAGTAGGGCCTGAGGTGCTTTCCAACTTGTGTTCTTTTGAGAGGTCTGCTTTTCCTCCTCCTGTCCTCCCACCCCGGTGCTCCAGGCCCTTGCCCCTTCTCTTAGACGTAGACATAGCAGAATGACCATCAGCAAAACAGAAACTTACTGCCATGTACCAGTCACATTGTGGCAGCCCTGCTCAATCGGAAGGTGGTTCTTGGTGCCTTCAGCCTTTTCCTCTATTTATTATTTGCTTCTGGGGTTCCAGAAGCCTGAATTCTTCGGCTGGGTTAGACCCTGGGATGGCACAGTCACCAGCATGAATCCTTGGCTCCCCTTAGACTGGTCTCGCTGTGCATGGCATTGTAGAAAGAGCCCTAGCTTCAGAGGACCTGGATTCACCTTCTTCCCCAGATGCTTCCAACTTGTGTGAGCTTAAGTAACTTAACCTCCTTCCTTTGTGAAATGAGCTCAGACTAGGTGATCTTTGAGGTTCTTTCCAGTCCTAGCTCTATGATCCTGTGATAGGAGTACTCCTAGCACTTAGAAAAAGAAGTTGTCACTGGAAGTCAGCACTGCTGCATCCAGAAGAGGTCTGCCAGGTGAACTTGACTTCCTATTTTGGCAGGGTTCCTGTCTTGATCAATGAACAAAATGTGACAGCAGGAGTCTACTTAGATTTCATTTGACAAACAGTTTCATGCTTTCCTTGTGAAGAAGACAGAGATCAGATGGTTGAACAGTTATTGGCTGGGTGGAAGGGATTCAGACCTGAGCAGACCTAGAATCCTCAGTGGTGGAATGTCACAGGCTTGACCTTTCCCTCAGGCTTAGGGATGTGGAATGACCTCCCCAAGGTCATGTCAGTTTTACAGAGAGTAAAACAACTTTTAATGTTCTTTTTTTAAAAAATTGTGAGTTTCCAGTTCTTTCCCTCCTTCCAGGGCCCCCAACTCCAGAGCCAGGGCTCTGGAATGCAGGCTTCACAAAGTGCTGTGGACCCTTTGAGATTCTCTGGTTCCTGCGCACACATAAGCAGAGGACAGAATTGGGGCAAAGGAGTTAAAGATGGAAGCTTGCAGAGGGGATAGAAGTGATATTTGTGTTGTATTTTAAAGTGCATGCCTTGAAGTAGAAGTAGTAATCACTGAGGTGCGTGGACCACAGCTGTAAAATTCTGTAACTATTAATTGAATTAGGTAATTTTGATATTTACCCTTCTTGCAATTAAATGCTTTCAGAGATTGTGCTTGGAGTGCCAGAATACTTGTCTAAATTGGCGGAGCATGTGTGACTGAATTTTATGTATCTAGATCTAATGTCATCATTGGTTTGGGGACTAGAGGAAAAGCCATTTTGAGGGGAAGATGTTAAAGCTTTTGCTCAGCTGCTTCATTGTTTAGCCTGACTCGAAGCTGTTGTTTGTTTCTTAGGGAATTTTCCAGAACCACTACTTTCCAAAGTAGTCCTGCCCAATCCTAATGCTATCCTTCCTCCAAAGAAGATTCCCAAGGAATTCGTCATGAAGTACAAACGGGGAGAGATCAATCCAGTGTCAGCCCTGCATCAGTTTGCACAGATGCAGCGAGTGCATCTTGACCTCAAGGAAACTGTAACAACAGGCAGGTTGGCTGAGGTTGTCTGTACTTGTCACAGAAAGTGGAATGAATGAGTGAAGTAGCATTTAGGAAGTGCTTTGGATGTGTCTGATGTGACAGTGCCGAGCACTGTCCTAGGCACAAGGACAAGAGAAGGTGCTCCTCTTATAATAGGGCAATGGGGAAACATGCAAATCTGAGGGAAAGACCCCAAGGTTCTTGGGGTTGGAGAGACTGGAAAGCTTCTTCATAGGGTCCTTTCCATTGATTGAACCACTGGCAAGGCCAAGGACTTTGGGGGCCAGCCCCCTCTTTTTTGGGTCATCGGGACTTGTGGATGGAGATGGGAGAGGTAAACTGGGGGTTGGTGTATAGTACCTACCAAGGGTGTTGCAAAGTAGCAGTTTCTTGGATTCCTTCCCTGGGAGATGGCTTCACAGGCAAGACTATCAGCGGTGCTAAGTGGAAGACAATGGTCTTGTCGCTGTGGTTTACCATCGCTGAGGTTAGGTAGAAGGTTAAACAGCTTTGACATCCTTTTTAAAAAGAAATTAATGTTCTCTTAAAAATATTTTTCTAATTACATGTAAAAACAACTTTTAATGTTCTTTTTTTAAAAAAATTGTGAGTTTCCAGTTCTTTCCCTCCTTCCTCTCCCCCTTCATGGAGAATGCAAGCAGTTTGGTGTAGGATATACATGTGTAGTTATGCAAAACATATTTCCATAGTAGTTACATCGTCAAAGAAAACACAGATCCAAAAAACCCCAAGAAAAATAAAGTTGACGACAGGATGTTTTGATCCGCATTCAGATTCCATCAGTTCTTTCTGTGGAGATGGACAGCATTTGTTATCATGAGTCCTTCAGGACTGTAATGGATCATTGCATTGCTCACAGCAGCTTCTCAACCTCTGATAGGGAATCTGGTGTTAAATTCCACAGTTTGTGGTTCTGGTAGAAAATCTCTGCACTTGTACAGGAGATGTGTGGACCCTCAGTATCTGGACTATTCTTGAAAAATGGTGCAGAAAGTATCACATGACTCAGGCATGGAGCCTAATTGTGGTCCTTTGTTTTAGCAACATCTGGCAGTATTTGAATTATCAGTACCTTCTAAGGAAGGCGCATGGTGTGGTAACACTTGTCAGTTCTTTAATTTCCTTCTTTTGTTATTCATTCAACAAGATTTATTAAGCACCTACTGTATTCCTAGGCACTGAGCATACAAAGACAAAACCTGGAAAAGGCCCTTCCTACAAGGTGCTTACATTCGACTGGAGGAAACTTTATATATGCTGATAGGTCAACACAAAGTAGTTTGGGGGTCAGGGAGAGCAGAAAGAATTGGAGGGGTTGGTAGGTTGAATCTGAACCAGGGACATATAGGGTTGGTGCAGTTCTCAACTGGTATATGTGAAGAGGAGCTGCCTTTGGGTCAGCTGGATGAGCTAGTGTTCCACAGGGGCTCTCCTCCAGGGCCAGACTCTTTGGAACAGAGTAGGGCTGCTTGCTTGCTAGCCAGTGAGGGAGCTTCTCTGATACCACAGAAAATTGTGAGGATGGAGCTTACCCACAGTTAGTGAGAAGACAGCAGAAGGGCAGAGGGCTGTTCAGTAAGGGAACCCCTTAAGTGCTGCTGTGCCCAGGAGGGCTTTGTTGCACTGAACCAGAAAGAATCTTCACGCTGGGGAGTCTGAAGGCCTCGTAGTTGTGGAGGCATGCTCATGAACAGAAAGAGATCCCTTGAATTGTGAATTCTCTTGGGTAGATCCCATTAATGGACCAGGAGGCATGTCTTACTGAGCACTTGAAGATGTAGCCACATCATGCAAGAAAGAATGAGTTGCTCTTCAGATATTTGGATCTGGGATTGAAAATTATCACAGAGGTTCTCACGTAAAGAAAAGGGAATGGAGGAGCCAGTGAAAGTTGGCATTAGCTACCACCTCTTGGTAAGAGTTCTCCCCTCTCACCCTGTCTCAGAAAGTGCCCCAAGGGAGTGAAAGGGAGAGAGGCATCCTGTCTGGGTCAGCTTCTACTTGTGTGCCCTCAGGTCTGTGAGAGAGGCTTCTTTCCCTTCCCTTCCTAGTGTGTTTATTCCCCCTCTCTTTCTTTTGATATCACAACAACAAAACCATTCCCAAAATCTCTTTTTAGTATCTAAATATTTGAGGAGTGGCTTGTTCTTGCTTGAAGAGGCCCATCTGTCCCCAGCTCTCCCCATCTGTCCCCGCTTCTCGCCATCTGTCGTTGTTCTTTGTTAATTCCTTTAACTCTTGTCCTTTCCACCCACTTTGTGACCCTCAGAGAAGATTCATGTACCAGTCCCCACCCCCTAAATTACAGTGGAAACCCTTCACTCTTGTTCAGGCCTTGCCTTTAGAGCAGTCCCTGGTGTGTTATGAGTCATCCTGACCAAGGCTCTTCTTATCTTTCTGGCTGCCTGAGGGTTTTTGAGGAGACAGAGATTCCATGTTCATTTTGTCCTCAAATGCATTTGAGTGGTTTTCTTCCATGATTTCTTCAAATACGTTCAGGCCCTTTTTCTTTTTTTCATCATGGCCTTCAGGTAACCCAATGATTCTTTAATCATCTTTCCTTGATGTTTCCCTCCAAATCACTTGTTTTTGAAATAAGACCGTCCTATATATTCTTTTTTTCTTCCGCTTTAAAATTGTTGGGGTGTTTTCGCGAGTAAGAAAGGGGGTAGATAGTAGGGGTGACTTAGGTTTTGACAAAACACAAGTAGTAATTATTCAAGGTGCCTGGATTTTGAAAGTAGAGGAATCTATCTAGTAGAATGGACTCAACTTCCACCCACCCTTGATGCCCAGTCCACCTCTGTTCCCTGTTTCTGTTGAGGGCACTCGCTTTTTAGTCTCCCAGTGTGATGGGTGAAAGATGAAATGACTGAGGAAATGAAGGTTTCTGAGCATATTGATTTATTAAGCAATGCATGGCAATTATGGCAGACCAAAACTGGATCTCCTCAGCTTAGACCTGGACCTCTAAATACTGGAGGAGACAGATTTTTATGTATTAAAAACAATCAAGACCAGTTAATTGAAAGGAAAAATACAATATTAGGTGATCTGTTTTCTAGTTGGATGAAAGATTAGGCACTTTCGAAGTTGGGAGGGAGAGAGTAAACAGGTGTAATTCCCTGAAATCAGAAGAAGAGATGTCCTGGGATCCTGCTGTCCTCAGGTGTCTATAAAACAATGAAGGGAATGTGGAAGCAATAACTGATTGTATGGGGCCAAGTTGTTTGAGATTGGCAGTTATGAGAAAACTCCTTGCATAAGTCTTTGGATCTTAGTGGGTTTCTGGTCAATATAACTGAGGTCCTCAGTTAAGGGTCTCTAAGCAGCAATCGAAGCGGGTCCAGCTTTGGAGCCAAGTAGGGGAAGGGTTAAACAGCACAATAAGACTTTCTCCCAGTTCTCACAGGTGAAGAGTTTTCTCACAAGGTGGAAATTGAGCTAGACCCAAAATTAAATAGAAAGGGGAACCAAGCTAGCTCCAGAACTGTCACAAGCTGAAAATCATGTGGGTTGCTTAATTCCTATTAACCATTCACTGTTCTAATTCCATCAGTTTCCTCACCAGCTATGTAACTTTGATGTTACCCTCAACTTTTCTCTCCCTGACCCCAATGTCAAATCATTTGCTAGACTGATTCATGTATTCAGACATCGAAAGACTTTCTATGTAACTTCAACTGACAAGGGCATATGGAGTTGGTCATTTCTAATGATGCAGCATCCAAGGATCTAAAGCCAGGTTTGGAGAGAGTTGTAGGCAGCATCTTTGGAAATGAGAATCTCCAGACTGTGACCTTTTGGCCTACACCCTAAACGTTGAGCTGCAGAGTGGGAGGGGCTGCCTTGGGAGCAGGGGGTTTCCTTTCCCTGCAGTCTTGAAGCAAAGCCTGTATCAGCATTTCCTGGATAGGTTAAGGGAATACTCCATCAGGAACAAGTGGGGTTCTGTGACCTCAGAGGTTTCTTCTGACTGTGAGGTTCTAGGGTTCTGAGTAAAGAAAGGTAGTTGGCTACAAATGATCCCACAAATATTACTGACATATCTCTTTAAATTTTTTTAAACAGCAATACGGACTTATTGCTGTCCTACTTTTAGAAGAATTTTTCTAAACAGTAAAAATAAATTTGCTGATTATTTTCATATCAATAATATTTTCTTTCTTTTGACCCATTTGACCAGATTCCGACAATTGTATTCACAATTCAATTCATACTGCTATTGCTGGATATTTCTTTCAGGTAATGTTATGGGTCCTTATTTTGCCTTTTGTGCTGTGGTGGATGGTATTCAATATAAAACTGGACTGGGGCAGAATAAAAAAGAGTCTCGATTCAATGCGGCCAAGCTTGCCCTGGATGAGCTTTTGCAGTTGGATGATCCTGAACCAAGGAATGTAGAAAGCTCAGGTGAGTGCTCAGGTCATTGAGTAGTATTCATCTCTCCTCCTCTTCCCTTTCCTTTTCCCTCCCCTCTCTTCCCTCTTCTTTCCCTTCTTTTATCACCCCATCTCTTCCCTCCCTCTCTCCTCCATCCATCCATCCCTCTTCCCCTCTCACTTCCCACAGATAAATACATACATAGGGACTGGGCCTATTATTTCACTGGAGTAGGGAGTCCTTAGTGAGGAACTTGTCCACCAAGCCTATGCCTCTTCTGTCATTATTACTGGTTCTTGCTATTTTTTTTTAAATTCAGCCTTGCTTAAATCATTTTTGCATAAAAAAGAAATCTGAGCTCATCATAAAGCTTCCTGTCTAGCTCTGTTGATTTCTGCAGGGGACTCTTTGGGATTGTATAATCAGGATCTCTTCCTTCCCTCTCACCCTCCTTTAAGAAATTATTTTTCTAGCCAGGTATCCCTTAAGTATCTATATATGAGATTATGTTGTTGGTCAGGCTGAAGATCAGAGTAGCAGGCACTATATTACCATGGTTACTTCTCTCTTTCTTATAATTATAACTCCCTAGACTTTTGACCATTTTGGCCTCAGGACCCTAATGAAACCTAGACAGA
Source organism: Potorous gilbertii (assembly GCA_028658325.1). Lineage (NCBI taxonomy): Eukaryota > Metazoa > Chordata > Mammalia > Diprotodontia > Potoroidae > Potorous > Potorous gilbertii. The sequence continues at coordinate 122,188,137 of CM053774.1, read as the reverse complement.
GCTCCCAAAATGACTTATGTTTTCTCCTTCCTGAATGATTCCCTATGATGGCCCAGATTGACCTGATTCTCTAAAATGGTGACATCATGAGCTTTGAGGAACAACATTGGAGAACCAGAAATTATGGAGAAGTAACCAGAAAACTTTGGCTGTAAGATGCACCAAAAACCATGAAAACAACCCTAGTTAGCTGCAAAATAGGCCCAGTTGATGTCCCTCCAAAGCCTTAAAGTAATAAATGAACATGCACTTCTATCACTATTTTTCATGTGTATGTAGCTATTTTTATCATTAAGAAATTGCAAATTATATAAATTATAAATAACACTGCAAATTATAAAATAAAGTAGTTTTAGTTTTCTGATCTTATTCAGATACTTTTTTCCTCATAGAAAATGTTTTTCTGTGATATTTTATATATTACTATGTCAAAAAAATATGAAGCAGCCATTCTTAAGGGCCTTATGTTTCCTAACTTTTTTCAATAGGTCCTCCTCTTATTCCTGCAGACCCTGTCATTTCAGCTGAATTGAATTATGTTTCCAAGGTGCATTACGGTAGGAAAGTCCTTATATTCTTGTTTGGTACCAGCTGGGCCACCTAAAGAAGTATTACATGTACAAACTTGTCTGTGTTTTAATTGAGTAGAGCATCTGCTGAGAAAGATATGATTGTTCTGATTTGGTTGATAAGTTTTCAAGAGTTGATATGACTAAAAATTTCTTTTCCTTGTAGCCAACTTGGTGGTAGACTGTTTTGCCCTTAATGAGGCTGGCCCTTGAATGGTAGCCATGGTGATCTATTAAAGGACTAGGTTTGAAGCCTTTCCAGCCTGGTAGAGAAGCTTCCAAAACTTGGTCTCCACCTTAATTGCCTTCAGTAACCCGTGGGTCACCTTGGCCCTGGGCATGATGAGTTTGGTTAATTCACTTCGTTGGAGTTAATATAGGCGAAGTTAAACTGATGCTGCTGTGTTAGCTTCCTAAGCCCAAAGAGAGAGGGACTGGGGCTTAACATGAAATACTTCTTCTTCTGACTCTTGTGAATGTGACAGAGGCTAGACAGAACTCGAACCCTGGAAGCCAAACAGCAAACAAGCTGACTGTTTCCTCCCTTGAAACCGGAGACTCAGGTTTGCCAGCAGCCAGCCTTTGGTGCTAGAGCAGGGCTTCTTAACTGTGTTTGTGCCGTGGGCCCTCTAGTGATGCCCAGCAACTCCTCAGTAATGTTTTTAAATGTGCAAATAAGATGGCTGGGTTTACAGTGGAAACCAACTGTGCTGAAATAGCTCTAAAATAGAAAAAAACAAACCAACCTTTAAAAAGTTTTGTTGTAGAGCTTCCCGAACTTTTCACAGCATGGAGTTGGTTTGCTTCCTTCCGTTTCCCCATTTGATTTCTGGAAAACCTGTTCCTTGTAGATCAGTTATCCAGTGCCAACTGCATAAGTTTCATTGTGTATTCAGAATTGGTATTTGGAAACATCATCAGATGATTAGGAATTAATTTTGAGCAGTCTTTGGTACAACAAAGTAATACAACACCTAACACAAAGCCAGAAGACAATTGTGAGGCATAGGTAAGAAGAACTCATCTGATTATGGTGGTTGGTATGCCTGCTCCTTGTAATCAGGAGAACAGTCAAGAAAACCAACAGGAGGCAGCCCACCATGAGGAATTTACATCTCAGTGGATTTTGCATAACACCTGATGGACTTTATGGAGACATTACAATCTCTCCTGATTGATTAACGTAGGAAAAATAAGACTGATCACAGCACAGGCCCTTCCTTGGCAAACTGTAAGACAGTTCAAGACCATATGGTTCTGTAAAGTCATTTATGCTAAAAAAATCCACCTCAGTTTGGAGGGAGAGGATGGACTCTCCTGGGGCTTGGACCCATAAGGAAGGAATTGCTAGTTGCCTGCTCTGAGACAGCAACCCTGAAGTACGGAATAATGAACCAGAGGGACGTCAAGCCTAGACTGTGTCCTCTTGCAGAGTTTCTGATGTATATACCCTTCCTTCCTTGCCTTTGCCACTTACGCTATCATGCTCCTAAATTACTAGTGAAATGTTTCCCCCAGTCCTGTAGAATGAGAGGAATAAGTAAGTCTACATATCTCAAGCTAGCTTGGAGGAAGAGTGGTATACGTGAAGCAGACCAGGAATTCTGAACCCCCATGTGAATTGAAGAGGGAGAAAATCTTCATTTCAAAATTTTTGTCATAACCAGCAAAACTGGAACCATCCTAAGTAAGATTAGCAAAATTGATATATTTAGGTTTGTTAATCTACCTTATCTATTTTGTTGTAAATGGTGGTTCTGGCACAGATAAATGTTTCCGTCTTCAATATTTGGCAAAGGATATTGTGTGCACTTAGTCCAGAAGTTCAGTTAGAGTTCTTTTTCTAACAATACAGAAAGTAAAATTTGCAAGAGGAGTATCTCATGGAAATGAGATTGTTCTAGTTTTGTGGAGAGTTGTAGTTAAGTAGTCATAATAAAGGTAGGAAAGAGTGATTGGCCTTGGTTTAGTATCACCTGTAATTCTCTTAGGATCATGTCAATGACATAAAGCCAATATCAAAGGTACAAAGACTCCAGTTAGACCCTTAGGAGTTGTCTTATCTGCTCACAGGGCATCACTGGAGTAACCGGGAAAGCCACCCAAGCATCAGGTTCACCTTGATGAGTATGGTGGCATATCCAGCATCCATGATGCCCAGTGGCTTTAAGATGATATAAAGTATGTCTTGCTTCACCATGAATCTTACTAGTAGTACTAAGGCTTTTCCAGTTTTCCTGCGAATGGAATTAAGTGAAAAGAGCAACTGGTTATAGCCTAAGAATTAAACAACATTGAGGACATGGGAAAGGTTGAAAACATAAATATAATTGTGAAGTACGAAGCAAATGGTAGAGTAAAAAATACCCACTTCTCCATAGTCAGTGATTTTTCATTCCCACAGTTACTGGAGTTTTTGATCTAGAGTTCTCATGTGCAGAGTTAACTGAGGAAGAGGAAACACCATATCATATCATTTGTCAAGAGACAAATGAAAACATCCTTTGATATGTAACCCTCACGTGGAATGATAAAGAACAGGTTTACATGGGCACAGTGTGCCCAAGAGTCTTTTTCTCCAGTCTTGACTGCAGTTGGCGTGATCAGCAACACTTGGAATGAACTTGGAAGAACACTTCCCAGGTGGGTTTAGTTCTACTGGAAATTCTTGATGTGAATGTGATCTCCAGGATGAAAGTCACATAGTGGAAAGTCAGAAGGTCTAGTCTGCACTCCATTGCCTGTTTCATGAAGTTCCTTCATTCTGTTTTGTATTTCCTGCCTGTGAGAGGTAATAGATGTCTCTCCTCCCAACAATCATGTGTAGACTGTGGAGAAGGGTTTTGCTTTTATGGGAGGGTGACCAAACAGCATTTCAAAAGGAGACAGGCGTGATTCCTACTTTGGTCTGTTTTGCAGATAAAGCTAAAGGAAATAATCAGGCCACATTAAAAAGGTTTCAGGACACTATTTACCGATAAGAGTTTTGAGTTCCTTGTTGATATGTTCAACCTGACTTGAACTCTGGGAGTGATAGAGAGTAGGAAACTTAGGACTTATCCTAAGATAAGAATAAATTTGAGAGAGTATTGAGCCAGTGAAATGAGACCTCCCTCTCAGATGCTGGACTGTACTTGGGCATGATTTCTTTCTCTCTTTTTTTTTTTGTTACAACAAAATTAATCATTTTTATTTAAAAGAAATGTTACAAATAAATGTGCAAAATTAATTTCCATGATTAAATCCACACAAAAGGAATATGCATACTTTACATAAAAGTTAGTATTACATGACACTATCAAGAATCAGGCAAAATGGAAAGATCTTGCAGCTACAGATCTTGTAGACAAGTGAGATGTGAGACCAGGAACGCATGAAATTAAATGTTCAGGTAATTTACAATAGAGCAAAATCTCACATAAGCAGTGTTAACAACACAGACCCAAAATAATGTTCTACTTTAGTTCCAAAATTCTATGTGCCTTTCATTTCCAAAATAAGTAGTGTGTAGCCACCTTTATAACAGTGGGGGGGAATGATGTTACAGGGCAAGGCAACAGTGAAGTGCCCAAACTAAGCACCAAAGGAAATACAAATGAATTTCATACATCCTTGTTCACTCTCTTTGGAATGCGCCATATGATATCGCTAGAATAAGTGCCAGATCTGACTGACTGAGCTGAAAGACATTGTCATGAATAAGAACTTCAAAAAAAAATTGGGTTTTGTTATTTTGTTTTACTTACTCTATTTTTCCTTGAAGTTAAGATGAATTCATTCTCTTCAGGACTGTATTTCTATGAGGAAAAATTACTCCTGTCAGCAAGAAATCTGAGCAATGTTGGAGAGTCTGTTTTAACATTTGTATTAATAGTCATAGCTCCACACATCAACATGTAAAATCAGCATGTGTGTACATGAATAAAACAAACCTAAAGACCTCCATTGGTGAGAGAAAGTGTTCAGTCTGCATTTGCTAAAGCATATTAGTTGTGTTTTTCCTCTTTGTGTTTTTAGATCTGAAGAAGGAATTCATTTGTTCTGTACTAAGTGAAGCTGCTGGTTTTATTTTTCTGTTTAAAATCTTGTACACTACAAGAACTAGGATTTACATAAATAGTTCATTTCCCCACTAAAAGGCTCAATGAAAATAAGCTATTGCCTATACAAATGTTAATATCCAAATCTGGTCCAACCCCCTATACAAAACTCCTGCTTGTTTTGGTATAGAGGCTACAAATGAGCTCGTAAAGCCAACTTCGTCATTAGAATACAGAAATAAACCAAGGAAAACCTCAAGTAGTTGAAAAACCAGCTGAGTGCTCACTCTGGCACAGTGTGATTGATTTCCTTTCCTATTCATACTAGAAACATGAGGCCTCACTTATAAAAGGAAATCAAATAATGGTATATTACTTCCCAACCAAGACTCTTCCTAGTTAGTCCCCTGGAACCTGTTCCTCAGTGAAGCCTACATCCCACTAGAACTGGGGAATATTACAGGTTAGTATTGAGTCCTCCAAGTGTTATAGAATAACTCAGCAGTGCTTCAGTCCAGATACTTCTCTTGCAAGGTCAAAGCTTGTCATCATTCATTTCTAGAAATTGAGCATAGACATCATGGGAATGTTCTCCTTTTTGATTGAATAAGAACTTGTAATAGCTGCCATCCGCACAGATTGCTGTGACAGCATTTGGCTTGGTTCTGAAGGCACAAATGCATGGAGAACCTGAGGGAACCTAGACTTGCTTATTCCTTTTGGGATCTTCAGCTGCAAAAATGTGAACCATTCCATGATCACTTGATACACAGATGAGTGAAGCATCCGAATTGAAATTAATACAATAAATATTTGCTGCTTGAGATCCTCTTCTCAGTTCCTGGATTAAATGCCCCAATGAAGTATCAGATATTCTTATAAGGGTCCCTTTTTCAGACACTGTTACAATTCTTGTTCCTTGGAGGTTTAAAGCTATACAGCTTAGAACTCCTTCATGAGCTGGGATATCAACTGGAGGTTTTTCTGTGTTGGCCACATCTGCACATGGCCAGTATGTGTACCAGGGAATGCCAGGAGAGAATTGTTGCTACTTGGACATAAAACACGTAGACCCTTAGGGTTGTAGCAGGTCTCAAATACGTGCAACTGATGGGGATTGTTTGTGAAAGTAAAAAAAACCTTAATCATGGAGTCCAAAACCACCACAATTCTGTCTTGTCACAGTTTGACTGCTTTGACTTCTGTAGAAAATTCTATTTCAATAGCTCTCTTCTTTTTTAGATCATCCTGTATCATCACTTTATTAAGGGAAATATTTAGGCTTTTTTCTACCATCAACTAATGCTAAATAGTTGCAACGAAAGAACTTTTCCTCATGGCTAACTCCTTCTTCAAGGAATTCTTGTTTCTCTTTTTTTTTTTTTTTTTGAGTGGATCAGTATTGTAGACTTGGAATCCATTTTCCATCCCACATGAAAAGCAACCATGGTCCTGGTTGAAGCCTGTGAAGAGAAGCCCATCTCTGTGAGGGTTAGAAGGCAACAGGTTGATGGCGCTTCGCTAAGTCTGGCCGAGGCCAATCATTGCCTCATCCTTACCTCCAGATGCCACTCACCAGGCCCGGGGAAAGCAAAATCCTGTCAACCAACTAGAGGACCTTCTTCCTTCTTTTCTCTGCCACAGCCCCAAAATGCCAGGTCAGGAAGTGACAGGCAGGATGGGCTGCCAGCCTGGTGAACGTGGCTTCTCCAACTAGTGAGTTTCCCAGCATCACCAGGCAGCCCTGCAGAGCACTGAGTACATCCATCACATACAGGAAAAGGGAGCCTCATGATCTCTTTTAGATGAATTTTAGCAACAATTAACTGTGACTTTAAGACCAGGAAGTGCCTCAGCCCAATGAATGAGCTGGTCTACAATGACAAGACCAACTTTATAGTGGCCAACTTGGGCATGCATATAAAATCAATTGATGTTCAAATGGAGTATAAAAGCTAAGGCACGAAAGACAATGGTTTGTCCAAGGCATTTTGGTTAGATGCCTGACAAGTGGATGGACAGGACTTGTGAGCTGTGCCTATGGTAATGCATGCCCAGGGCAACCCACACTCATTGAATCAACCATTCCTTAAGTGCCAAAATGGCCCCCTTTATGAACGGACATGTGTACTTGGTGATGGAAGGGTGAGGTGAGGAGTGGCTTACCTCTCACAATTACTCAGACCTAGGGACCTGTTTTGTCTCAAATGATGATTTCCATTTTTCAGCCTCAGTTGTAGGCAAAGGGGTGATCATCATCAATGATAGAAATGAGAGGTGGAACACATAGGCACATCTTTCTAATGCAGCTAGCTTTGCTGCAGCATTGCTTACTATTACCCTGTGAAATAGGGTCAGTGGTGCCACTGTAGGTGGAACAACGGATGATGGTCAGAACTTTGGGTAGCTGAAGAGCAAAAAGATCTTTAATGAGGTCCGTACAATGTGATAACCTTACCAGAGGAGGTTAGAGTCCCTTGCTGTAACCACAGTGTTCTGAGGACCTGACAGACCCAGAACGCATGACAGGATTCTGTGTATATGGTCGTACTTTGGCCAGCGGGGAGCCAGCATGCTTGGATGAGAGCATTCGGCTCTGCAGCTTGAATGATAAGATTGGATGAGGCTACCCAGATGGTGTCATGGTCTGCAAGCACTATTTCCAACAAAGGAAGATCTATGAGTTTAGAAGATGGGGTCTGAGTTCTGAAGGGGAGTATGGGCAAGGTCATCATGGGGTTATTTGGTCATGTCCATGAGAGAACAGTCATGCAAAGGCTCTCCAGAGACAGGTGGATTGGGAAGAGCATTGTAGGATCGATAATGAAACGGTGCTTAAGCGTGATGCTTTCCCTTCCTAAGTAACCTTATGTTTGGGAGAGTCTTTGATCAAAAAAAGCCTGAGTTTTGCATCACAACAAAAGAGCCTCAATTTCATGGGGACTTTGAACTATGATTGTTCATTGTTTTTGGCTCTTCAGGGTCACATGGATCATCTGTTCATTGGCTTTTCTTGGCAAAGATAGAGAAGTGGATTTCCATTTCCTTTTCCAATGGATCACTTTTTTGTCATGACAAGGCAATGATCCATGAGACAATTAGTGGTTGTGACCTGCCCAGGGTCACACAGCTAGGATGTGTCTGAGGCTGAATCTGAACTAGGTCTTTCTGGTTCTTGACCTAGTACTTTGTTCATTGAGCCACCTACCTGTCCAAACTACTAGAAGGACCCACAAAGACAAGGTCTCTTTCTGCCAAAAGAGCAGGGGCAGCAGCTGGTTGCTCTTGTGGCATTAGTGAGTCTTGGTTTACAGAGAAGATCTTGGCCCAACAGATTCTTAGGAGACCTAAGCATGAGTACAGGACCAACAGTTGCCATACAAGGAGCCAATTTGGGGTCTCCCTTGAGATTCCCTCTAGAGCATGGCTTTCTTGTCAGAGTTGATCTAGAAACTCCAATATCTAATGAGCAATCATACATTGTGTCTTCATCTTTAACAAGAGTGACATGTGGGGCACTAATGTGGGAAGAGGCAAAGATGAGGATAGCTGGGGAAGGGTGTTAGGATTTACAATTCCTTCCCCCCCTCCCCTCCGCACCGTCTTGGGCCCTCCGAGGGTTTCCCTTATTCTGTAAGTCTCACTTCTTTCTGCATTCTTTGGCAAAATGGCCCTTTTTGTGACAATAAAAATACTCATGATTTCCTGATGCCCCTTAGCAAAAGTGACAATAGTCTGTGTTTTTGGTTTATATTTTGCCTTTTATTTGTTTCTTCTTTCATATTTTAAGCTCACCTATGCCTTTTCCATGCCATGTAGGATAGCTCTCAGCAGAATACTGTTTTTTCTCTGACTGGGATTAACAAAGGCAGAATTAATGATCCTAAGGGGGATGGGGAACCTGTGGCCTCCAGGCTACATATGGCCTCAAGGTCAAAGGTTCCCCCCCACCCCTGTACCTGGCATCTCATGGATTGAGTCTAACTTTTCATACTACTTAGCGCTTTTATACCACTCATCATAAAAGTTAGAGATTTCATTTTCCTTTTGAAAAGTTTCTTTAGATTTACTCCAGTTTTCATGGCAGACAGCATATGTCTATATTCCCCTAATTAAGGATTCCTTAGCTCATAATAACCTAGTATAATCGGCTGGGTTGTTAGGGTTTCATTGTTGGTCTTACAAAAGCCAACAGGGAAGACCTCCTGGGCTGGCCAGAGTGGTGTAAGCTGGGGCATGTCTCTTTGCAGCCTCAATGATGGTAGTTCTTTCCTCAGGGGAAGCAAATTTTCCATTGTCAACCATGTTTCCTCAGATAGGATTATATATAACCTTTAAATATGGCCTGAAGTTGGGATATAACACTCAAATTTAGGAGTGTCTCTTCTCCATGTGGAGAGACCAGTGGGCCTAAAAGGTTGGTAGTATATCATATTTCTCAACTGGATAATACCATGTATAAATCTTTCTTGGAGAAGAAAGATACCCACAACCAGTCCATCTTGTTCAAAAGAAATTAAATGTCCTACTATGATAGAAGGAGACTACGAAGGTATGGGAAGAGAAATTAAAGAGGAAGAGCAGGACAGGTTGGAGAGGACCCTTTAAGAAACAAAGGACATGACTCTTTATACAGGGCATCCCAGCAAAATGGGATGGAGGAGGAGCGTCCAGTGGCCAAACTCAGTTTCCTTAAGATACAATAATAAAAAGTACAGAGTTAAGACCGTGATAATTAACTGAATCGCTTGCAGTTTTTAGATCATATATCATATGTTTTTGTTACTCCCAGTTGAACTGGGAGTTTCCTCTGGTCCCAAAATAAAAGAAAGTTTTCCAAGGGATTCCTTTCAGTGTGTTACTACAAGGTCCCCTTATTCCCTTAAGGGACTTGCCCAACAATGTTGGGGTTTACCTTAGCTTGGAAGAATTGAGATTGAGGGGGAGTCCCACTTCTGAGGCAGTCCATCTTGGAGAATCCCCTCAGTGAAAAATTGGACTGGAGTGCTCTAAGAAGTTCTTTGGAGAGTCAGTCTTGGGGTCTTGGGTCCCTCTCAACTTCCTGGTTGGCTTGATGTCATGAGTGTCATGAGACTGAGGAAGTAGAATTCAGGAGGCAGCTGGTGGCTTAGTGGGTCTTGGACTCTTAACTAACTTTGTGACTCTAGGCAAGTCACTTAACCTGTTTGCCAACAAAAGGATCCACTAGAGAAAGAGATGGCCAACCACTCCAGTATCTTTCCAGGAAAACTTCATGGACAGTGATGGTCCATGGGATCATGAAGAGTTAGACAGGCCTGAATGACAGCAACAACTGAGTTAAATTGATTTATTAGAAAGACATGAAGTTGTGTAACGGATCCAAGGCCCTTCAGTAGGTATAAGGACACTGAAAGATAAGCTTTCAGTGATGAAGAGCTAATTAAGGTACATAATCTTGAGCAACAAGCCTTTGTGAAAGGCCAAAGTATGACAGAATCAAAGGGTACTAAATACAAGTTTTACCAGAACACTTTCTGGTATTTCCCTGATCACCTGAACAAAGCTTTACAGTAATATGTAACTGCTGTTCACCACATGGACTTAGTTTGGTTCCTCCATTTCCCTGCTGAGTGAAATTCAGAGCTTGTCCTGGGACTCCAGACCTAATGGTTAGGGATCTTAATGTGTGTTCAGCTTTCTTTCACACACCTTCACCAGCTTCTGTCTTTAAGCCACAGTGGTCATTTACCTTCCTTGAGTATGTGCCCACCTCCTTGGCTTGTGTTCTGTGTTCTTACTGCCTCCCTTTCTTCCCATTGGAGTCTTGAAACCTGATTCAAGCACCACTTCTCAACCTTTTAAAAGTGCCTGATCTGTGCCTGCAACTGGGCTAAGTGCTGGAGCTACATAGTCAAAGAAGAGCTCTCATGGGGTAGACTTCATGGAATGGCCCATGGTTCATCTTTTGGGTGTGGGCAAAGCACATAGCCTGCTATCTTTTTCAATCTTGTACTGATAGAGGAAACCATTTGAATTTCTAATATTGAATGACTTCATAGTATCAAGGATTTTGACGGGTAAGGACTTACCCCTTCCAAGAAATATTTCCTGAACCTCTCCCTTTGTCCTCCTTTCTTCATGCACCCTTGAATTTGACGTTGTTTGTACTTCTCATTTGCTTATCATAGATTTTTATAATTATTTGTCTGTCTGCCCCTGCTCTCTAGACACTAAACAAAAAAGAGAGACCAAAAAATAGTACCTACCCTCCAAGAGCTGACAGCCTGATGATGGGGGAGAAAACAAGCAAATGTGTACAAACAAGCAATATATGGGATAAATAGGAAACGACTAACAGAGGGAAGGCACTAGAATTAAGAGGGATTGGGGAAATGACTTCCTCTAGAACATAGATTCCCAAAGTGGGTGATACTGCCTCCTGGTGGGAATGGAACAGTCCAGGAGGTGGCAATAATTGCCTCAGGTGCAACTGGGTCAGACATTGAATAAAAATACGGGGGCAGTGGAAGCATAAGGAAAGAAGAGAAGAAAGTTTTTAAAAAATTGTTGCTAAGTGTTTCAGCTGTTGTGTAACAGTTAAAGTTATAGTGATTATATTATTTTCCAAATAAACACACAAAATGCAAGTTATAACTGATCAGTGGTCAAGTCTCCTGACAGGTCTTAACAAGCAAGTGTTGGCAGGTGAGTATGTCAGGAAGTCCAGCATGTCTCAGCAGGAGTATATGCATGTAAGTAATCACTTGTTTACAATATGATACTGTACTGTTACATGACATGATATTGCATCATCTGAATTTCAGTGCAGGAAAAATCCCACAAATTAACAATTATTAAATTTAATATGCATTGTTTAAAAAAATTATATTTTTTTGAAATGATGCAAATTAAAAAAAAACCTTAAAGGGCTCAAGAAAGTAGATTTCCAGGGAGTCCCTGAGTAATTTTTTTTTTTTGGTAAAAGAGGCAGTGGGCCAAATAAATCTGGGAGTCTGCTCTAGAAGGTAGGATTTTTTGGGCCTTGAAGCCTGGGAGGTTTATAATTCCCATAGTGTCCATCACAGTGCTTGTTTAGTGTTTATTGATGTTTAGAATAAGTAACTAATTCCAGACTGACATCTAGGTTCTTGGATGCCTTGCCCTTCCAGGCCCATCACTTATCTGAGGTGAGGTTCAGGGTTCTGGGGCTTCAGAGCTTTCTAGTCGAAGCATCTCATTTTAGACCTGAGGAAGCCCTGGCCTGGAGAAAGAAGTCAAAGAACTCTACCAGTTGGTAATAATGTTAACGATTTTTGTCAGTTACTCTCATAGCTGCAATTTTGTTGAACATTTTTCTTGGCTTTTTCATTGTGAGATAGTTGGATTTGCTGGATACGTTGTTAACATCTTCAAATAATAATTTCACTTATTATTCTTATGTTTTGGATCTCAATTCTGCTGTTAACATTTTTGATACTGTGTCTAATAGAAATGTGGGAAAAGTATATTCCTTTTTTTAAGTGTGTGTATGTGTGTGCTGTGCGTGTCTGTGTGTGTGAGAGAGAAAGAAAGCTTGCCAGTTCTTCTTTGTTGTGTATTGTGTTGGCTTTTGGCCAGATAGTTTTGATTCTTTGAGAAGGTTTGTGTAGTATAGTACTAATTGTTCCTTAAAAGTTAGGTAAAATTTTCCTGCAAATCCATCAGAACTGGGAGGTTGGGGTTTTTTGGGAGGGTATACTTTCTTCACAGCTATGTCTATTTACTTTTCTGAGATCTCTATCTGGTTCTCTGTTGGTTTGGATATTTGACATTTTTGATATATCTTTGATCTCTATTTTTTGTGTTCTCATTTTTGTAAGCATTTAACATGGGAATACGTTCTGGTCATTTTTATTCTGATTTTGTTGTGATTTCACCTTGTTTCTTTTATATTTCATTAATTTGTTTTTCTGTCTAATCAGGTTGGCTAAAGTCTTAGCAATTTTATGTCTTAAAAATAACTTTTAGTTTTATTTATCTTTTCTTTAGGTTTTTCCAGTTTATTTTTCATCTGATTTTTAATGGCTGCTCTTGCTTATTTTAGGTTGCTTATTTGTTGGGTTTCTAATTTTTTTTAAATATGTGAATTTGTCAATCCTCTCTTTTTCTTTTTCAATGAAGAATTTTTTAGGGATATGATTTTTACTCTGCTTTAGCCACTTCCTAGAAATTTTGGTATGTTGTTTAAATCTTTGTCATTTTATTGTTTCTGTGATTTTTTTTCTTTGACCCACTCATTATTTATATAAGTGTATATGTTTGTATATAAATATTTTTATGTGTAGAAATTTATATGTAGAAATATATTGACATATATCCTATTTCTCCCTTTTTACGTTTGTTTGCAATATTTCCGTGCTAACACTTGGGTGGTTCTATGTAATGCTGAGATAGAGTATATGTGCATAAATGTATAATTACATATACATATATTCCTTTGCAATCTCTTTAGAAACTGTCTCTTTAGTCCCTTCCCTCCCCTCCCCTCTCCTCCCCTCTTCTCCCCTTACCTTTCCCTTCCCCAAACCTTAAACCACTGCGCTCTAAAGCCCCTAGATTGGACAACACTGGGCCCCTGCCCAAGCTCCACTTAAGGGCTGTTTTTTGGACCCTCCAGGCTTAAGAATGATTATCAGTTGTAACTGTTGCTGTTTCCCTCCCAGCCTGATGTAGTTATTTTTCTTTTCCTCATTGAGGGGGGATGCTACCTCACCCTAAGTGAGCTCCTGAATGGATCTTGGCCTAAAGAGGCCAAGGTCTCCCACTGCATCCTGGGCCATCTCCAGTCATTCTGATGAATATCTGGTTACTGGATTCAGATGGCTGCGGAGGAGAAACCAGGCTGGTTACCTGCACAGCCCTTCCTCACTCAAAACAAAGTCAAGTGCAAGTCATGCCATCATTTCTCTTACGGTGTGGTCTTCTTTAGATGGTGCAATCATATATCTTAGCTCTAGTTATTTCACCAATTTATTCAGTTCTGTATTTTCCTCTCTGTTTATTAATTTCTGTTAGACTTATCCAAAAGTGAGAGAGGGGATGTTGACATTACCTGCCACTATTGCGTTACTTTGTGTGTCGTCTTATAGCTCAGTTAATGGTTCTTTTATGATTTTTAGATGCTAAAGTATTTGGAGCATATAATTTTGCATGTAATATTGAACTGATTTATTGTCTGTGGTTTCTTTGAGGATAGTTTCCTTGTTTATCATTTTCTGCTTTGAATGTTTGTTTTTATTTTGTCTGATAGCATGATTATAACTTTCATTATATGGGATTGGCTTGATGTATAGTAAATTTTTTCCCAGTCCCTCATTTTTATTTGGTGAATGTTTTTATTTTTAAAGTGTGCTTCTTATAAGCAACGGATTGTGAGGTTTTTTTCCCTTATCCAATCCATCACTGTTACTGGATTTTTAATCCATTCACACTGAAAGTTATTATATTTATAAGGTGATTTCTAATCTCCATTGATCTATAATTTTTTTTTCAAACTAATATTTTTCCTTCTTCTCCTGTAAACATGTAGCATTCAATCTCTTCAGTTATTTTTAGCTTAATCTATTTTAAAGCAACCATGTTCCTACTTGCTTTCTTCCCCTTATCCTTAAACTTCCCCTTCGGTTTGTTATCACTTTGCCTATTTTGGGAATTTGGATTTTGTTAGTTCCTTTTTCTTATTTGCTTTTATCTAGTTCTTTGTTTCCCCCCCTCTCCCCCTGCCAAGTAATCCATTAGAACCCCCATCCTCTCTTCTCCTTCACTTCGTTTTGATAGTTTAAGACATTTTTCCCTTTGCACTTTTTTCTACCAAATCTGGAACAGTGTGTTGTGGTTCCATGTTCTTCTCAAAATTCAGTGTTCTCTGTATCATCAGGTGTTGATTCATTTTGCTATGTCTTGCAGTATTGTTCATAGATGCCTGAATTCTTTTGCTTGATCTGGAGGACATTTTCCTTTCTGTTTTTAATGTCTCTGCAGTTGTTTTATCTCCTGATATTTAAGGGTCTTTAAATGAACTTTCTTGATAATTTCGGTCTTTGTTGTTTATTTCCCCCTATACTCAGTTTCTTACCCCCCTCTCCTTTGATGGGCCCTTTCTCTCAGACCTAATGGAATGCCACAAGACCTCCTCCAACCCCACCCCATGTATCTTTCTCCACTTCTCTCTGTTCCTCAGTTGTCTGGCTCAGCTCTATAGAAAGCTGCCACTCTTTGCTACCCCTTGTCACCTGAGCATTATTTCTGTTGTTTGGATCTCCAGGGCTCTGAGAGGGAGTTGGGGGGTGGGTGTGGAGTCTGGTGCAGGGGCCATGGGTGAGTTTGTGAAGCTCCACTATGGGAGGTGTGGAGGGTAATGGAGGAGGGGGTATTTAGTGACGAGGTGAAACATTAGCCTTCTCTGTTCTACCTTGAGTTTTTACCTTATTTGGATTTTTGGTGTCTTGTACTGTGGAGACTGCTGAAGCTGCTTTATTTCTGGCTTGGAATTCCTTTTTTATGGAGGTTTGAAAGGTCATGAGGAATGGAGGAAATATTTGATTCTCCGTCATGCTGGTCACATGACCCAGAAGTCCCTGCACTGATTCTTTGTGGCCTGGGCAATCTTTTCTCTTTATTCACCTTTTTAGCCTTAACTACTGAGTTGTTTTTTTGTTTTGGGTTTTGGCCAGAGCCAGGTTTTTAACCAGCCTGCTTTTGGGGTGGGGCTTATAAGTGACTGCTTATAATTTCTTTGGAAAACTGTTGCTACGTACTCTGGCGATTTTTGTCACAGAATGACTCATACGTTTTTCAATTTCTTTTTTATTTTTGGAGGACTGTCTTTTATTAGATATTTAATCAAAGACCTTCCCCTTCCCACCTTCTTTCTAGTTTCTTTCTTATTCTAGATATATTACTTTTAGTTGTACAAAAGCTTTTTGTTTTTCTACTCAGACTTGTCTTATAATGTTATCTAAATGATAGATGGCTAGGGATTTTTCCCTTACTTATATTTTTTAAAAATGCAGTCTTCTGTTATCCTCCTTTTTAGTGCTATAACTTTTACATTTATACTGTTAATCTTTTAGGAATCTATGCTCTCTGATTTAAGATTCAGAATTTAAAAAAACCAGAGATTTTAGTCTTTAACAGCAAAATTTGCTATATTTTCCAAGCAGTTTTGTTGATTAATAAATTCCCTTCCCATTTGTATTTTGGGATATGTTGAATACTAGATTATTAAATACATTTGGTTGTAAATCTTTTCTCTTTCACTGTTTGACTTTTCTGTCTTTTATCTAGTAACATCTAATTTTGATCATTGTTGCTTTATGCCATAATTTTAGATTCGACAATGCCTGAACCCTTTCCCAACTTAACCTTTTTTCATTATTTCTTTTGATGTTATAGATGTTTTGCTCTTTCATATTAACTTTATTATTTTCTCTAGAAAGTGTAACCCATTAGAATTTTGATATGGCATTAAGTGTAGATTTGGGTAGTATTGTTATCTGAACATACGTTTATGTGACCCACTTACACACATGGAATACCTCTCAATGTATATCTAGTTTTTTATGTCCACAAAATTCCTTTTCTAATTGCATGCTCACTCCTAAATATTTCATTGTTTTTTAAAATGATACTTTTCCTTTCAGTTTTTCTTAATTGTGTGTGGGGGGAGTATATATGGAGAGTACTCTCTGGAGCCTGGGAGACATGAATTCAAGTCCTCCATCCAGCCCAGAATGACTGGATGGGCCACTTCCCATGTTCTTTGGGCTCTAAGCAGCTTTCTAAGATCCTCAGTTTCTGAGAAGGTGGCAGCCTGCATGAACAGTGGGCATTCCCTCTAGCCATGAAATCTGAGAGTGAGTCTGTCTTCCTATATATCTCTTCATTCGCACATGCATCACAGTCATAGAAGGGGAGAGTTGAAAAGGACCTCAGTGGCAGTTTAAGCCAAGCCATAGAGGAAAGAAATCTTCCATGTATCCTACCTGACACATGGATTGTGCAGCCTCTGCTTGAAGACCTTGAGCACGGAGTTTGAACCATTCCACTTTTGGGCAGTTCTCATCGTTAGCAAATGCTTCTTGTCATCCAGCCGAAACTTACCTGTGTGTAACATGTCCGTCCCCATTTCCCTGGTTCTGCCTTGAGCCAAATTGAACAAGTCTGTTCCCTCCTCCATATGAGTCATTTAAATGGTAGAAGAGAACTATCATTTCTCCTTTGAGTCTTCTCTTTTCCAGGTTAAACACATCCACTTCCTTCCATCAGTCTTCACGCGATGTACTATTCCTGATGCCTTTGACCACTTTCTGGCTTGCTAATGTTGCTTTTTTGCGGTGGTGTCCAGAACTGAATATGATTCTCCAGATGAGGTCTGATGATGGCTGAATACCATCATCAGGGACTCTTACCTCCTTATTCCTGAAGCTAGTTCCATTAATGTGGACCAGAATCCCAGTCCTTTTTGGCTGCCATCTCACACTACTGATTTATGCTAACCTTGCAGCCCATTAAAACCCCTGGATCTTTTGAGGAATTACTTGCTGTCAGTCTCTTGTCTCTCTATTTTGTATTTGGGTAGTTGGTTTTTTGGTACCCAAGTTTAGCTCTTTACTACATTTATCTGTCTTAAATTTCATCTTACTAAATTCAGTCCCATGCTCTCTCTTGTCACAATCCTTTTTGGATCCTGACTCAATGGTTCAGTGGGTCAGTTGGCTATTTGAGCTTTATATCATCTGTAGAATTGATGAGCATATCCAGGCCTTTAAGTCATTGGTAAAATTGTTATTCACAGGGCCAAGCACATGTCCCTGAGCCATTGCACTCCTGCAGCACTGATCCTGAACCATTAACAAGTTCTTTTTGAGGATCCATCCAACCAGTTCTGGGTTTATCTAATTGTATTATCATGTATTACACATATCTACTTTTTTCCACAAGAATATCATGCATTATTTTATCAAAAGCTTTCCTGGAATTCTAAGTAAATTATTTCCCTGGTATTCCTCATTTACTAGTTAAGTAATCCTGGCAGAATGGAAAAGAGTTCACTCTGGCATGTCGTGTTTATTATGAAGCACCATCTGCGTGCCCCTCTTCTGTCTCTGGGAGAAATGCGGTGTTGTCCCCCTTGCCCCTCTCCAGCCTTGGCTCATCCCCAGCCTAACAGTGCCTGATGTTACTTTTACAGGCCCATGCTGTGTGCCCATATTTGTCCTCTCTCTCCTGGCCTGGCTGCCATCTTCAGCACATTCTTTTAAATGTCTGAATGGCTTGGTAAACTTCCCTGTGTCTACATCTCCCTCTAGAGACATGTGCCGTTTTTCTCCTCTTTTTGTAGCATGGTCTCCTCTTTTTGTCCTTAGAATTTTCTAATCGAGCATTTCTCCCGTTCCTCCTAGACAGATTTCCTTGAGGCAGTCAAGTCCCATGGGACTCCACCTATCTTTGCTCTGCTTCCTTTGAAATAAATTTCCCAAAGTCTAGGGTTCGAGTCAGATGATAGCCATGTCCTCTCCTTCTTGTTCCCAAATGTCTTCCCAGAGTTCACATCATTTGTACCCTGGCACCAGTTAGAGCTGGCATAGCAACATTTATATGGCCCTGCATGCCAGACACTGTGCTAAGTGCTCTACAGTGATCCTGTTTGTTCTTCACAAGAACCCTGGGAAGCAGTGTGGTTATTATCCTAATTTTACAGATGGGAGAACTGAGGCAAACAGAGATTAAGGCATGACTTGCCCAGAGTCACACAGTGTCAGAGGCCACGTTTGAATTTAGGTCTTCCTGATTCCAGACCCAGAGCTCTACCCACTCTGCCACCTGGCTGTCCACTTACTCCTTTTTAGTGAAAAATCATGTCTGTAGTAGAGCTTCCTCTTGTTGGTGCCTTCATATTTTGAAGGATGAAATGATTACTGAGGCATGTAAAGTTATTAGCTGCTCTGTTTTTGGCAAAGAGGGAAAGCTCCAGCAGATGCCTGGATCCTTGAAGTCTCCCTTTCCTACTATCCTGTGTCTGCCCTGCTTGTGATCTCTTTCCCAAAGTCTCCAGCTCTTTACTCTTTCTGTCCAGTAAACTCTAGGGTATTCTTCACAAAATCGCTTTTGTTTGTTCCTCCAATGACCTTCATCCACATGCTGGCCATTATGATTCAAGCCCTCTGGTCCCTGGATTTCACTGCATGGATATATTTTCTTAATATACTGTGCTTCCCAGGCCTCTCCCCTTTGAATTTCTCTTGTTTCTTTCCAAGAAAGTATATCCAACAAATCTACCCTGGTTGTGTGACTTGGAGGTAGTTAGTAAATGGGAACTGTTAGCTGGTACTAGTACTTTTCTTGGGGTGGGTCTGAGACCTCTTCTCGACCTGGCACACAGCTTTGTTCTTGTGCTGGAAGGTTTCACATGATGTACTTTAGGTGCCTTCTGGTCCTTAGGATCCATACGCCTATCAGACTCCTTGTGCTGACCTGGCCTGGAAATAGGATTCAGTGTAATTTTTTTTCCTTGAGTTTCTTAATCAGGACTCAATCTACTACGTTTTATCGACAACCTTATTTATTTTTCCAACATAGCCATTGGGTTTGATTCCTGGATATTTCAGTTTATCAGGATTTTTTTTGCCTTCAAATTACTAGGAAGATGATGTAAGTGGAGTTCCCAGCCCAGACTTTTGGGATTCTTTCCTGCAAGGTGGCATGGTGTGTGCCATGAAGTGGGTTTTCCTACACTCAGTGCTTGCCTAAAGGATCTCTTTCCTAATGGAAGCCTCAGATATTAGGCCTGAGCAGGGGGACACAGCCCTGGGTGTGCACGGTCCCTTGTGAGTCGGTGTGATACTGTAGGACATTACTGATGAAAGACAGCTGCACCCTGTAGAAATGGGAGCAGCCTTTTAGGGAGCCATTGACGTTGAAGCCCTCATGTGATGTGATGCTTCCCAGGTCAATATCATTGGATTATAAATGATCATTCCAATGCTGGCATCCCTCCACAAGGAGGAAGTTCTGTGTTGGTTCCGTCTAAGCCTGGTATGAAACACCAGCCTCAAATGTTGTCATCTTTAAACCTCTAATGATACTAATTTAATTAAAGAGGCTACAACTTTTAATGTCTTTTTCAAATGTTGTTGACATGAAGTTTACCTAATATCATCAGCTACAGTTGGAATGGTGATGGAGTACATGATTGCTGCTTTCATCCTGGAGCCCATGGAACAGTTTGTGCATCTTTGAAAAGATGCAGATCAAACCAATGATGGAGATCCGCAGCCTGGGCAAGTGTGAGATTCCAGTTTGTATTGTTTTTGATATTTTCTTCCTAGAAGGGAGGCACATCCAGCATGCAAAGATCTCAGAGGCAATTAAGGACACCTTTGATCGTCTGACTGGCAGGCATTCGGAATATTGGAGTTGTAGCAGCTCATTGGCTGCTTTTGTAATTGAAAGAGGTAAGTCTGATTGGAAGATGAGGATTTAAAGGGAAAGACTGAAAGCATCTTGTCTCATTCTGCCTGATTAAGTCACAGCCTGAACTATAGTTCAGTGACATGTTGACAGACTAATAAATCCTGACTTCTGCCCCACAGTGGTGCTTCCTGCCCTTTAACTCTCTGTCCTGCAGATTAAGACCATGTGGCTGCAGTAGAATTTGCAGTATCACCCCTAGCATTGCTGCCATCACTACCACTGTCCCAGTCAGCAGTGATGAGAAGGAAAGTGGCAGTAAGGGGAGGAGGAGCCACAGTCCAATGGAACCAAAATGGACTGGGAAATAACTTGGCAAGTCTTAGACATTCAGAGGGCTATAATACCGAAGGTGTCATATCTGCTGAGAAATCCTGGCCCATAGAGTTTGAGTAGTTGTAGAACTGATCCAGGTGGTCTCATAGAACAATGTAAAACCATCTTACAATAATTCTATTTTCCTCATTTTAAACTGAGGGAGGCAAAATTCCTGTTTTTCAAAGGTTATAAAGGTTGAAAGAATGTTTGCCTTGACTTGAATGCTCTCTAGCTTAATTGGAAGCATCTCTATCTTCTGACCTTTTTTGGAACTCCTCTAAGGCCAGTTTTTTCTCCCTATTTTGGCTTCATTAAGCCTCCTAGAAATAGATGAGCCCCGGACATAATGAAGTATTAGAGTGTGGAATAGGTACTAGGGACTAATTACACAAGTGGAAGGATCAGACTTGTTCCCTGTTCTCAGAGAGCTTTTTGGAGACAAGATACCATGTGGAAACACTAGCAGGAAGGTCATTGCTATATTATGTGTCACCCACTTTAATAGTGGTAGATTCAGAAAAGGATACCCTAAGGACTGGAGTTTTAGGGAAGGCTTAGCAGAGAATTAGCAGTCCAGTTTGGCCTTGAAATGTGACACCTAAGGTCAAATGTGGAGAGGCTGAGGCTGGAGGATTTCTTAGAGTGTGGAGTTCTTAGCTGCAGGGAGTTAATAAGCTCAGGGGCTGCATGCATGAAATCTGGCCTTGGTATAAGGAGGCCCCAGGTTGCCCAAGGAGGCGTACATCAGCCCAGATGAGAAGCTCCTGTGCCAATCAATAGGTTGGGATAGTCAGGGGAGGAAAAGACATTGTTTGAAAAGGGAGAGTAGCATGAAGGAAAAACCCTGTTGTAATGACATGTAAAACCCCTTCCCTTCAAGCTGATTGTACAGTTGGAAGTGGTAAAAAAAAAAAATCAAGTTAGGGTGAGAGGAACCAGGTGCTGGAAGCTCTCTAGTAGGACTCCTAGACAGTGAGACCCTGTCATTTGGGGCTGCATGGTCCCATCTTTTGTGCTGTCAAAGGGCCACCATGCTGCAATTTTGTTCTGGCTTAACAAACAGAATCCTACATCTAGCACAGTGACTGATGTGTAGGGTTGCACAGATGATACACATTGGCTTTGCAGAGGGGAGAGAGAAAGAGAGAGAGAGAGAGAGTGTATGTGTGTATGTGAGATGTGTGAGCACTAGGAGTTGGAGAATGTGGAGGAAGCTGGCTTTTGATGGATTACAAGTCTGGTGCCGAGAGGGAGAAGTGTTGTAAATAGTAAAGGATGAGAAAAAGATGAAAGTAGAGGAAATGAAAGCAGTGTGCAAAAATAATGTTTGAGTACTTTGTTAGCAGAAGGAAGGGTGGCCTACGAAGGCCAAGGAAAAGGCTTTTCAAGGTGGAGTTATGTGTATAGTTTTTAAAAAAAAATCTGTATTTACCTTTTGGGGGGGTGTATTTGTTAAAAATTAATTTATTTATAGTTTTCAGTATTCATTTCCATAAGATTTTGAGATTCAAATTTTCTCCCCTTTTCCAAGACAACATGCAATCTGATATAGGCCCTACTTATACATTCATATCCAACATATTTTCATGTTCGTCATGTTGTAAAGAAGAATTAGAACTAATGGGAGGAGCCACAAGAAAGAAGAAACAAAACAGAAGGAAAGGAGAGCTAGTATTCTGCCTTGACCTGCATTCAGACTCTAATTCTTTCTCTGGATGTGGATGGTTTTCTCCATCGTGAGCCTTTTGGAGTTGTCTTAGTTGCTTTGCCGAAAGGAGCCAGGTCTGTCAAAGTCAGTCATCGCACACTGGCTGTAACTGTGTCCTCACTCATCATCAGTTCACATGTCTTTTCCAGGCCTCTATGAAGCCTGCCTGCTCACCATTTCTTATAGCACATTCATGTTCAGCCATTCCTCAATTGAGGCCTGTGTATGTTTTAAGGGAGAGGAGGAGATGTTGTCTAACTGTCTCCTCTAGCAGAATACTGGATTTGGCAGCAGCAAGACCTGCTTTCAGGTCTTGCCTCAGACACTTACCATAGGTGACCTTGGGCAGGTCACTTCTGCCATGATTTCCCTTATCTGTTAAATAGGAAAACTAATACCTCCTAGAGTAGTTGGGAGGCTCCAATGCAGTAATGTATATTAATTAAAAACTCTTTGCAAACCTTAAAGCCCTTCAGAATGTGGGTTTTTGCTGTGATTATTATGAGTAGCAGTGGTGATGCTTATCATCTGTTGTCACCTCAGTGCTGCCTTTTAGTTAGATTGGTGAGGGCGCAGAAGCCAGACTTGTACAACTCACTGGCATCCCACCTTTTTTGCCAGTTTATTTGACACATTTGAAATGTGTATCAGCAGTGGGAAATCTGAAGTAATTCATTCAAAGTCATGGATCCTTAAAGTATTTGGTGTAAATGTAAGGGAAGAGCAAGGGAAAAAAAATGATCTTCTCTTGTTGACATGTCCTTTTTCAGCTGGACAGCATGAGGTTGTAGCGGTGGGCACGGGTGAATACAATTACAGCCAGAGTATCAAGCCGGATGGGCGTGTGCTTCACGACACCCACGCTGTGGTTACCGCAAGGCGCTCCCTGCTCAGGTGAGGCCACCAGGAGGGAGCAGGGCTGTCAGTGGGACTAGCTTCCCGATGGCAGGTGCTCACTGTCGCTAGTGTAACTTGCTGGCTCCTGCAGGACTGGGATGTTTTGGGCTGAGTTAGGCTGACTTTCTCACCTCAGTTGACAGGGCATCAAACTGGTTCCTACAGCTCAGGGCTTCTCAGGAGCCTGTGAAGGTTTGCTGCTGCCCAAGCACCATCTTTGCAGCCTCCACTCCTAAAATATTTTTCTTAGCATGGTCACTTAAAACAGCCAATCAGGGAAGATTTTGCTTGTTTTGTGTTCTGATACTCTTTGAGTGAATCATCACCTGGCTTTGGTTGCTGTTTTTCCTTTTTCAGATGACTCGACACTTCATTTTTCTCTTGTCCCTTTTGAGTTTAAGACCAGACATGATACATTCATTAAAATCAGCTTTTCTACCATGTTATTTTCCATTCTAAGCACATATTAGTTTGCCTTCTCATAGAGCTATTATTGCCTTTCAGAAGATTTTCCCAGCAAGGGACATATTTGAGCTACAGACCTGCCTCCTCAGGATGATTTAGTGTCTGAGCCTAACATGTTGAGGGTGGTAGGGGCTTCTCTGTCTAAGACAGTCTGCCTGTCTGTACCCTCATGAGCATCTGCTTCAGTTGCAGGAGATATTGGTGACCTCTGGCTGCAGAGGAGAGAGGCAGACCCCCAGCTTTCCCAGGCAGAAGTAGAGAGAGGGTACTAGGGAAAGGAACCTGCCCTAAGAAAGGCCCTTTTTTAGAAGAAGGCTATGATGGGACAGAGGAGAATACTGGTGTGGAGCAACCAGGGGGGGGTGTATGCGGAGTGGAGACAGGTTCAGAGACAAATGAGCCAACTGGAATGGTGCTGTGCTAGGTCTGGGGCAGATATGGAGATAAGTGAGCCATGGCACCTGCCTTGTAGATCTTTGAGGGTTAGGGTAATGGGCAGTGGGATGCCATGTGTGGACAGAATGAGATGATTACTCAGTACTTTGGAAGATTTGAGAAGGGAAAGTCCAAGCCTGCCTGGTCTGGGCTTCCAAGGACAGACCTTGGAAGGTGTGGATGGGATTTCACCCTAGAGCTGTTAAAGGTGGGAGAGGGCAGCAGATGTGTACCTGGGGTCACCACGGGATGTGACAGGTCAGGTCAGGTGGTGCCAGATTGTGGATGGTTTTGAATGCCCAACTCAAGAGACTGGGTGGGCCTCACTCACTCTGATCCCGGGATAGGTTCTTCCTCTTAAGGGTTTCCCTGCTTTATTTTAGGTACTTCTATAGACAACTTCTGCTCTTCTATAGCAAAAACCCTGCTATGATGGAAAAGTCAATATTTTGTACTGAACCAGCTTCTAATCTCCTCACTTTAAAGCAGAATATCAACGTTTATCTCTATTTGAACCAGTTGCCAAAAGGATCTGCTCAAATTAAGTCACAACTGTAAGTATTTTTCAAGTGTTGTAAAAAAAAATGACCATGTATTTTAGAAACACTTGTTTTAGTATCTGAGGGGTTCTTCTCCTGGACATCCCAGAGTAATCCCCGTCTCTCCTTCTCAGACACAGTGGGTGACTTGTGAGTATAGCAGCTCTAAGTTCTCTCGCTGCCTGCTCCCTCATTCTTCTGTGATTGCTGCTGTCATGCTATAATCTCTACGACTGCACCACAAACTGAACTGGCCCTTCCCTTTCTTCTTGCACCAAAGGCCTTGTGCTGTAGCTTGCAAAGTGGCTAAGGGTCCTGTGCTCCTTGTTGTGGTCACAGCCAAGCCTAGGGAGGGCAGCAGGTTCCTGTAGCCTTCATGATGGTAAAGGCTCAGGAAGATAATTGATGTGACTAAATCTGTCTCAGGAGGGAGGGAAGAGGTTCACAGTTGCATCCTGTGTGTTTCATTATCAAGAGATACCCGAAGAATGATGTGGCTAGCTATCTTTGTATCTTCTAACATTACATATTACTTTAAGTACTATTCCTAGTAAGTGATCCATGGGAATTACATCATTTAGGAATGATTTATTATGAAATCAGACCATATACAAATACCAGTTTTAATAAAGATATGTCTCCAGTGCACTTTCTGGCTCCAGAACTGTGCTATCTACTACATAGCATCAAAGACACATTCAGGTCTGTGTTTGAGGCCTCATGGATAATGAGGATGGTAGAGTCTGGGTCTGGATTTGATGCTTGGTAGTTGTTGACACATGGGCAAGTCATGTAATCCCCTGGAGATGCAATTTCTCCTTCTGCCCAGTGAAGACTTTTAACTACTTGCTCATTAGTTTTGTGGGAGGTTCAAGTCACTTGCAAACTGCCAAAGTGCTGTGTGCCCAGCAGAGGCTGTGACAGCTTCTCTGGATGAGAGCCCCGAGGTGGAAGTACATTGGGTTCCAGACATTACCTGGAAGGTGACAGGGCAGAGAGAGTTCTGAGCTTTTTCTGTGGCTGTGGCAGGTAGAACTACATCTCTGGACCAATTTCCAGTTTTTCTTTTCTCTCTTTTTTTTTTCTTGTTTTTGTTTCCCTTCCCTTTACCCCCTCCCAAGGATAATGTGGTTTGGTCAAGATGGGGATTGTGCCTTTAGCTTGCTGGTTTTCAATAATGGTATTAATGGAAATTCCCTCTTTGGAGAACTCTGACTGGATGAAGCCGGGCTCCTCTTTTGGGTGCCATGGAAGAGGGCCCCAGACTTCCATCCGTCCAGGCCTTTGTGTTTTCTGTTGTCATCACTGATTTCAAAGACGCATGAGACTGTAACATGCACCACCTTGGCTCAAATACTAATAGGTGACATTTATAATAGGTGACTATAAGGCTATTTCATCTGATCCTCACCAAGCTCGTCTTACTGAGGATGAGTGAGGCTCAGCCCTCCTTCAGTGATGGAGGGATGGTTCAGACCCAGGGCTTCTGCATTCCCCGCTGAGCACTTGCTGTTTACAACATGTAGTTTCCTCTTAACCCCATCATCCATTTTAACTTGAGTGAGGAGGAGAGCCTCTGAAGTGCAGCCCCATGTTGGGCCCTCTGGATCTCTCTCCACTGCCTCCCTCCCTCCTTCCCTTCTCCCCCAATCCCTGCATCCCTCATGAGGTGGCTGAGGACCATTTCCCAGAAGGGTTAGTTCTGAATCCGGGAGGTTTTCTTTTTCTCTTCTCATTAAAATGTTAAACATGGATCTATTGTTTTGGGGCACTAATTTAAAAGTAACTCCCTTGTTCTCTTTTTAGACGTCTCAATCCTCGCTCCTTATCTGCATTTGAAGCTAATGAAGAGCTGAGCCTGCACGTGGCTGTGGAGGGCAAGATTTACCTCACAGTTTACTGCCCTGCAGAAGTGGTTAACAGAGTGAGCAGCATGTCCTCCAGCG
Organism: Potorous gilbertii; assembly: GCA_028658325.1. Classification (NCBI taxonomy): domain Eukaryota; kingdom Metazoa; phylum Chordata; class Mammalia; order Diprotodontia; family Potoroidae; genus Potorous; species Potorous gilbertii. The sequence goes on along the minus strand of CM053774.1, from coordinate 122,161,728 downwards.
ACAAGCTGACCCGCTGGGAAGTGCTCGGGGTGCAGGGAGCCCTGCTCAGCCACTTCATCCAGCCCATTTACATTAACAGTATCCTTGTGGGTAAGCCTTCTCAGAGCCCTCCAGAATGGGGGAGAACAAGGTTGTGATTTAGTGTTGTAGGTCTTGGGTGTTTGCAACATAGAAGAAGAAACAGTAATGTAGCCTCTGATCCCTCAGTGCCTCCGAGTTAGGAGGCCCAAGCCTGAAAACTGCAGCCCATGATGAGTATGTCATTTATGGTAGCTGGCCATGTAGATTATGTTTGGAGTCTCTGCTTTTGTTCAAACTGTTTTACATTTTTCTTTCTTTGTTGAAGCCTTTTGTTTTCACAGACAGTCTTTTCTGAGTCTTCTTCCCTCTGCCTTTTGCAGCTGAAGAAAACAGTTAAGCACAGATAAGGTGATCCAGGGGTTTGGCTTTGGAAATGTAGGGAGCCCTCTGCCTTCCAGGCTTTCTGCCTGTCTGCCAAGAGGACGGGTTATTTTTCATTTTCTTTTCTCAATCGCCCTTTCTTTTGGAAGGGAAAAGAATGAATGCTTCCTTCAAGCTAGAGTGGGCTTGAGTGCTCTGAAAAGATAGAAGGAGGCAAGCGGCAGATTCCCAGCTTGGCACACGCGGAGCAAGAGAACCAGAAGTGTGGGAACTTAAGCAGAAGACACCTAGGCTTGCATGCCTGGGAGTGCTTTTGAGTGTAATAGTCATTAGACCTCCGAACAGATTACTGAAGAGAGAGATTCCTGAGGGTCACCTGGGGTCTTCTAATGGAATTCTTCTGTATTTAGTTACATGGTTGGTCTGTGTCATTTAATTTATTGAAAGTACTTGGAATATAAAACGTGATGCTGCAGCATAAGTCACGGCTTTATTTCTTGTTTCTTTGGATCCTGGAAAATGCTAGAATGAGATGCATTGTTCCTCTTCCTCAGAAAGGCTCTGGCATAGGCTGGCTTCCCAGGGAATATGGAAATGACATTCTCTGTCCCTATCCCTTCCTGTGGCTCCCTCACCTTCCCCCTCTTTTCTCTCTGTCCCTCCCCCTTCCTCTTCCCTCTCTGTTTTCTTGTAGGACAGGCAGCCACAGTCATTCAGTTGCCAGGTTTGATTTGGATGGGGCCAGTTCTTTTCATTTGAATGGCAGTCTCACCACCATTACACTCCCTTCTTCTGCCCTAAACTCTCTGAATTGTTCTATCTGCCAAATTAGTGCTCGGAGCTTGGAGAAGTCCTAGCAGAACTTTCAGGCAGGTCTCCAGATTAGATTGGGGTCTCCTTGGGAGCAAGTTTTATTTATTTTACATAAAGTTTTGGGGGTATTTCTTGTGTAAGAAGTTTTTTCCTCCTAGTAGATCTGCCCCATATATAAAGAGAATACTTGGTTTTATAGCCATTCTTGTTTTTTTCTTTTTATAAATAAAGAATGTTATTTATATTGATAGCTTTTCAAAAGTATATTGTTGTACCAACTTATTTGATCTTTCTAAAGTTTTATTTGTTACAATTCTTACTATTTCTCCTTGGTTTCTAATACATTTTGAAGTAAAGTCAATTAAGGGATATGACTGTGTGTAGAGGGAGATACTTGCTTTGCAATGATAATTGCCTTTCTCCATACTGGTACTTATCTGTATTGCATTTACGTTAATGAATTCTGGATCTTATCCTGACTGCTTTAATAGTGACTCAGCCCTTTGTGGTTGGTAAGGATGGCACTGAACATGGTTTTTTGGGTTATCTTCTTGTCACTGTTGGTAGCTAGAAACAGAGGAAACAGGGAAACATTTGATGAAAACTTACGCTTACTCTCCCTTTCCTTACATTTCCACTTTTCTCTCCTCTCTGGAAAGAATGGGTCTGTCAGAAATTCTAGGTTCTTTGAACCAAGGCATGGGGTGATCCTACCACTAATGTAGTCTAGATGCCAGTTGGTCCTACTGACACAGAGTTGAAATGAGCATGCTGTCATCTTGGGGAGGTGTTCCCATTTTAATTTTAAAAAATTGTATGAAATGTCAGACCTTGTGGTAGGGATTGGATACAGAGACAAAACCAGACAGTTCCTGTTCTCAGGGTGCTGACATGCTACCGTACTCCTTGGACTGAGCAGGAATCATGCTTCTGGTCACTCTGATCCTTGGCTTGGAAATACTACTACCTTCTGTAATAGCAAAGAGCAAATCTGTTCCCACATAGCTGTGTTTTCAGTTTGAAACAAGTTACCACCTTCTCCTTTGTCCAGCTCTCTTGTGATTTTCCGTCATGGTCACGGTAGTTTGTCAAGGGGCCTTCATGTAAAATAAGCTACTCTTGACCTGACCTTGAGGCTCCTGAGGACCAGAGGAGCAGATGAGATTGTCTTCTCTTTGTCTCCTTTCATGATGCAGTCTGAAGCACTGGTTAATCCAGTCAGTACCCACGTCACACAGTTGGGGGCTCCCTTTCTATTCTTCTGGAAGAGGATTTTGTTGTTTTGTTGTTTTGTAAAGTTTCATACATGTTTCTTGACCTGATTTGGGCTAGGAAGGTATGTGATGTGAAATCCAGGTAAAAGATCATAGAGAATCCGGGGGCATTTGGAAACTGTTCAGCCTTTTAGAAATAGTTTTGCTTGTGATGACTACAGACTTTTCTCTGAAATAAAGACCCATCTCTCTAACACCAGTATTCTTCTAGTAATATTATGATATGGCTGGGCACTGTGGAGTAGCATAACCCACAAAAGATTAAAGGTGAGCCTTGCCCAGGAGCAAGAGAGGTATGTGGTGAGCACGAGCCCCCTTCCTCATGTCACCAATGGGGAGTTATGTGGCCTTCCTCAGAAACACATAAGCTTGAAAAAATATGAGAGTTTGGCCAAGTAGGGTGAGTGAAAGTGACTGATACTCTTTGGGGCCTGTTGTGCCAGCAGTCTGCAGAAAGCTCCTAGCACCTTTTTGGACCTCCTGTGCTGAAGTCATGGTCAGGAGCCCAGAGGGTGGGTGAGATTTGCTCTGCATCTTTTGGAGGGATGCCTGTCAAAATACAATAATGACTGCATTGGGATATTAGCATGTAGCAGTGATGGGAGCCACAGCAAAGGGTGTTGTCTGCCATGCCCTCCTTCCCCCACCCCGTCCTCCTTGCCTCCAGCCCTTTCTTCTGATTGTCTCCTCCCCCTGTTTGCCATTCATCCCTTTTCATGATAGTCCGAAGTTCCAGATGCAGTGCTTTGCCTCATATCTGAGGACCTCTCTGGCTTGGGTCAGAAACTTCTGTTGTCTGGCTTCTTCAAGATGGTGGCTGCATCTCTCTGGGGCAGTGATCATGACGGGACCTCCTGCAACGTGATCTCCCAGAGTTGGTTTTCTATCTGCATTAGGCCCTCACCCACCAGAGCTCACATCTGAGTTTCTGTCCTGAGTCAGTGATTCTTGGTCTTTTTTGGGTCATGGAACCATCTGGCAATCAGGTGGAGTCTACAAACACCTTTTTGGTGCAGTGGAGCAAAATAGATGAGATTACAAAGAAAGCTGGTTCTACTAGATTGAATAAAACAAAAAAAAATCAGTGCCTGTACCTAGATTAAGAACTCCTGCCCTGAACTCTCTGAATCATTTTATCTGCCAGCTTAGTACTTGGGACTTGGAGAGGTCTTAGCCAAGCTCTCAGGCAGGTCCTCAAATTAGACTGGGATCGCCCTGGGAGCAGGAAAGGCATGATGCCAAGGCGCTTCATCGGTGCTTCCTGACTGACCCAAACAGCAGCCCACTTTCTCAGCCTTAGTTTTCCTATTTTTAATACATTCCACATTGGACTTAACACCCACCATCCTGGTTCAGGCCATCCTTTCCTCTTGCATTGTTGACCTGAAAACTTGGTTAAAGAAAAGGCAACAGGCTCAAAGCATACATTTTATAATTTAATTAATTAATTGATCAGTTCCCCATTAAAGATAACAGTAACATAATGCATTATGGAGCCAGAAATGTTCTGGCTGGCTAGT
>CM053774.1:122132043-122157219 GCA_028658325.1 Potorous gilbertii | reverse complement strand
GTCCCACTATTCAAGATAGTGTCTTAAGTTAAAGGTCTCCCAAGGAATACAGAGTCAGCCTTGGCTGGCTTTGTTGACATAGGAAGAGGCATTCTCTGAGTTTGCTTCAGAGAGAACAAAGAGATTATTCCAAAATTTTATATTAAACATTATCAGCATAGACAGTTACAAGAGCTGCCTAATTGGTTGTCTTGCTTCGACTCTTTCTCCGTTCCCGTCTGCCCTCCACCAGCTGCCAGTCACTGTGCCCAAAGTGCTTCTCAGGCCCCTGCATGAGAAGCCTTGGTGGTTCCTTGGCTCCTTTACAATAAGATGCAGACTTCTTTCTCTGTTGGCATTTTAGGGCCGTTCAGCCCTTGGCCCCAGCCTGTTTTCTAAGTCTTCCTTTACATCCTCTTTGTACAAGCTGGCCTACTCTTTGTTCTCTCTTCACAACCTTGCAAGTCTCTTTGCATTTTGTACCTTTTACCTAGGCAATTGCCTCCTGTGCCTTGTCTCCCACCCCTGCCTCGGGCCACTAGCTTCCTTCAGAAATTGCTATCTCCTGCACGAGGCCTGTCCTGATTTCCCCTGCCCCAAGATCACCTTGGATCACTATGTTGTGTGATTTCTCCTCCTTTTCATCTTCCCTGGACAATGAATGCTCCCTGTGGGTAAGGCCTGGCACATTTTAGGCACATAGGAAATGTTCATTGAATGAAATTAACTTGTGGAGTAGCTGGGCCCCTTGCTCTGTCTTTGCAAGAGCTCAGCGTTGCATCTCCCACTTCCCTGTACCTGCATAAGCTGTCCTCCGTACCTGAAATGCACCCCCTTGAATATTTTGCTTCCCTGAATCCTGTTCTGCCTTGAAGATACTGATGCAATACTGTCACCTCTCTGGATCTCCTACCTCCTACCATGTGTGCAACATTCTCCCTTCCCAGTGTGTGGTGGTTTCGCTTTTTTTTAGTTCCATGGTGTATTCTCAAGAGAATGTAAGGGTCTTGAAGGAAAGCACTGTTTCCTTTTTGTCTCTCTGTTCCCAGTATCTAGCACAGCGCCTGATGCACAGAGCAAAGTGCTTAATTTAGGGTTGAATTTAGCTGAATCTATGATTGTATGGGCTGTTATTTACCCATGATTGCAATGAATTTGCTAAATAGCAATTGGCAAAAGATGGCCAGTTTCTTCCCTTTTTGTTTTAAGGGTTGCTTTTGGCACTCAGGAGAGTTGCCTGGGCTTTTTATCTTTATCTTGTGGAACATCTAGGACATCTGCCCCACTACTGAATCCTTTTGGATTTATGGCTAGGAAATCTGTTGCATTCTTCTCCAGTTCTGGTCAAGAAGATGTAGGACAGAAGTGGGGCATGGGGGTGGGGGTTGGGGAGGCCTAGGGACAGGGTAGATGAATGAATTGTGTGTCTTATTTCTGACCATGTTACCCAATACTAAGTAAATGTTGATAGTTTCCTGGTACTTTCACAGCCTGGTCTCAACTTCCCTCTCCAGTGTCTGCACTTTCTTCTCCTCCACACCCCCTGGGATCCAACTAACCCAGCTTGCTCCTTGTTCCTCACACATGGTGCTTCATCTCTCATCCTGTGCCTTTGTGCAGGCTGTGTCCCATGCTTTAAATGCCCTTTCCCTGCTCATTTCCACTTCTTAGAATCCCTGAATTCACTTGAGCAGCACCTTGTGCCTGGAGCCTTCCGTGGTACCCTCCCCTCCAAGCTGCCCTGGCTACTGCTTGTATGGGTTCCATGTTGTTTCTGCTATCAGACTGGACACTCCTGGAGGGCAGGTCCTGTTTCACTTTGTTCTTGTACTCTCGGTGCCTAACAGAGTGCCTGGTTTATGGTATAGAAGGTGCTTAAATGCTTGTTGCTTGTTTGTGGCCTGCCCCATTACTGTTTGTATAATTTTTTTTTTTTCCTTTCTAGGGGATGGAAGCTGCAGTGACACTAGAGGATTAGAGATAGCTATAAAGCAGCGTGTTGACGATGCACTCACTTCCAAGCTGCCTATGTTTTATCTGGTCAATAGACCTAACATTAGCTTAATACCATCTGTGTATCCGCTTCTGACAGACTTGGAATGTAAATCCCTGAGTCTGAATTGGGCACAAGGGGACATTTCTTTGGAAATTGTAGATGGAATAAATGGAAAAATCACTGAGAGGTGAGAATCTTTAATTTCCTATAAAAATTATATATTAAGCCAAGAAAGTTGATTTTGAATACCTATGTTAAATTTTATGTGATGAGTAGCATAGATTATAAATTATGAAGTATCTCCATGCTTTTCTTAGTAATCTCCTACCACTCCCAACCATCCAGAGTTAAAAAGTTACTGTCTCCTGGGGCATTCAGTTTCTGAAATGGGGCTATTCTGTCACTGACAGTAGATGTATAGTTTCATCTTTTACATATTTTCTTCAGAGTTTCTTCCTACATTATTAGAAAGTGGTGCATAACATATAAAAGTACCATTTTTTTTTTCCAAAATAGCAACCAATAGTTTTAAGACTGTATTCAAGTAAAAATATACTGTGGCATGTACCAAGTTAAGTATACAGCTTTATTGCCTGTTAGATGATGCTGTGTACTCTGGAAAATAATGTGTCTTTTGCATGTAAGAGTTCTCTTAGGATGAAGTATTACATGTAGGTTACCTCATATAAGACCACCCAGGCAGAAAGCAGAAGGCTTTAGAAATGCATGAGAAATATCAGTTGTTTCTTTCTGAAAACAGAATGTGAGCTCCTTGAGGGCAAGGCCTGATGTCTGCCTTTCTTTGTAGCTTTGTATCTGTATCGCTAAGCCCTGTCCCAGGCCTTTGGTTAGCACTTTAATCTGGACTTCGAAGCTGGTTCAGAGATGTGTGAAGCTGCAGATGGTTTGGAGGTAGTAGCCAGTCAGAGCCTTTCACAGGAATGTAAATGTCTTTGTAAAAGCAACTGGAGCTGAAATCAGTGTTTTTCCCTTAAATCAAACTTGCCATTTCTCTAGGCTGGATGTACCTTTGTAGAAAATAGCAAGTTTCACAGGATCCTGGGAAATGGATTAAAAGCATGATGAACTTTCTTCAGTCTTTTTCACTCTGTTGTCTATCCCTCACCCTCTCCTGCTTAAATCATCCAAAGGAGGCTTCAGATTTCTGTAAGCCTAATTAATGAGCTTTCCCTTTAGATTTTCTATTGTAATTATGAAGTTTGTATAGCATTCCATTGATGAGTATGCCTCTTAGTTATCCAGAAACTTGGATCCACTGATATCCTTTGTAATCGTGCTAGTTGAAATCTCCATAATTACTTCCAGGCTTGCAAAGCATTTTATATCTTCCGTCCCACATACCTCTCCCAGCATCCCTGTGGGGCAGGTCCCCCAGTACACAGAGAGATGAAATGGCTTGCCTTTGATCACACAGCTAATGAGGCTGGAGGCAGGATTTGTGTCCCAGTCTCTTGGTTCTGAGACCCTGCTGCCTTGGTCCTCCTCCAGGGTGATGAGTGACAGTGTTGGTGCTGTCATCCTTTAACCACTTCTTTTCTGAATAAAGGGTTGTGCTTAGCTCATAAGCCCCCTGGAATGAATTTTCACACAGTGGAACAGTGATCAGTTAGGGTCTTAAATATAGACAGCAGAATGGAGGACAGCCAACTGGGCTGCTCAGGCTGCAAGTGTATTCTCACCGCACCCCCTCATTACAGATCAGTCTTCTGGTAGACTCTAGGACTCCAAGGACACCAAATTATCTTTCTCTTTGAGGAGAGCTGCTAGAGGACCATCCTTTCCAGTGCCTCTTGTAACTTTGAGGGGCACTGTTTTCCTGAATGCCCAGCTTGCTTCCATTGCCTTGAGAGTCTCCAGACTGGGACTGAGGACACTTGATTTGCTATTTCTTCCCATGGTGGCCCTGGGTAAATTGCCTCCCCTCTAACCCTTGGCTTCCTTGTTTGTTACTGATTACCTCACAGAATTGTGGGTAGGAAATGACTTCTGCTAAAAATGTTAAAGCCCATGAGTCTTTGAGCTCCTATAGTACTCTATTCCATCGTCTGGGGACATTGCAGAGCTCAATAACATGGATCCTAGCCCTCCTCAGAGACTAGGCTTTTCAAGGGACAACTTTGTTTTTCCTATCCTAGTCTCTTAGGGCTTAGTGACCCTGGGTGCATTTTTACTTTGAGTTTCTTCCTCTTTTAAAGTATTATTTCTCTAGGTGACTCTGATAGATGAAACAGGGAGCTCCACCCAGCTCAGGAACTCTCTAACCTTTGGGTCAAGCCATTTTACCTCTCTGGGGCAGCATTTCTACATCAATGAAAAGAGGAGTTACATGAACAATCATAGCTAGCATCTCTATAGCATTATAAGGTTTGCAAAGTTCCTTATATATCTTATCTCATCTAGTCATAACAGCACCCAAAGGAGGCCTAGTGTCTGAGAACTTGTCCAGGGCCCAGTATTTGATGCAGGGTTTGAGCTTAGTCTTACCCCTCATCTTCCTCATCTACTTACTGCCTAGCTGGTTAGATTATAAATCTCTTTCACCTCTAACTCTTTCCTGTCCTAATCCTGTTATCTCATTTATAGAGTCTGGAAGACCAAAGTCCATGTCCTATCTGCCTGTGTGACCCTGGGCAAGTGACTTAACTTCTCAGTGCCCTAGGCTACTTCCTAAGATTGTGGCTTTTCCACATTCTTAATATGTGTTGGTGGAGTAATTCCACCTCTCCAGGGAATCCACAGTTGGAACCCTTTCTTCAGCTCTCTCCTACTACCCCCAGTATGTTGTGAGATCATATTGGCTGGTGCTTAGCCATCCAAGTTGGTGCTCCACTCTTGTGTGTTTTCCCTCTGGCTCCATGCATGTATGGTAGAAGGAGCTCTCCACCTCACTGGAACCCTTTCCTGGCCCCCAAGGCTGCTGTGTTGAAGCCATGTCTGCAGCCAGAGAGGGCAGTGATAGAGGATGCTGTTGTACCGCCTTCCCTTGGGTTGATTTCCTCGGGAATGGTGGTGGAAGACTTGGCCGCAAGATACTCTGTGGATATGTAAGATAGGAAAAACAAAACATGGGTTCTGTACTTCTAGAACCTGGCTTGATTTTCAGGGATCTTACTCTTTTCTCCCTGGGAGCAGATGAGCTGGATGGGGTGAACCCTCAGGGCTGTAGAAGGGGTTTCTTCCTGGCTCAGCCACACTCCCTTCTGGAATTGGAGGAATCAAGTCAAAATGAGATTCAGACATTCCCTAGAGTCTCTATTGTAAAGGGCGGATTGGCTTTACTTGAGTTGCTCAGGTCTGTATGTTTGATACTTTATCATGCTAAAAAGAAACAGGCCCAGGAAAGGACTTGGAAGAATGGGATAAATTTTCCTTTAGGAGTCCTCACCTCAGCAATGCTAGAGCAATCATGAAATGCCTCCAGGTGTTTCATGGATATTTTCATTTCCTCAGCCATAGATGGTTATTGAATATGTGTTGAAATGGGTCTGTAGATGTTAGCGGAGTTAATTTCATAATTTGAAGAGTCATGGAGTGGATGTTTATTTCTCTTCCACTTTAGTTCACCTTTCAAAAGTGGTGTATCAATGGCGAGTCGGCTTTGTAAGGCTGCAATGTTAAGTCGTTTTAATCTGCTCGCCAAGGAAGCAAAAAGAGAAGACTTGCTTGAAGCGACTACTTACCATGCTGCCAAGGTGAGAATGGTTGAAGAGCCTGGCCATTTTATTTCTTTATTTTTGGTTACATCTTAAGTTCTGAACTGTCTCCCTTCCTCCCTCCTTCCACGTACTCATGTAAAGCCATGCTATGCGCACTTCTCTGTGTCAGTCTCTCCTTTCTCTGGAGGCAGAGAGTATCTCCCCTCATAGGTCCTTCCTTTGTAGTTGATTTGAGTACTTGTAACACTCAGAATAGCTCAGCCGTTCACGGTTATTCTGGGAACACTGTTGCTGTGACTGTGTGTATACAACATTCTCTTGGTTCCATTCATTTCACTCTTCATTATTTCAGGCAATTCTTTCCACATTTTCCTAAAATCAGCCTGCTTGGCATTTCTTATAGCTCAGTAGTGTTCCATTGCAGTCATATACCACAATATACTGTTCCCCAGTTCATGGGCATCCCCATTTCCAGTTTTTTGATACCACAAAGAGAGCTACTATACAAATTTAATATTGTTGGGTCAAAGGGTATATACAGCTTTATAATTCTTTGGGCATAATTCCGTATTGCCCTCTAAAATGGTTGAATCAATTCACAGTTCCATCAGTAGTGTATTAGTGTCTTGATTTTTTCCATACCCCCTCCCAACATTTGTCATTTTCCCCTTCTTTTCAGCTAGTCATAAATGTGAAATGCAATCTCAAGGGTGTTTTAATTGGCCTTTCTCAGATCAATAATGGTTTAGAGAATTTTTCATATGATATATATATAGCTTTGATTTCCTTATCCAAAACTGCCTGTTCTCATCCTTTGATTATTTATCAGTTAGAGAATGATTGATATATTTGAGCTATGAGACCTTTATCTATGAAACTATATAAAATTTTTTTCTCCAATTTTTTGCTTCCCTTCTAATCTTGGCTATGTTAGTGTTTATTTGTGCAAACCCTTTTTATTTTAACGTAGGTCATTTTATTTTTAATGCTCATACAGAAATAAAAACACAAGCACAAATTTAGTTGGAATATTCACTGTAATTATTAACAAATACCTTCTGAATGACGTACGTCGAGATGTGACTATATAAAATAATGACATGCTTCTTTTAAACACTCAGGAGTCTGCTTGACTTGAGGCCCCATCGAACTCTGGAGATAAACAAGTCCTTGCCTTGCTTCTTAGAGTCATTAGAGCTAGAAGGGGCTCTAGAGATCATTGAGACTAAGTCTTTTGTTTTATAGATGAGGAAACCAGAACTATAAAAGAATAGTGACCTCTAGGTCATGTAAGCAGTAAGGAAAGCCAAGTTTTGAACCTGGGTCTCCTGGGTCCAAATCCATGTTTATTCCATTGTATCAGATAGTGTCTTATGATAGTGATAGATCAGGAAGTGTAGAGATAGTTGCTGATAAAATAATTTACGTAAATTACCTCATTTGATCCTCATAAAAGTCTTGAGGGGAAATTGTTACAAGTTCTGTTCCCATTTTGAAGATGAGAGAAATATAACAGAATTGAGTGCTTATGTAATATGCATCTGGTCACACAACTGGTAAACACTGGAGGCAGAATCCAAACCTAGGTCTCTTCTAACTTGAAAGTCCAACCCTTTTTCCTCTACATCCAAGGTATTAAACTTTTAGCTTGCTATCCTTAAGCCTGTAATACTCAAGTGTAGCCCAAACCCGTTTAAAATGTAATTAGGAAATGTTTGACAAAATAAAATATAAAACAACTGAGATAATTTGTGATTTTCTAAGTGAATATATGCCCTCCTGGTATCTGTTTCTATTTGAATTTGACACCCTTGTTCTACATAATTATGCATGATTATAATAAAGGGTTTTTGAAGGTTATGCTAAGTGAGTAGGCTCTCCAGAGTTGGAAAAATTTCCAGTCTGGTCCTGGTGACAGATTGAATCTGCTGTCTGAGGCTCAGTGTGGATGGGTTTGGAGGGACTCATTGCCAGGATGTTGGCCACACTGAGTGCTGGGGCTCTTTTCCACTGTGACAATGGCAGAACAGTGAAAAAGAATAGAGAAAGTCAGTCACAACTCTTAGAATGTGCAGAAACAGTCGTTTTGTATTGGTCACTCTTGGGGAGTGCCCAGTTACTAACAAGTTTGTGTATTATGGGAAAACTGAATTACATCAACGTTTACATTTTTGCTAAAAAAAAAAAAAGCCTGGAAGAAGTTGCATCTCATTGGAAGGATGGGACACAGGTTTTTCTGGGAGAGTCCTGTAGAGGAATGGATCTGATCATGTGTTCAAAGACAGCAAGAACATCAGGGATTGTTGGTCATCCAGCCTTGGACTTCATGTTTAGCATAAACAAAAAGATCATCATGAAAATAATTCTGTTTGTGTGCAGACACCTGCTGTGAAGAATGAAGTAGAAGGGAAAAGAAAATGAAGAACTTACTAGGATGCTTTAAACCAAATCAGCATAGACTTTGGTACTTTGCCTTAGGGACAGAAGGGAAAAAGAATGAAAAGTATATTGGCAAACATGGGTGGGTTTTAAGAAATGAAAGAAGCCAAGATTTATAGATTATTGCCATACCCCTAGGTATCATCAATACTTTCTGCAGAAGAAAGTTCACCATGCTGGACATGGTGACCAAAGAATATCATAGGCTGGTATATTTTTTTTACATATTTTAGCAAACAACTAGTAGGTTACTGATGTTGGAGACATTTCTGTAGGAGCGGTTTGTATGTGATTAGATGATGTAATTAAATTCAATAATATTTATTTTGTGCCTTATATATTTTCTTTGAGTATTTACATAATTTATATATATATATATATATATATATATATATATATAATGCTTTGAAGTTTACAAAGTACCTTCCAAATATTTTCTTGTTTTTTCTTTAAACCAGCCCTAGGAGTTTAGGTGCTTTTATTTTCATCATTTTACAGGTGAGAAAACTGAGATAGAGGGTAAGTGGCTTGGCTCAGTCACACAGCTGTTAAGAGTCTGAGATCATCCTGGGCTCCACTAAACTGCCTTGTTTATGCCAGTGTCAGATTAAAGGAAGAGATGGAGATAAAACGATGCCATTACAAGAGCTTTAGATATTTTCCCTAGAATGCTGATGATATCAGAAAATGGTGAAGAGCACTTCCTATAGAAACTGAATTCTTGCTACAAAGCAGTCACCGCAGTGATGAAGCCAGAAGAACCTTCGGCCAGCAAGTGCTTCATCTTGCCAAGAGCAGAGATGGTAACCCAGGACAACTCTGCCTTAGACAAGTGAAGAATTGCTGCGTAAAAGAGTATGAAGGAGGATAGTGGAAGATTAATAGTTTGTCCTTCTAAAACACAAGCAGCAAAGAAAATAAGTCCACCCAGTTAAGACACAATTTTCCAAGAGCATTTGAAACTGGAATGAGAGAGGCCAATAGGCAAAAATTACCATGAGAGGAGATCCTCTTGTATTTGGATTCATAATGCTTCAGTGACCCCAGATATCATGAAAAGCAATCAGAGAAGTGAAGTCCAGCAGAACAGTTCCAGCAAACCAAGTCTATTCAAGATTGTTTTATAAGCTCTGGCTTAGGGAGAGGCCACGAGAATGGAAGAAATCACAGAGGCCGTTCCCATCAAAAGGCCAACCTAGTTAAGATCTTTGAGTACAATCTACACTTATAACGAGAAAATCTGTGAATATGAGAAGGGAACCAAGCACCAAGATAGGTTTATTAAATACTCTGTGCTAAGCATGGGATAAACTAATGGAGGAGATGGCATGCAAATAACTACATATGAGATGTTCACAGGGTGAAAGCCTGGGAAAGGTCTGTAGAAAGTGGGGCTTGAGCTGGGTCTTGAAGGAAGCCTGAGAATCCAGAAGGCAGAGGTAAGGAGGGAGAGCATCTCAGCTATGGGGGCAACTGGTGCAAAGGCCCAGTGGACAGAGATAGAGTGACATGTGCAAGAAGACCAGTGTTGCTAGATGGGAGGGCATGCCGAAGGAAGTAAGGTATAAGAAGATTGGAAAGCTAGGAAGAAGCCAGGTTTGGTAGGCCTTTCAAAGCCAGAGAATTTTATATCTACTCACTTTATGAAAGTTCGTTTGGCCGCTACATGGAGTATGGCTTGGTGTGGAGAGAGATCAGTCGGAGAGATAGAGCTGGCTATTGCAACAGTTCAGAAATGAAGTACTGAGGTGTGCTGCGGTGATGATTATGTGATTGGAGAGAAAGGCATGTGATATGTCTATGAATGACAAGACTTAGCAGATGGGATATGTGGGGTGAGTGGCAAGTTGAGTTGAGAATGCCGCTGAGCTTGTGAGCCTTGGTGCCTGGGAGGATAGTGGTATCCTCAACAGTAGGGAACTTTGGAAGAGGGGAAGAGTTTGTGGAAAGAAGGTTTGTTTTGAACATTTTGATTTTTAGATGTCAATAGACAGGAGTGACAGTTGTAATCCAGTAGACAGTTAATGATGTGCAGCTAGAGGTCAGAAAAGAGATGAGTGCTGGATATGTCAGTCTGGGAATCATCTGCATTGTGGTCATTGAACCCTGTGGAAATGGATGAAATCAGCATGGGAGATAGTGTGGTGGAAGAAGAGGAAAGGCATTGAGGCAGAGAACAAGCAGCAAAGAGCAGGGTCATGAAAACCCAGAGACGTATCCAAGAGGAAATGAGAAGCATAAAGACTGAGAAAAGATCGCTAGCTTTGACACTTAGGAGATTATTGACAAATTCAAGGAATAGTTTCAGTTGAATGATGAACTCCAACCAGACACTACATAGTCACAAATGCTCTGAAGTGGGTAAGAAGTGACAGGGAATGCAGACTCTAAAGGTAACACATGCCACATGTAAGGGACATGGTGGTGGCCCTGACAGAAGGGAGGAGCAGGTTTTGGAGGAAAGATGGTGAGTCTCTGGGATGTAGTGCCATAGATTTACAACTGGAAGGGATCTTAGAGAACACCGAGTTCAACCCTCTTATTTTGCAGATGAACAAACTGAGGCAAAGGTTAAGTGACTTGTCCAGGTAGTAAATGTCTGAGACAGGTTTTGAACTCAGAACTTCTTGACTCCAAGCCCAGTGCTCTACCTACTCTGTGTTGCTTCATGCTGAGTTTCAGGTCCCTGATGATGCTCATATAGTGCTGTCCTGTGGGAGTGCTGGAGATAGAGATTCTGGAACCATCTTCACAGAGGGAGTAATTGAAGCTTGGGAGATGAATGGGTGAAATCTCCAAGGAGAGAGTGTAGTGTTAGAGAAGTGGAAGGTGAGCAGAGAAGGGGCAGTTTCATTTTTAAATGTCTTTGTGTCGCTGGTGCTAGGCCCATAGTAGGACTCATTAAATGCCTGAATTTATTTGAAGATGGCCAAGAATGGAATGCAAGGAGAATACCTACGTTAAAGGGTAGGGAAGATTATGAGGAGACAGAATGCATGAGAATATGGCATTTCGAAGACCAAGGAAAAAGAGAGGATCTGGTAGAGGGGGGCGGGGATATTCTGCAATGTCAGATGATGCCAAGAAGTACCAGAACTTTGATGTCTTTATCTCCTTGGGAGGTTATACCATTATTTTCATAATTCTCTGCTGCTGAAGAGTGTATGTATGTGCGTACTCATGTGCATACCTGCACATTTCTGTGAGTGTATATCCATGATGAGGTTCATCTCTCACTTTTAAGGAAGAGAATGGCAATATATCCTTGTCATGAATACCTTTTTGAGGAATAGGTGTGTTTTTAAAATAAGAAAATATACTTAAGGTATTAAGATGATAATTATGCTGCCTTAATTCTCTCAAGGTGTTTAACAACTCCAGGACCAAACCTGGCCTTGGTTTATTAGCTCTTAATGGATAACGTAAGTGCAGTCACTCAGTTTCTCTGACTGGTATGTTATTTCACTTACTGGAATCCCTTTGGGAGATGATGGCTTGATTCTGACGTCCAGCTGATTCACCTGAAAGGAAACTCAAAAATGCACAGTCATCCAAAGACAGTTCTTTCTGTCTCATTTCCGCTCATGATTCTGAACCACCCGAATATATAGGAAGATATCTTGAAAAACTTTTTGTGATGGTCCTTTAGATGAGCAGAATCACCAGAGTCAGTGTGGTTCCTGTGCATTAAAATCATTGAAGGCTAACGTTGGAAGGAGCTGTAAAGATTATCCCATTGAATTTTCTCATCTGTAAGATGGAACCAAGGCCCAGACAGGTCGACATGTTCAAGGTCTCAGATCCCTTAGTTAATGTGTTGTAACTTCCCCCCCTCTCCCCATTCCTTTTTGTGGGGAAAATGAACTTTTCTGAGTTTGGTGCTAGAGTGGGTTCCATTTGCCCAAACATTCTCTCCAGGAGTGAGCAATGTGAATTGGTAATCCTAATACTTTTTGTAGCTGTACTAAGTAAGGCTACTTTTCTAAATTCTACAAGAAACAATTGCATAAAATTTCCCTAAATCACCAAAAAGTAATTTTTACATTCAGTTCTTTATTAGGTAAGTGGCTCATTGTGGAGCTTTTGACCCTTTCTTTATTTTTTGGTAAGACTCCTCTGCCATTGCATGTCCAGAATATTTTCTATTTCATTAGGTTCTAAAAAGATTGATAGGTGGGCTAGGTTGGCATCTGAAGGGTGTCAGTTACCAATCCCTGGAGAAATTGAACTCTGATCTTTTTTTTTTTTTTTGGCTCAGGATTCAGCTCAGCACTCCTGTGGTCCTTTAGGATAAAAAGGGGGTAGAGGGTGGGACTTAATGGAAATTCTCACGGTATCTGCCCGTTCACTTTATAACTTGGAGGAGATGAATTTGTTGGTGATGGCCCTAGGGGAAGCCAGGGCAATGAGTAGTGGCTGGTGACCAGCAGTCACGTGGACCTTAGAAAGAATTAGGCCAAATGCCCCAAAGAGGAATGACTCATTTTTTCAAGGTAGTTTTTACCAGATTAAAAATGAGCTGAGTAATTTTATGATGAATGTTTATATTGAGAATTAGAGAAAGTTCTGAGCAGGAATGTATTTTAAAAAATCTTTTTGAATGGAAATAGAATTTTCCAAGAACGTTCTCATCTCCCCTTTAAGTTGAAGAAGTAGGTAGGCTTACCTTGTTTATTTAAAGACCTTAATGTTCTCAGAATATCTCTGAAATTTCCCTTTCAGCTTTTCTCCCCTTTTTCAGTTTGATCACCCTCTAATGTGGTATGTTTTTCTTTCCCTAGCGCACGTCTGGATCTTACCAAGAAGCTAAAACTTTGTTGAAGTCGTACTTGCAGCAGCATGGCTATGGGGCCTGGATCGTGAAGTCTTCCTGCATTGAACAGTTCAACATGTGACCATCTGTGTCATGTACAAATGCTTGTAGTTTTTGGTGTGTTTTGACAAGTAAAAATGTTTAAAAAAGAAAGAAAGAATATATCGATAGTGTTTAGCTTTCAAATCAGTGTCTTATAACAGCAATGTCTAGCAAATGCTGAAAATTTGTAAAAATTCATGTCGATTTACATTGAACCATTAGTTGGTTTTTTTTTAGTAAAGCAATTACTTTACTCAACATGTAGACGTTCTGCATTTATTTTTTGCCACAATTTAAACATTATCACCTTTTTACAGCCTAAATGAGAATTCTTAGCAACTTTTTAACTTCTAACCGTTTGTTTTCTTCTGATGACTATAGCTGTGTGTTGCTGCAGTATACTGGTTTTCCAATAAACTTTTACTTAAAAGAAAAAAGACAAAATAGGGATTAAAAAACATACAATTTGTTCAGTCAGCTGATTTGTGTATGTGCTAGGTCCTGATGATGTAGTAGCAAAAATCGTATGATAAATGCAAGGAGATTGTGGCAGTGGGAAGGCATGGTAGTTGGCTGGGACAGTCCGGAAAGGGCTCCCATAGAAGATGTACCTGACCTGAGTTTGAAGGTGTGCCAGAGTTCTGAGGTCAGGTGAACAAGGAAGGTCTTTCAGGGATGATGACTTACAGAAAAAGGTGGAGGGAGCGATATTCCTCTGCTTGGACAGGGGGAGTGCTAACATAAGTGCCTTCTGTTTGCCAGGCATGTGCTAATAATAAGCACAGGATTACCAAGACCAAAGAAGAAAGACACTTTCTGCCCTCGAAGAGACGACACTTCAGGGGAGGACAAGACCCCAAAAGGAAGCTAGCGCAGGGGTGGGAGAAGCGGGGGACAGCTGACCTGGAAGCCTTTGTGAAATGGAGACTTTGGGAGGACTTCTTCACTCTTCGTGCATGTCTCTGAATGTCTAGCTTAGGAGTTCTAGATGGCCATGTCCTTGACAGAAATAAGGAAATTCAGCAGGGAGGTGAGTTTAGGTTCTGTTTCAGGTGGGTTGAGATGCCTGTAGGAAGTTAGAAACTCCTGATGGGTAGAGCAGGGATATAGATATGTCTAGCTGTCTATACCTGCACATGTAGATACACCCCCACACATGTCTAGGAATCATGTACCTTGAACTATTGAGATCACCTATACCATGTGTTATATGTAGCATACTCTCTTTTGGCTGGACCTGTAATTTCATGAGTATAAAAGAGCTTCAGATGACTGATTACTGGAGGTCTTTGCTGTAATTTCCAGGCTGGGTGGTTCCTGGGGCTTTGCCTGGGTTCCCCCAGCCCGTGTGTGTCAGAGGTCAAACTTGAAGCCAGATCTTCCTGGTGATTTCCAGGGCAGCCCAAGGCACACCCTCCCTGCCAATCTTTCCCTCTTGGTGCCCTCCCCAGGTCCTGATTTTAGGGCAACAAAGCCTTTCAGTTTGGTTGATCTGACAGTAGTGTACGTGCATGTGTTAGATAAGCCGATTTTGGAAATTCCCCCAGCCTGAAGTCAGGGTCTGTATGTGCCTTGTGAAGACTGCCACTCTCACCATGCTTGACTTTGATCAGCCTGCCCCCTAGCGCCACAGCTCCACCATCCAGGCTCCCCTCCCTGTCTTACCTTACACACAGACTCCTTGGTACAAATACATGTGGTCAAGCGTTTTTTTGGGTTGATGAAGTTTAGGGAAACATGGTAGAATAGACAGAAACGATAGGCACTTCATTCTTCCAAAGCCCAGCCTCTTTCCAGGGAATGATAATGCTTGGGGATTATTACAGTTTTCTGGCCTCGCCAGGTTTTTCTGTCAGGTGATCCTTGTCTTTTCTTGCTCTGACTCAATGTTTTCTTCTTCCCTGGAACCAAATCCCTAAACTGCTTGGATCTTTCCCTTCTCTTCAGCTCCTAGCTTCCTGTAATGGTATATTTTCCTTGCACTGGAGAAATTCTTGTCCTTTTCTCCATTTATTCAGTCTATCTTTTGAAAGGTCAAGTGAGAGAATTGCTCATGGACTGTGCCTCTTTTCCTACTGTTTCTGATTTTTTGCCGTGGATACTAGACTCTCCTATGGAATGTGAAAGGGTACGCTGTTTTGTTAGTCGATCCTTCCATTGTCTCATGGATTCTCCTGAACTGTGTATTTTTGAAGAATTCCCAGGTCCTTCCCTCTAGAGGTTTGACATCGTGATGTTCTCCTGGCACGTCTTCTCCGGCCCCCTGAGAGAATTAGAACAGTGGTCAGGCAAGGCCGAGTCAGCCGGGAAACTGCAAATGTGTGGCTTAGATGTGGGTGTACTCGAAAAACTGAGGTTTTTTGGTAACAAGTATGGCAGGGAATAAGTGCTGCAAGAAAGAGGAGTGTTTTCTTTTAGATAAGGTTATAAACAGAGTTGTAGAACCCTTAGACGTTTTTTCCCATCTCTTTAGTGTAGTGTGTGTGCATGTATATGTTTGCACCTATGTGCCTACAAATGAATCCAAAAAATGTTCATAAGGGCTGAAAATACCCACATTACTCAGCTTCAGTTTTCACTATATAGGAAGGGAAAATATTGCTAGATTTTCAATAACAAGTTTGATTCTTTGAGAACAAACTGAAATAGACGAATCTAGATGAAAGTAATTATGGTTTGATTTAAGATACGGCAGCCTATTGTTGGGTAAACAGGAAATATGTGAATTTCCTCTTTAGACCTTTTGATCCAAATGGCATCCTGTGAAGTATCAACTTTAATCTTACCCTGCTCAGCTTAGTGGTTACAGCAGGCGCAGTAGTGATAGCCTGATCACTTATACTTTCTTGCCTGAAAAAAATGTATTTTCATTAATTATCCTACAACCAAATCATCTTTTGAGGTTTACCTAGCTTGTTTTTCAAGGCTGGATTTCTCTTTCCGTGGACAGAGACTATAAAAAGGCAGAAAATGTTTCCTGTTCCCAAGGTTGGTGTCACCATTTAAAACTTAAATATTTTAAGGAATAGTTTCCCCAAAGTAAAAATTTTAGCTTGTCAAAATGTAAAGAGAATTCTAATTTGATATATATCACTCTTATTTGCTAGCATTTTTCCTAGTCTTTAACAGTGAAATATTATGATAGAGGCATTTTAAATGTGAATTTGTGTGGATGAAGCATTCGTGAGCTTATCTGTAATATTTTAATAGTGATTTTAAAAAATGAATATCCGTAACAACATTTTTTTTTCAATTTTGCATTATTGAAAGTGTTCGTGGGTACAGTTTGAAATCTCTCTTACAGCAGGATTTGAGCATTTCTTAGTGTTTTTAACCCTGACCCAGGATTTGAGTTGAAAGACGAGACTGTGTCTTCTATCCTTTGGGATTATAGTTGTATCATTTTTGTATCCTAACTCAGTATAATCAGCCTCCTTATTCTGAAGGGCATCAACAAAACACATGATAGGATTAACTTGGATTTTAAGAATGAAGTTTTTTTAGTTCAATTTTAAAATAAAAAATTTCAAGTGTTTATTTAAAAAAAAAAAGCTGTAGATAAGCTTCTATCAGCTGCAGCAGCATTAGTTTGGGGAAAATGCCAAGGTTTATAGCTGTTCTGTCAAGTCACAACCCAAGGTGGCTCATAGCTACAGTAATGTGACATCGGAAGGGTACCAGCATATATACTTTTGAAGGGAGGCTGGCATTCTAAAACCTGAAAACCATTTTTTGATTGACAGTTGTCATCGATTGGTTATTTGGTGTTTTTGGGGAACCTCTGCTGGAATTTTTATACTTCCAGCATCGTAAATTTTAATTTGATAGAATTAATATGTTATTTTCTATTGCTTTCACACTGGGAAGGCATGAAAATGGATCCATTACCTAGCATCTCCAAGGTGTGCTTTTAAAGGCAGCTAGCTCAGCAGTGTAGTGGATAGAGTCAGGAAGACCTGAGTTTAAATCCTGCCTGTGTGACCCTAGGAAAGTCATTAATCTCTGTTTGCCTCCCTTTCCTCATCTTTCGCATGAGGAGTTTGAATTCGAAGGCCTCTAAAGGGACTCTTCCATTTCTAAATTTATGTCATCTCAATTAAATCAAATCTGAAAGGTTTTATTTAGGGCTGTTTGCTATGTTTTGGGTAATGATTTATAATGGCACCGTTGTCAGATTCAGAAAGTGCCGAACCCTATTTGTGTCCTAAATCCCAATCATGTGAAACCCAGATATATCTTACTCTGAGATACAGGTTTTAAACTTTATTAATTGCTTTAGTACTCATCAGACTACCTGACAGATTGCATGTACGTTTCCTGAAGACATTCCTTGTGGCACTTGAATCATCTTTTCGAGTGAATATGCTTCTTTCTTGGCTCCTGAATTTTAAATGGTTGCCCAGACGGTGTTTTCCCCTCCTTTTCCCTCCTGTCCCCCTTTTGTATATCTGTGCACACACAGATTATCTTTCTATCTATCCATCTATCTCTGTGTGTGTGTGTGTGTGTGTGTGTGTGTGTGTGTATGAACATTCTTGACTTTTACATGAATCATTTTTGGTTTTACATACCCCCAGCCTTCCCTTGTCATGAAGAAACCCCAAACTAGCACTGTGACCAGAGACACCATGTGCCACAATCCTGCGCCCTCAGTCCCAAATCTCTCCAGTGAATGGGAGGAGGTATATTTCCTTTTTCCTTCTCTCTCCTTTGGGGCCAACACTGATCATAAGCATAAGCAGAAGGCTTTATTTTAGTGTTCTCATTTACATAATGGTATTTGATGTATGTATTGCTCTCCTCGGCTTGTTTGAAATGTAACCATTGCTAAGTCCAGTGGGTTGGAGACACCACCGTACCTGCACCCCTTCCACTTTGAACTTCCTTTCTTCTCTCGACCTAGGCATATTGGTTGGACCACATTCAGTCCTGGGTGTGACGTTAGCTCATTATGTCATCGTCACGGTGTCTTGGAGAAAATTTGCCTAAGGTTTGGACTGTCACGTATGTCTAAAGTCTTCCCAAAAGGTTGGAGTGGAAAGGTGCACAGCGTGCAGTACTGTGAACCCAAAAGGCAAGCATGCATTGACTGTCTGAAAACAGGAGTAAGTATTAGAGAGAAAGATTTAGCAATGATTTGCAGAGAAGTTAAGATAAGCCTCACTAGATGTTAAAGCAGGTTGTGAGACTGCTGAGTGGGCATTTACCTCATCTCTGTATTAATCTGCTTCATGCTGGATATCTTCTGGTCGTTTGCAGCTGCAGAAGACACTTACCTTTGTCCCCAATTAGCTAGGACCATCACACCTTGGGAACGCACACGATGGCCTCTAAGCTTGGACATGTTCACCTCAGGATTAATACTCGTTCACTCAGAAGAAGGAAAGAAAAACAGAGGAGGCAGTCCCCAAACCAGAAATCACCCTCCCCTAAGCAGGGTATGCGTTTCTTGGGGTGGGGGAAGGAGTGACCCTTCCTGTCACTCTCAGGAGAGAGCTTCTTGCCACACAGAAATCCCACAGAATTAAGAGGAGTTAGGAATTGGTGTCATTTCCTTTTTTTAATTTAGTATTTTATTTTATCCTAGTAACATGTAAAAATTCTTAACATTTGCTTTTAAAACTTTGAGTTCCAAATACTCTCCCTTCCCACCCTTTCTCATTGATAAAGAAAACAATTTGATGTAAGTTGTACATGCGTAGTCATATAAAACATATCCACAATGGTCATGTTGTGAAAGAAAACATAGACAAAAAAAAACTCAAGAAAAATGGATTACGTAAAAAAATATTATGCTTCAATTTGTATTCAGATACCATCAGTTCTTTCTCTGGGGATGGATAGCATTTTTCATCCTACATCCTTCAGAG
This sequence comes from Potorous gilbertii, assembly GCA_028658325.1. Classification (NCBI taxonomy): domain Eukaryota; kingdom Metazoa; phylum Chordata; class Mammalia; order Diprotodontia; family Potoroidae; genus Potorous; species Potorous gilbertii. Next base: position 122,138,403 of record CM053774.1, on the reverse strand, counting down.
TTGTCTTGGATCTTTGTATTTCAGAGAATAGCTACGTCATTCACAGCTGGTCATACAATATTACCGTTGCTTTGTACACAGTACATTTCACTTTGCATCAGCCCATACAAGTCTTTCCAGGTTTTTCTGAGAGCATCCTGCTCATCATTTCTTATAGTACAATAGTATTGCATCATCATTACATACCACAGTGTCTTCAGCCATTCCCCAACTGATGGGCATCTCCTCAATTTCTATTTCTTTGCTCCCAGAAAAGAGCAACTAAATACTTTTTTGCATGTAGGTTCATTTCCTTTTTGTTCTTTTCCTCTCTTTTGGAATGCAGACCTAGCAGAGGTATTGCTAGGTCAGCGGTTCTGTAGCCCTTTGGGCATAGTTTCACATTGCTCTGCAGAGTGGCTGGATCAGTTCACACCTCCCATGTCCCCTCCGACGCTTGTCACTTACCTTCTCTGTCCTATTAACCAGTCTAATAGGTATGGGCCCGTACCTCAGAACCACTTTAACTGGCACTTCTCCAGGCAGTAATGACTTAGAGCATTTTTTCCTATGGCTATAGATAGCTTTACTTCATCTGAACACTGAGCATATCTTTTAACTATTTATCTGAATGCATTTGATGCAGTTCTCAAAGTGTTTGAGAAATGAGGCCTTTGTCAGAGAAATTTGCTTCAGAATGTTTTCAGTTATTGTCAGCTGTATTTCCCTCCATTCTTTCCCCCCACCCCCGTTTCTTCTGTCCTTGCTCTCCTTTTACCCTTCTCAAAAGTGTTTCACTTTTGATTACCCCCTACCCCGATCTGCCCTGCCTTCTGTCACCCCCTCCCCTTCTTTTATCCCCTTTCCCTCCTACTTTCCTGTAGGTTAAGATAGATGTCTATACCCAATTGAATGTCTATATTATTCCCTCTTTGAGCCAATTCTGATGAAAGCAAGATTCACTCACTCCCCCTCACCTCCCCCCTCTTCCCCTCTACTTCTGGCCTCTTTTAAATGAGATAATTTGCCCCATTTTACTGCTCACTTTCTCTTTCTCCCAGTACGTTCTTATTTTTTTTTAGATATCATCCCTTCATATTCAGCTCACACCTGTGCCCTCTGTCTATGCATACTCATAACTACCCTAATAATGAGAAAGGCCTTGAGTTTTAAATATCATCTTCCAATGTAGGAATGTAAACAGTTTAACCTTATTTAAACTCTCCTTACTGTCTGTGGGCTGAGGGCGCTGGAAGCAACCCCTGCCACTGCTGCTGCTGATTGAGTCACTCCCAAGGCCAGCACCTGGTTTTCTGGGTCTGGGTCTGTGTTGGCATGGCCTACGCTGGCCTGTGTTCCTCTCTCACTTTCCTGCCAACCTTCCAAGTTGTCTTAGGCTGGAAATTTGTTTCACTCCATCTTTTTATGGATTCTACTGCTCTAGAATAGTTTAGAGTCATTTTTTAAAGGTATTTGAAGGGATTTGGGAGAGAACTCAGGCAAGTTTCTACTCTGCCATCTTGACTGCACTTCCCTGCAGGCTCCATTTTCCCTTTTAAAGGTTCACTGAGTCATCATCTCTTTCTGCTCAGGAGCCAGTAAAGGAATCCTATCACTTTAATGCTGAGTCATACATGACCAGAATCAGACCACTGAACTCACACATGTGTTTAGCTGGGAACAGAGAGGACAGCTTTGGGAATGCCTTGCTTAACTCTGTAGATGCATTTCACTTTGCATCAGTTCATGAGTTTTCCTGGGTTTCTCTGAATTCCTCATATTTAATAATATTTTATGTTAATATATATAATATTTTGATATATATTATTAAAACATTAATATATAATATTTTATTCATGCCTCTCTGTATTTGTTCAGCCATTCCATGGGCATCCACTTTTGCTTTTCATTTTTTTGCTATTACAAAAAATGTACTGAGAATGTTTAATATGGGAGGCTTTTTTCTTTAACCTGTTCATGTATGCTTTGACCCAGAGATGCTGATTCTCAGCATATACTTCAAGGAGGTTAGAGGTTATTTTCACATTCCCATTTGTTTATTAGAATAAACAGCATGTTCATGTATAAATATGGACAAAATAAGGACAAGTATCAGGGCCCTAGGCCCTCAAATACAATCCTTTGTCTGAATTCAAACTTTATCCTGTGCTAGGAATGGAGAACAGCTGGGGGAGAGATGCTCAGAGTAGGAGGAAGGACCTGAGTGGAGCCTGGAAGGAACATAAGGATTTTGGGTGACTGAGATGAAAAGGCAACAGGCTTGTTTCAAGCACAGGAAAGATTTGTATGAATTCAAGGCCTTAGTAGTTTAGTTTGGTTGGAGTGGAGAGTAAGAGAAGGTATGAAATGAGATCCAAAGATAAATGAGACCTTGATTGTGGAAAACCTCAAATGCCAGACCAAGGCTTGATTTTTTTTTTTTATCCTTTAGGCAATGTGGAGTTACTTATTGTTTTTTGAATAGGGGAGTGGTATGGTTAGACCTGTGTTTTTGGAGGCCCCATGCAGCCACGTGAATGATGAACTGGAGAGGGATAAAGACTAGAAGCACGGGTGAAAAGGGGGAAACTAGGAGGGTCAGCAGGGAAAGGAATAGGCATGGAGAAGGGATGTGAGACTGTGCATCCAGATTAGAAATGAGTCTATAATCTAGCATTTTAAGAGAGTTTCCTAGGGTCACTAAGAAGTTAAATAACTGCGTGTGCCCACGCAAATGATATATATCAGAGATAGGACTTGAACAAGGCTGTACCTCCCTCTAGGATTCCATGATTATCTTTCGTGTATTTAAAGGGAGATGGCTGGGTGGAAGGAGATATATTTTAGGTTTATAACAAGGGTTACAAATGTTTTACGTTATTTTTTCATTTAAGATGAAAACATAGTTACAATTAGAAACACATTTTCCTCACAATTTACAATAGTTTTTAAGTGACCAAACTTACCAGATGCTATGTATGTAGTGTCTGAGCTTCCCAGGCAGTTTTGCAAATTAGTCCATAAAAATATTCATCTCATGTCTATTTATAAGCTCTTAATTGATGCGCAAGACTCTAAAAATGTAGAGAGACAGTCAGTAAACCTACAAGGGAATCTTTTAAAATAATTCACACTAAATCCACCCTAAGCTAAGATTTGGGATGAGATGATGACAGATTTATTTTCACAAAAATCCTAAAACCTCAGCATTCTAAGGGATCTTTGGTGTCCTCTATTCCAAACCTTTCCTTCAGCAACCTCTTGGCAAAATCACCATCCATCATCTGTTTAAAAACTGCTAGTGCTTGAGTGCTGACTAATTTCAGAGTAGCCATTCCAGTTCTTCCATATTTTTAATGGTTAGAAAAGTTCCTTTTATGTGAAATATTTAGTACTGTTAAATGAATATTCAGTATTTTTTCCTTGTTGTAATTTTTCTCTACCTAAAATATATTCTATTTTTATAAAGATACTATGGGATGTTGAGATATATGTATATTCTTTAATATTTCCATTGAAAAGATACTATGTTTTTCAAATAAAACTCCAACTTCAATATATGTGCATACATATCCATCCATCCATCTCACTATATATATATATATATATATGTATATATATATATATATATATAACTATGTATATATGTATAACCATATATATAACTATATATATAACTATATATATATATATATATATATATATATATGTATATATGGAATATGCTTCCCTGTGTCTTCCAGGTATTGGCTCTAGTTTTATGATTTTGGACAAAATTTATGAAGATCTTTAAAATGGAGAAGAATATTAAAAGGGAAATCTTTAAAAAAGGGAAGGACATACCCATCCACTGTCTTTTCTTCTCCAGACTAAATAGCTCCAGTTTCTTCAATTGATGTTCATATGGATTGGTTATAAGTACCTTCACCATCCTGGTCACTATTTTGGATATACCCAAACTTTTTTAGCATCCTTTTCAAATGTAGTAGTCCAAACTGAATCAAATGTTTCAAATATAACATAACCTTAAGTAGAGGGCCAGTAATGGAATTTCTGGTTTAAAGGGTACAGCCATTTTAGTAATTTTATTTACATAATTCTAAATTGTTTTCCAAAATGATTGTCCTATTTCACAGTTCCATCAATAGTGTGTTAGTGTATCTGTCCTTCCACCCCTCTTCCAACATGGATTAGTGCTATAATTGTCATTTTTGCTAATTTGCAGGGTGTAAGGTGAAATCTCATGATTGTTTTGGTTATAGAATATATCTCCTACCCATATCTGGGAGAGGTAGATCTTCTCTTCCAATTTTTTAAATTTGATTGTGTGTCCATTTAGAACATATTGTGGCATATGGTGTGAGGTGTTGGTCTAAACCTGTTGTCAGGCTGTTTTCCACTTCTCCCAACAGTTTGTGTCAAATAAGGATTTTTTTCCCTAGACAATTTATGGTTTTTTAATCATTTCCTTTGATATTCTAGATTTTTTATTTTTCCAAATGAATCTTATTATTTTGTTGTTTTTTTATCAAGATCTATAAAGTATCCCTTTGGTAATTTGATTGGTATTGCATTAAAAATAGTATAGTCATTTTTATTATATTGACACAGCCTAGCCATGAACACTGCATGTTCCTTCTAGCATGTGAAATTAAACCTATATATATCTTTTGTGTTCTTTGATGGATCAGTCTTCATATGTTTTATGCATTTTGTAGTTATTTGGAATGGGATTTCCCTATGATTTCTTCTTGTGTTGTTATCATATAAAAATGCTGTTGCCTAATCTTTAGGGCTTATTGTTTATTTTGTAGCCTACAACTTTACTGATGCTATTAATTGTCTCAATCAGTATTTTTGCTAATTTCCTAGGATTTTCCAAGTGTGTCATCATATCATCAGCAAAAAGGGAAGAGTTTCTCTCTTACTTACCTATCTTTGTGCTTTTTATGTCTTTCTCTTACCTTATTGTTGTTGCTAGCATTTCCAGAACTACATTAAAAAGTGGTGGGGGGGCAGAGCCAAGATGGCAGAATAGAAAGACTCACCTATGCTAGCTCCGAACCCACAGCCCATGGATTGCCTCTAAAAAGAACTCTCAACAAATTATGGAACAGTGGAAGCCACACAGCAACACAATGAAGGAGATTTCCGTTCCAGAGAGCCCTGAAAAACCGATCCCAAAGGTCCATCGCACACCGGACGGGAGCGGGGCCCTCCCCTGCCCTGGCCATGCGGCACTGAGAGGAGCGAGCAGATCTGAGCAGGCTTCAGGGATGGAATCTCCAGTGGCCGGGAAGGTCCCTCCTCCCACAGACTCACAGGTCAGTGAGAGAGACGGGCTGAGAGGGGAGTGGGGTGTCTTGGGAGGCAGCGGAAAAGGCAGCGGCAGAGGCAGCAGGCGGCCAGAGGCTCCCGCAGCAGGCAGGAGCTCAGCAGGAGCTCCATTACAAAAGGTCTCTGCATAAACCCCCTGAGGGAACTGAGCCTGGGTGGCAGCCTAGCACCAGGAATTAAGCTCCCACTGAATAGCAGCCAGGCCTGCTGCCAAAAGCCCTGAGGCTGGGGAACAGCATTTGAATCTCAGACCCCAAGCACTAGCTGGGTGGACCTAGGAGAGGGTGGAGAGGACTCTCAGCAGTCAAGTAACTGGCTGGGAAAATGCCCAGAAAAGGGGAAAAAATAAGACCATAGAAGGTTATTTTCTTGGGGAACAGAAGATTGTGCCATTCCTCTCTGACGAAGACCAATGCTTGCCATCAGGTAAAGACGTAGGAGTCAAGGCCTCTGTATCCCAAACATCTGAAATAGATATCCAATGGGCTCAGGCCATGGAAGAGCTCAAAAAGGATTTTGAAAATCAAGTTAGACAGATGGAAGAAAAACCGGGAAAAGAAATGAGAGAGATGCAAGAAAAGCATGAAAAAGGGGTCAATACCTTGATAAAAGAGACCCAAAAAAATGCTGAAGGAAAGAACACCTTGAAAAATAGGTTAACTCAATTGGCAAAAGAGATTCAAAAAGCCAATGAGGAGAAGAATGCTTTCAAAAGCAGAATTAGCCAAGTGGAAAACCAGGTTCAAAAGCTCACTGAAGAAAATAGTTCTCTCAAAATTAGAATGGAACAGATGGAGGCCAATGACTTTCTGAGAAATGAAGAAATAACAAAACAAAACCAAAAGAATGAAAAAATGGAAGAGAATGTGAAATATCTCATTGGAAAAACAACTGACCTGGAAAATAGATCCAGGAGAGACAATTTAAAAATTATGGGACTACCTGAAAGCCATGATCAAAAAAAGGGCCTAGACATCATCCTTCATGAAATTATCAAGGAAAACTGCCCTGATATTCTAGAACCAGAGGGCAAAATATGTATTC
>CM053774.1:122014227-122131543 GCA_028658325.1 Potorous gilbertii | reverse complement strand
TAGGATGGAGGGAAATATAGTTAGTCTTACACAACACGACTATTATGGAAGTCGCTTGCAAAACTACACAGATGTGGCCTATGTTGAATTGCCTACCTTCCCAAAGGGAATGGGTGGGGAGGGAGGGATGGGGAGAAGTTGGAACTCAAAGTTTTAGGAATAGCTGTCGAGTATTGTTCTTGCTACTAGGACATAAGAAATACAGGTAATGGGGAATAGAAAGTTATCTGGCCCTACAGGACAAAAGAGAAGATGGGGTAAGGGAAGGGAGGGATGAAAGAAGAGAGGGCAGATTGGTGATATGGGTCAGTGTATTGAGGAGGGGGGAGGGGGCAAATGGGGAGAAAATTTTGGAACCCAAAATCTTGTGAAAATGAATGTAAAAAGTTAAATAAATAAATTTATAAAAAAAAAATGGGAGAGTGGACATCCTTGCTTTGGTCATGTATTTATTGGAAAAGGTTTTATTGTATCCCCACTACATATAATGTTTGCTTTTGGTCTTAGGCAGGTACTTTTTATGTTACTAAAAAGTCCCTTTGTGCCTGTTCTTTGTATAGTTTTCAGCACAAATGAATATGATACTGTGTCAAAGGATTTTTCTACATCTATTGAAATAACCATGTGGTTTTGGATGTTTTATTTTCTAATATAATTTATTATGTTGATTATCTTCCTAATGTTGAGCCATCCTTGTTAAAAAAAATACCACTTGGTAATAATGAATAATTTCTTAGATAAATCACTGTATTCTGATTGACAGAGTTTTGTTTAAAAGTTTTAGATGATTCATGAATGCTATTGGTTTATGATTTTCCATCTATGTTTTCTCTTTCCCTGGTTTAGGTGTTATGATTGTACTTGTGTCATAAAAGGATTCTGGTAGGGCGTTTTCTCAATTTTGAGAATGGTTTGTGAAATGCAGGTATTGCTTGTTCTCTAAAGGTCTGATAAGACTTCTGGTAATCCATCAGGACAAAGAGGTTTCTCTTGGATGCTTCCTTTACAACAAGATCTATTTCCTTTTCTGAGGTTGAGTTATTTAAAATCTCTAGTCTTTTGTTAGTGTAGGTATTTGATATGTTTGAAGGTATTCCTGCATTTGTTTCATGTTCTCGGTTTTGTTAGCATAGAATTATGCAAATATATTCTGGTTGTTCTTTCATTTCTTCTGATTTTGTTGTGACTTCACATTGCTCATTTTCTGTTTTATTATTTTAATGCTCTGCCCTCTTTTTAATCAGATGAAGTTCTTAACAACTTCATTAGTCTCTGCAAAGATCTGACTTTTAGTTTTATTTATCATTTTTAGTTTTTGTTTCCAATTTATCTATTTTCTACTTTTTACTGTCTCTCTTATTTGCACTTATTTTAGGTTTGTTCATTTGTTAGCTTTTTATTTTTTAAAAGGCATGTTCAATTCACTAATCTTCTCCTTTATATTTTTAATATATGTTGGTAGCAATATGGTTTTTCCTCCGAGGACGCCTTTAGTTGTGTCCTGCTCGTTTTGGTCTGTTGTTTAATCATCACACTTTTTTTCATATAATTATTCCTTGTTTCTGTGACTTCTTCTTATACCCACTAATTAACTTAAGATTTCGTTGTCAAGCCTCCATTCAGGTTGTGTCTTTTTATTTGTGATCTCTTATCCGGTGACTATTTTAATTGTGTTATTTTCTATAGAAGTTGTATTACTATTTCTGCCCTTTTACATTTGTTTGCAATATATCTGCTCTTGTACGTGGTCAGTTTTTGTAAAAAGTCCATATGGTTCTGAGAAATGTGTATATTCTTTTGCAGTCCCATTTAGAAAGTGTCATAAGCCTTTTAACTCTAGTTTTTCCTTTTTTAAAATCTTTTTATGAGATTTATCCAAAACTGAGAGAAGATTTTGAAGATTCTTATTACTTATTATGTGCCTTCTTGCAGTCCAGCTAGTGTTTCTTTTATGAATTTTGATGCTAAATCATTTGGAGCATATAAGTTTTTTTACTGATATTGGTGTGTTCTTTATGATTCTTTTTTTTAGCATGATACAGTTTACTTGTTTTTGAATGATTGTTTTTGCTTTGTTGGATAGCAGGATTGTAACTCCTATTTTGGAGGGGTCACTTAATGCATAGTAAGTTTTTTCCCCAGCCCTTCATTTTTGTTTGGTATTCATCCTTGTTTGTAAAACGTATTTCTTGTAAGCAAGGGATTGTAGGGCTTTGTCTGTAACTTTTTCATTTTATTGGATTGTTTAATTCATTTGTGAGGATTGGGTTTATATTTTTCTTCATCTGTAATATTGGGATTTTTCCAAGTTATTATTTTTCTTCTTTAAACAGAATATTATATTCCTTCAGTTAATTTGGCTTAATCTTTTTATAAGATGACCCTATTTCCACTGCCTCTCTTCCTTTCACCCCAGGTCCCCCCTCAAATTTGTTACTTCTTTCCCTTTGGTATTTTACTTATTTATTCCTTTTTCTTTCCTACTTTTATCTAGTTATTTAATTATCAATCCAATCCCTGCTTTTATCTTCAGTCAAGTAATTTCCCCTTCAACTATTTCTGTTCAGTGGTTTTTAAGATTTCATTTATTATGCCCCTTTTCAGAGAAGTTTTCTTTCCATCTTTGCTTTCTGTCCATTGTAGATTCTTTGTGTCCTTTGTGGGCACAGTGGTCAAAACTGACAGTCTTGCTAACTAAATGAGTATATTCTCTTAAAATCATATTGTGTAAATGTGGTGTAGTAAAAATTTATTAGAGCAATATAGTCAGACCCACTGTGTGGTGTTTAGCTTTCCTTAATAGTTTTTCATGCTAGGAAAGAATCAAGGGTGGGAATGGGGAGAAAATATTTAAAAGACATAACTGCTAATAAAAACAAAACTCAACACTCAGCTTGATTTGTTTGTTTTTAGAGTAACTGATAATCAAAAAATTCCATTTGCTGCCCCATTGAGTTCAGAAACATATTCCCAAATTTAACATGGTATCACTCAGAATTGATAGCTGAATTTAATGAAACACATTCTTCTACACATCCACAAACAAATCTGTAAAGGACTGTCGTATCCATTATCTCATTTCACACTTCTGTGCTCATATTTCAAACACAATATGTTTGGCTGAAATCTGGGAAATCAGTATTTGTTAAGAGACTACTATAATCCAGGCACTGTGCTAACCATTGGGGATACAAAGAGAGGCAAAATACAGTACCTGGCCTCACAGAGCTTACAATCTGATAAGGAAGACAATATGCAGATGTGTGTGTGTGTGTGTGTGTGTGTGTGTGTGTGTGTATACACACATAAAGCAGCTTTACATAGGATAAATAGGAAATAATTAAGAGGGGAGACTCTAGAATTAAGAGGGTTAGGGAAGGCTTCCGGTACAAGATGGGATTTTTTTTTATTGGGATATAAACGAAGGAAGAGAAGTCAGTAGAGTGAAAGAGAGAGAGAAAGTTTCAGACATGGGGGACAACCAGAGAAAGCACCCTGAGCTAAAAGATGGAATGTCCTGTTTATACATTCAGGGGGTCTGTGTCACTAGGTCAAAGAGTATGTATTCACAAATAAGGTTTAAAGGGACTGGAGGTAGAAGGGACCAGATAATAAAGGGCTTCAGATTTGAAACAGGGCATTTTACATTTGATCCTGGAGTCAATAGGGAGGTTGGAGGTCAGCAGAGAGACTGAGGCAGGAAAGTTAGATTTGAGAATCATCAGCCCAGAGGTGGTCATTAAATCCATGGCAGCAGATGAGATCATCAAGTAAAGCAGACAGAGAAGAGAAGAGGGTCTTGCAGTTAGAGGGCATGATCTGAATGAGGATCCAGTAGTGAAAACAGAAGAGGAGCAGTCATAGAGGTACGAGGAGAACTAGGAGAGAGTATAAAGATAGAGTATTCAACAGCATCAGAGACTGCACAGGTTAAGGAGAAGGAAGACTGAGGAAAGGTCATTGTATTTGACAACTTAGAGATTGTGGTAACTTTGGAGAGAGCACTTTGGGTGGAATGATGAGGTATCAGAAGCCAGATGGTAAGGGATTGAGAAGAGACTGAGAGAAGAGAGAGTGGAGGCATCTATTGTAGATGGCTTTTTCCAGTTAGCTAAAAGGGTGGGAGAGAGATAGTATGATAGAGGAGATGGGAAGGATCAAGTGAGGGTTTTTTTTTCAGAATAAGGGAGACATGGGCATGTTTGTAGGCAGTAGGGAAGTAGCCAACAGAAAGTAAGAGATTGAAAATCAGAGTAGGAATGATAAAGGGGGTGATCTGTTGCAGGAGACAGGATAGCTGGGATTGCTTGAACAGAGAGAGGGGTTAGCCTTGGTAAAGAACAAGTCCATTTCACCATATGGGACAGTGGTAAAAGAGGAGAGCATGGCAGAACCACTTGTCTGAAGGTTCTAGAGAGTGGGAGAGTGAGCTGATGGTGGGGGAAGGGGTATGGTAGGATTGCCTGGCAGCAGTGAGGGCCCACTTGTAACGATTGATGTTCTCCACTTTCATTCAGGAGCCTGTGTGTAGGCACAAAGGTGATGAATGGTGGGAGGGATCCAAGGTTGAGACTTGACTGGGTGTGTATATAAGAGGCATATAAATTATATAAGGGGGCTGGGAATTCAAGGGAGGAGGAGGAGGCTAGTGTGGAGCTGTATTGGTTCACCAAGGGGTCAAGATGGGGAAAAGGGAAGAGAGTGGCTAGTGCAGGGAAGATGGGGGTCATGGTGGTTATGGCTATGATGTTTGTCCTTCGTTCTCGAAGAGGACCACGACATCAAGATGATGACATGATTTGTACTTGACTTTGATTTGAGTGTGGGAGAAGTGTGCAAGGTCACCAGCCTCACTTCGCCTCCAGAGCCATCAGGATGACTGGAGATGCCCCAGGATGCAAGGTCTTATCAGATTCTCACTTTGAGTGAAATAGACCCATTCAATGAATTGACCTCTTTAAGACTCAAGGGATGGTCTCTTTTAATAAAAGAAAAAAATAGCCAAATAATCCAACTGAGAGGGGAACAGATGAAGAAAAAGATTATGGAAGAGAAGGAGAGGGAGAGAGAGAGAAGCCAGGAGACCACAGTCATTGTTTAGTCATTTTCTTTCATGTCTGACCCTTAGTGACCCCAATTGGTGTTTTCTTGGCAAAGACAATGGAGCAGTTTGCCATTTCCTTCTCCAGGAGTGTAAGTGTGAGTTAAAAGGTGCAAAGTAGAATGCTTAGAATCTATGATTGTCTAAAGGAGGCTTGGAATATGCTGACTTGGGGATATTCCTTCCCACCCTCTAGTTCCTTCCTAACTTCCTAAAAACAGAGTGAGGATCTGAACACGTCTGCTTCGCCACCTCATTGAAAATGTGGGTTGAGAAATAGCCCTGGTAGTGGCCTGAGTTGGATGGTCCTAGGATTTGACCAGTGGAGAAAGAAGGCTGAAATTTTCCCAAGACAGTCTTGTGGTGAGTGACCACTTACATTGTTTCATTATTTAATGAGAGAATTGTTAAAGTCACAGCTCCAAGTGACTGGCTTTGCGTCCAGACTTTTCTTTTTTTGCCAGAGTTATGGTCTCCCCCGGGTGAGTAGACTGAAGCTCGAGATAGGGGGACAGGGTAGATGAACAAGAACGAACCAAACTACCGGGAAGTCCTTTCCCCAGTTTTCAGTCAGCTGTGTTGTTGTATATATAGTTAGAAATAATGAAAACAAGCGCATTTCTCAGTTGGATCGTAGAGATTCAGTATTTGGTTGAGCGTCCTAAAATGATAGATAATTCTCTCAAATAAATGTATTTAATTGTTTGTATTACTGTCTTTAATCAATTTAATTAAATCATTAATTAATAAGATAAAAGTGAATAATTATTAATTTCTAAATTGGGAATTTTTCATTATAACATTATTAAAAAATAATCCAATTTTATTCATTAATAAAATGACTAGAAAGTGTATTAATGGTAATTTGTTAATTTAATTTGATTTAAATTATGTTAAAAGCAAGCCCCTTTCATTTGTTTATAATGCCTTCCAGATGTGGTCCCCTTTTCAGAATGTTTTCATGTCCATCTTGTTTGGCCCTCATGGGAGATCTGTGGGTTGCAGTTCCAGCCCCTGTCTAGGCTGAACTGTGTGGATTGTGGGTGAGAGAAGGCAGACTTCCCTAGCCCATTGTCTCTAGCCTATGCATCACATCCTGCCATTCTCTGTGGGCATCTTGCCATCTAGATATTCTGTGTTGGGCCAGGGTGCTAGGCAATTGTTCTTATCTTGGGTTATGTAAACTTGTTTTTAAAACATTTTGATAACTGTTTTTTCATATTACTGGTTTCTTTTGTAATCCTGTGTATTTTGTTTTGTGCATTTAAAAACATGATTCTGAGAAGAGGCCCATTGGTTTCACCAGACTACCAAAGGAAGGGGTCCATGACACAGGAAGGTTAAGAACCCCTTGCCTGTAAAGTAACTGGGATTTGGGTTGCAGAATGATGACTGGCAGAGGAGGGGGGATCTCCAAACATCACCCCACTCTAGCAGATATCCCCCATCCATTCCTGTTATTTCACCTGGTGTATATCGATGCAAGTCTTTTAGCCTTCCCTAACTGACTCCTGTAGAACTCAATGTCCTCATCTCTTCTCGGGTCCTCATCTCTACCCCTGCCCACCCCTAGAACAACCGATGACCTTGCCGCCTCCTCTTCTCTCCTGTACTGTAATTCCTCTCTGAATCTTTTTAGGATCAGGGATCCCAGAGTCATGGAGTCCAAACCCCCCATTTTGGAGATAAAGACCCTGAGACCCAGAGAAGGGAACAGACTTAACCAGAGTCATGTAGGCATTAAGTGTTTAAGGTCTTTCCGATCTCAAGTCCAGTACTTTTATCTGCTCAACCATATTGCTTCTCTTGACTGGTTTCTCTTCTATCTCAGAGAGTGAGAAATCTCTTCTTTCTCAAGGCTACTCTTCTCTATTTGTACCCTAAATTCCATGCCATCTTCTTGCCTTTATCAGGGATTGTTAACCATTTTTGAGTCATGAACCCCTTTAACAATCTGGTGAAGCCTATGAACTTCTCAGAATCATGTTTTTAAATGGATAAAAAAATATAAAGAATTGCAAATGAAACTATTTCTATTAAAATATCTATACAAAAAATGTTTTAGGTTAGGAACTCCTGCTTTGGGTGTATGTCCCATCAATCATTCCATTCCCTTTCTCCACTTGGTATCTCAAGCTTTAGATTTTCCCTCTGTCCTGGTTCCTTCCCTGATACTTACAAACACACCTAGATCTCTGCCATCTGCCAACTTCATTTATCATGGCTATTCCCTCAAATTTTTGTCCTATATCTTTACTATCTGTCATTGCCAAGATCCTGAGAAGAAAACCCACTTCCTTATCCCTTACATATCCCAACTAGTGGAAAGGGAAATGGATCCATGTTTTATTTTAAAAGTTAATTTTTTAAAAATCATGGAATATTTGAGCATCTTCTATGTATATAAGACAAATACGCAAAGTAACCACACTTGTTATCCATCATCAAATTTATTAAATAACTTTACTGACCTACACAGACATTACATTTAACAAGTTATAATTTAATAAATAATTTTTGAGATGATAACTTAAAGTAGTCTTTGAGCCCCTAGGGCTTACAGTTAGGATCATAAGATCTATTACGTTCATTATCTGACAACTAAAATCAGTGGTAGTAAATGATAGTAAACCACACATTCAGAAATAAATTATAAAATTTAAATATTTAAATAAATAACTTCATCCAGACAGGTTAGTGCATGAATTTTTGGCAGACGGAAACAAAGTCTTCAAAAAATCCTTCAATCTTCATCTTGGAGGTGTAGTGACATTGTGTTATTTCTGGTCCCTAAACAAACACAAAAACAAAACAAGGAAATGTTATGTGATGCTTCTCTTATTAGGGAGATCAGACCCTACCCATTTCAGAACTGTTTCTTTTCAAATACCAAACATTCTTACTTCAGGACCTTGAGCCTCTATGGCTTTTGCAGTGTGGACATGCACAACCCCTTACAATGTAGTATACAGTCTTTGAAAGTTAAAACTACCACCCCTACCCCCAGTTCATCCCTTTGCGGCTGACCTGGTGATGAGTCTATTCCAACTACAGTAGACAACAGATGCAGAGACAGACCAACATTAGGTCTGCAACCTGTCAATAAGTTGACATGCTAGAGATTGTTACATTAAGTATGAAGTCTTTTAACATTTGTGAAATAAACTAACTTAAAAATCATGGTACTAGACAAATCTTGCTTGATTTTGTACTGTTCTCAAACTTGTATTTTACCTCTCTCATTCTGTATGTGTGAATTTTCTATGAATACGTTCACACACCCACACACATGCACACCCACGCGCGCACACACACACACACACACACACACACACACACACACCACACCCCGCCCCCCCGGTTGTAGCTCTTCATTTTTGGTTGAATTGTTTAGAGGTGCATGCTCATTCTTACTCTACCAGTTTCCTTAAAGTTACAGTGGTAGACCACTGAGCAAAAGCCTCGCCTAATTTAGTCTGGATTTCAGGGTGAGGAAGAACAATGCCTAGCTGCTTCTGTGCCGCTTGTCCCTCCCCCAGTGGCCTAAAATAATCCCTACATTATTTGACCTCTGGAAGTTGTGCTGCCCAGTGACCTTGCACTGCCTGCTTTGCTAAAAAAGAGAGATTTTATTCCTGCAATATGCCAAGGTGGAAAGGAAAATACCTTGGTCTACAGTGGAGTGTAAGGGCAAGGTTTTTACCCCTGCCGTTATAGCCAGTTACTAAGCTAGGAACATTACCTTAGAGGAACCAAAAATAATATAATAAAGGATCCTGTTGGTTGTACAGTGGACAGAACTTAATAGATAGAATTTAAGATTGTGGTCCAATAAACCCACTGTATCCTTTTTTTTCCCAGATTAATTGCTATTTGGTTATATCCCATGCACACCTTGTACTTGTGTAGTCTCATCCATACTAAATTTAATTTCATTAGGTCTGGCCCAATGTGTTTAATTTTTTTAGATTATAATTCTCACAGCTAGTGGTTAATGGTCCTTCCTGCCTTTGGATCATTTGATAAGCACAGTATCTATGCTTTTATCCAAGTCAGTGATAAAAATATTAAATAGCCTAGGGTTAAGAATAGACCCCTGAGGTTCTCTACTAAGTCATGCTTCCTGTTTATGTAAAAGGACTTTAGGATCCTGAAAGCACTAGTGGGAAAAAAAACTTCTATTGAAACCATATTTATCCAATCTGTAAGTGACTTGGATTCTTTTTACTTCCTTTGGGCAACCTCAGTGCCTTTTTGTAGAGGGGAAAGAAAACTCCTAAGTGTAAGATGACTGATGGCAGTCTCTGATAAATAGCTTGGGGTAGAAGAGGTTTAAACTGTTGAGTAAGATTAAATTTGTCTATTTTCCCTAAATTCTCATTTTTGAGCTGGTATTATCCCTGATTAGGGGCAGCTAGGTGATGTCACAGAGTTATCTTCCTGAATTCAAATCCAGCCTCAGACACTTACTAGCTGTGTGAACCTGAACAAATCACTTCACCCTGTTTGCCTCAGTTTCCTCCTCTGTAAAATGAGCTGGAGAAGGAAATGGCAAACCACTCCAGTATCTCTGTCAAGAGAACCCCAAATGGGGTCACAAAGAGTCAGGCACGACTGAAATGACTGAACAACGGGCAAAAATTATCCTTGATCTTCCTTAGGTAGATATTGAAAATGGGCTGTATTCTTTGAAATCCTCAGGATGGTGTTACTATTGGTGTAGGAGTTAAAGCTGGTTAGAACTCAACAAGTCATTGAGAGATAATGTGTAGAAGGGAAGCCTATCTTTTATACTTTACTTCGAGCTTATCAACCAGAACCTGAAGGTTCCAAATATAATGTCACTTCCAAGATTAATTAAAAAATTAATTTCTCATTAAGTAGTTAATTTTAATCATGGTTGTGAGAGTCAAATACACAGGTGGTATGTCCCCAAACACCAAAAGGGTGAATACCTCTTAATCCTACGTCACAACACTAGTCTAGACTGTTTAATCTTTCAGTCTTTAGGACATAATTCTTTTCTCTTGTATTAAGTTTGCAAGAAATAAAAAAAAAATAATACCATCCTTACCGTTAAGCTATTAACAGTCACATTAATGTTGTTGATGTATTCCTGAATATTCTGAGCGTCTTTTGATTCATATTTCAATGCACCAGCCACAGGGTTCAATTCTTTAGTGAAACACTGCAGACTTTCGATGCTGCTGGTCTGGAGTCAAAAGAGTGAGAGATTCTGTAAGGATCTGTAAGGAGGGAAAAGCTGGGCATGGAGAATTATCCTGATCCCCTCTCCAGAGGAGCAGGATAGGTGGGTTTTCTCCCTTCCAAGTACTGAAGATTGATTGTAGTATGGGAATTAGGCCAGGTTTTGTTTATGCAATTTTACATATAATTGTGGTCATGTCACATATAACCAAGTGTTAAATATTTCTTTGTTTTTATTGCTACATTTTTCTCCAGTTACATCTTCAAAATATATTATATGTGGAAGGTTCTGAAATGGCTTGCTTTAAACTTTACATTCAGTTTTCTGTTAATACTACTAATCTGAGATTTACATAGTGCCTTGTAGTTTACAAAGCACTTTCACATATAAGAGGCCTTTAGGTGGCACAGCGATTAGAGTGTCAGAGTCAGGAGATCTGAATTAAAATCCGACCTCAGACCCTTATTGATTGTGTCACCTTGGGCAAGTCTCTTAAGCTGGGTCTGCCTCAGTTTACTCATCAGTAGAATGAGGATAATGCTAGCATCCGCCTTTCATGGTTGTTGGAAGGAGAAGAACTGTGATGATATTTGTAAAGTGTCTTGCAAAGCTTAAAACATTATATAAATGCTAGCCTATGCACGTCTACATACGTTTACCTAACATTTCATTTGTCTACATGTCTATGTATCTATATCTGTATCTAGTTCCAGACAGCAACTGTGAATTGGGCAAGGGTTGATCGTTTTCTTTTGTTTTTTACAAATGAGAAAATTAATTTAGAGAGCTTAAGTGACTGATTAAATAAAGGCCATAAATATGAGACTGGAGCCCCAATCTTTGGACCACAAGATTGGTTCTTTCTTTTATGGGAGAGTAGCCGTGATAATATTTATAACGTGGTTTACCTACGTTGCTGCATTTGGTCCTCACAACCTGTGAGGTTGGTGCGATGATTATTTCCTTTTTAAAGATGAGAAAACAAACTGAAAGAGGCTGAAGGACCTGCCCAGGGTCCCGCTGGGCTGTTAGAGTAAGAAGTAGGATTTGAATCCGCATCTTCCTGACAGTTCAGTGGTCTCTGTTTTAGGTTGTTAAAATTCCTTTACCTTTTAATGAAATGCTTTGAAGCCTTTCTGAAACCTTTTGCTCAGAGGAGCTTTCTAAGCTCTCTGTAGTTTGATTGCAATTGACCTTTTCAGGCCAAGGCCACATTTACACCCCTTTATGCAGCCTGTGTTCAAGTCAAACTGGCCTCCCAGCAGTTAGTTCCCTGAACATGGCTTTCCCCTCTTTTCCCATCTCTGTGCTTTAGCAGAGACAGCCTTCCTGCCCAGAGTACATTCCTTCTTCACCTGGGTCTGGCCTCTTTAGCTTCATTACAGGTGAGACTCCAGTACCATCAGAGGTAGCTAGGTCACCTAGAGGCTTCAGGGCAGGCCTTGGAGACAGGAGGACTCCAACATGTGTGACTCTGGGCAGGTTCCCTTCTCTCTCCCTGCCTCATTAATATCATTTGTAAAATGAGAATGATAGCAACACCTACCTCACAGAACTTTGACAATCAAATGAAATTTTATTCATATATATGTGTGCACACACATGTACAGAGACATATACGTGTATGTGTGCACACACGTACAGAGACATGTGTGTGTACACATACATGAATGCATATAGGTGTACATATATATGCATAACTCTCTATGTAAATATAAATATATGTCTCTGTGGAGACAGATGGGGCAGGGGGAAGGAAACGATCACAAGATTTCTTAACTTTGCTGGAAATTTGGATTCCTTTGGCCATCTGGTAAACATAGAGAAAGTGCACTTCTGAATCAGCAAGAGGGTGTCCTCCCTGGGAGTTCCTGATCTTAATGAGATCACAGACCCGGTCTCTGCCCTATTTGCTGTCTCCACACAGAATGAGAATCCGGCTAGTTTCTGTGTTCTCTGTGAAGCTTTGCCACTTGTGTGATATAGTGATTGTCTATGAATATGAATGTCCACAGATGGCTCTGTAGAGATCCGTCTGTCATTTCATTGGTGTGGGTAACGCTGCACTGAAGGAAACCCCTTCCTCTAATACAGAGCAGCAAACTTCTCTAACCTATGATTGGCCCAAGGTTACTCAAGTGGTGTGTGTCAGAGGCTGATTCAATTCAGTGTTTCTGACTCTTGTTGGGAGGATGGAGCCGTAGAGGGTGTTGACTACACCTGACTACCCCTGAGTAACAATGATAGCAGCTGATGCTTATCCAGGACTTTAAAGTTTGCCACCCACTTAACGCATCTGACCTCCTTTGACCCTTGGATCCAATACAATACTGTAATCAATATGGATTTCCAATTTTGAAAACACATTTTTAAGCATTTATATAATCTAAAACATAGAGTTATATAGAAAATAAAACATTGCTCCAAAAGAAAAGTAGATGGTCTATCTCGTTTTCTTTTTCAATCTATGTGGGGTGGGGAGAAGATATAGATAAGTGTTATCTATCTACCCAACTACATATGAGCCTAATTCGCGTTTAGACAGTACAGAATAATTTTTTGACACATTCCCCTAGAGCTAACTTAAATCTTAGATATACTAAAGTCATCAGATAATAGCTTTGCAAAAAAATTTCTACTTCCTAATGATCTTAAGCTTGAAAATCTCCAAAATTCAATTATGGAAAATGTTACTTACATTACTTGGGATGTAGAGTTCATACTTCTTCATCCTTTCTGATACAATCTAAGGAAGTAAAAGTAATTAGTCAATTAATTAAGTTAATAATGTCATTAAAATGTCATTAATAAAATGATCATCCCATGAGAATGAATTCAGTGCAATATTTTTAGTCTTTAAAAAACAGTGAGTTACTTACCTTGAGTTTCTTTTGGACCTCCATTAAATCACGTAGTAAGTACTGCAGCACAGTGGTGGGAGGAGGCAACGTCGGTGCCCCGTTGGCAACCAGAACAAGAGTTAGTGCAAGACAGGACAAGAGCGGGACCTTGTTCATCGTGTCAGGAGCTGAGTAACTTCAGGTTACTCTGGGTAGTGATTAGAGAGTGGAATGGAAGTCTCTAAACCAGAGGGACAATTTATATTGTTAATTCTGGAAAAAGTATCCTGGGGGTGTTAAAGAATTTTACATATTACACATTTTCAAAGGCCTTTCTTTACCTGTGTGGCAAGAATCATCACCTTTCATTTTCCTCTTCTGATGACTCTTTGGAATTTCTTTGAACCCTCGTAAGCACTGACTGAATGGATGCGGTGAAATCCCTCTTGGTTACTGTAGCCCACACGAAGTGGGCTACTTAGCTGCATTTGAAGTTTTCTGCATGAACCAGTTTTTCCTCCCCTTTTGTTAAAGGAGTTCCAGAGGTTGCTCATGAAAATTTTCTCTTTGTCATAAAACCATGTCGAGCAGCACCTTTCAGTGGACATGTGCAGGGGGAGAAATATAAATAGATAAACAAAATAGAATTTTAGATTTGTTGATTAAACAGGAAGAATATTGGTTTCCTGTTTTAAGGTGGTTTTGCCTTTCTTCTACAAAGACTGAGCTAATGCCTACAAAGTGATATGAGCAGAAATTACTTGTTCTACACAATCAAACGGGGAACTAGTGACATTTCAGTCTATAAGCTAAGCATGGTGTAAATGTGATTCAGTTAATAGAAGAGCATGCTTTCTTGAATTCTTCTGTCTGTAAACATATAGAAACTCCATTGGGATAAAAGAGACTCATGTCCAAAAGGTGCCCCAGAAATCATCTGGTCCAGCTCCCACCTGGACCTGGATGATGCATGTCAGCTGTGTGTCCTTGGGTTATAGGCGCAAAGTCTCAAACTCAAATGGAAATAGAAGTCATTAATCCACATGGGCAGTTAGGTAGCGAAGTGGACAGAATGCTGGGCCTGGAGTCAGGAAGACCTAAGTTGAAATACAGCCCCAGATACCTGCTAGCAGTGTGACCTTGGGCAAGTCACTTCACCTTGTTGGTCTCAGTTTCCTCATCTGTAAAAGAAGAGGAAATGGCAAACCACTCCAGGATCTCTGCCAAGAAAACCTTAAAAGGGGGCATGAAGTTGGACATGAACAACAGCACATGTAAGGAGATCTGCAGGCCCCATATGGACTTAATTTTGAAATATAATATTATCCAGGTTTTATTGTATTTCTTTTATTTTGTTAAATATTTCCCAGTCACATTTTAAATTTGTTTGAGCTGCACAAGAATGTTCCCTTTGAACCCTCTGTTCTAGGCTCTTTAAGATGATTAAGTTAAAAGGCTCAGGCCGAGCAGTATTGATAGAGGGGGCTTTTCACTGGGGAGTCCTCCCTAATGTCTGTGTCTCTGCAGGAGTTAGGGTCCTTTCCATACTGTATGATCTTATCAAGTTTTTTTTCTTTCTTCTTGATAGGATTCATTACTATGCTCACCATTCACATTTATATTCTTTGTAACTACTTTCCATTATACAAAGCCCTTTTTCACTAAAACTCAATGAGGGCCAAGGACGGTAGGTATTCTCAGGAGATCATGGAAGGGTCCTTTAGCTCTAGCAATGGCTTACATAGGCACAAAAGAAAAAAAAATGCCTCTAGGAGCCTCAGCCACATGTCCAGAGAGTAATTTAGGTTGGGGAGAGCTAACTCTTTGAGATTTGCAAAACGTTTTACACGAGTTATCTCACTTGATCCTCCCAGACAACCCTCTGAGATAGGTGCGATTTTTAACCCCCCCATTTTACAGAAAAGGAATCTGAGGCTGGCATAGGTTGAATGACTAGCCCAGGGTCACGCAGCTAGAAAATGTCTGAGGTAGGACTAGAATTCAGGTCCTGATTCCAAGTCTGGTTGTCTTACATGTTATGCTGGCTGTCTAATAGATAATACTATTGAGCCCTTTTATTTTACTGAACTCTGTCCATCTTTCTGCCTGCCTGTCTCTATCTTCTCTATTTCTCATACAGTTTAGTGGGAAGCATATAGAACTTAGAGTTAAAGAAACTATTTCCAAGTCTTAGTTCTACTATTATTTTGCCAGGTAGCCTCTGAGGCTCAAGAGCATTGGGGAAGGGATTCCTAATCCATACACTATCTATCTTTAGAAGTTGTTGTAAGAAAAGTACTTTGTAAAATCCTATACAAGGTGAGCTATTATTTTTATAATGAATACAAGATCACCATTATAAATAATAGTTCCTCAGATGGAGATATGGATGGAGGGGGTAATGAAAAAGGGCTCATGGAGAATGAAGGCATCCCAAAGCACAGATTCCATGACCGCTCTTCTGTCTAGCAGAAAATACAAACTCATCTTGGACCTTCCAAGTCTAAACCACAAGGTGCGTCTTTTGTGGAGGGGAAGGGCTGCTTCATCCTCCTAGCATCGACTCTGATAGCTGGGTGAGGAGCCTATGGGCTCATCCTGCCATTTTTAGCTCAGACAATCACCCTTCCAGAGTGGAAAATTGAAGGCCCACACAATTTTCTGTGTGGGAGCCTTTCCAATGAGACCTTTGATGTTCTCACAGAATCTGAGTCTTCACGATTCCCTAAGTCTTTCCATTCGAGATAGGGGAAGGCCCCAAAGCGTTCAGACCCGTTTCTGGGACCCTGATGAAAACCGAACCCCAGGTGCCTCCTGGGTCTCCCCTGCTGGGCAGCCAGCACTGCCTACCTGTGCAGGAGGCAGCTGAACTCTTTAGTTTTTGAAACCCTCAAGGAGATGCTCTTCCTTCTGACATACTTTCGCTTTTTACCTTGACTGACACATAGGCTGACTTGTAGCTGAAGTGGTTACGTTGTCAGTACACTCTATTAACCACGACTTGAGTGGCATGCCTCTGACTTTCTCTTTGAAGATGGAATGAATGTCACCCAATGAAAGCTGACCTGGGGTAGGACTTTGAGTAGTCTTTCCTAATGCGGTGACTTTACTAATCATTCATCCGAAGCCTCTAGTGACCAGTGAATTTCCATTTAGCACAGTGCTCAGTAAGCGCTTGGTGGGAGGGGACATTTGTTGGGGTGTTCTCTCTAGCCCCCTCTTTGGTTGACATTGTCACTTCCTAAAAACAGCCCTTTAATATGTTCTTATTTTGATTTATAACAATCCCATTGTTTTGTGAGAAAAGGAAAAGTATTTCATTTAACTCAATATAGCACGCATTTCTTCTTATTATGCCAGTCCCTTGGGACAGGGAGACAAGAATGAATGAGGTAATTGCCCTGAAGTCACTTCAGGGTGGGAAGTGGGAAGGAAGGATATATCACGTACACATTAGCTATCTGGGATTTCTAGGAGGGAGGGTGCAGCCAGTCTGGGGCTTATTAGATAAGTCTTAGAAATTGGCCAGAGACTTAGGTGAAGTCACCTGTTATGTGTCAGAAATGGCATTTAAACCTAGGTCTTCCTGACTCCAGGGCCATGTTGCTGATCTGCCAAGATAATAGAAGTCTGGACTGTTGTACCTTCAAGGGATATGCTTTTATACTTTGGGTATCAGTAATAACGAATATTTGTATCTCACCTTCTATGGGCCGGGTACTCTGCTAAGCCCTTTACAAATATTGTCTCCCTTGAGTGTCACGAGAACCCTGCAAGGTAGGTGCTATTATTAACCCCATTTTACAGACGGAGAAACCAAGGTTACTCATTGATTTCTAAGATGTAAATGCTCACCCTAAAAATTTAACTCCAGTTAGCTCTTCTGATCCAGCACACCCCTGCATATATCACATACATACATGTCAAGAAGGTTAGAAAATTGTACATCTACAGAAAGAAATGAACCAGTCATAGAGTGAGAGTGAGGGAAAACCAGCAGAGAGCTCATGAGTTTGATTGGCAGGGTATACAGGAGCAAGGGCTCCCCTTGCACACTGAGCAAAACCCATGGGGAAGGCTTATAGGATGGCATGGACATTGGCATAGAGAGTCTCTTCCTTCAGGACACAGGTCAAGCACCACTTCCATGAAGCCCTCCCTCATCCCCTCCCCAAATTCTGGTACCTTCCCTCTCAAACTACTTTCTATTTCCCTGCTGTGTGTATGTTTGAACTTACTCCGCATGTACTTTCATTTGTGCTTTTTGCCTTTTCCATTAGAATGGAAACTTCTTCCTTCTTTTTCCTTGAATTCCCAGAGCCTAATACATTACACTCACTACAGGCACTTTATAAAGGCTTGTGGATGGATAGATGATCATTTCACACAAAGGAATGGGATGTTGGGTTGTTTTCTATACTCTTGGAAGGAATCGCCCACATGGGTAAGGTCACAGAGCCATCAACCCAGTATATGCAAAAGAATTTGCATTATGACAAAAGGATTGAATGATTTTACTAGTTATGAACCTCTTCATTGCATAAATCAGTGGACACTAGACTCAGTCTATTGCTTGAAACGTGCTTGAAGCCTTTCTACCAGAAAGGTCTGTCCCTGCCTTGTACCACAAAAAGGTGTTGGTGTAGACTTCGGTAGGTCCTTTCTCATCTTCTAAAAATCTTTATGGGCATGATCTACACCCATCTCAAGGCTCTCCTTTATGAAAATAGAAGAAGGAAACAGGAAAGCTTTTGCAAACACTTTTGTACAGCAGACTATATCTTTATAGCCATACAATTAAGGGAAGGTCAAGAAAAAGTATACAAGACTCTGTTGTTTCTCTTGCTGGTTACAGAAAATGTAGCTTTTTGCCTCTCTTCCAGTAAGTTGTCTTAAGCATATGCTAAAATGCTGCATGATAACAAAATGCAATTACAACAGTCCTCTGTCTAGTAACATCAGAATAGCCATTAAAAAAGAGAGATGTTATGGTTTCTCAGGATGTTTACTATTGTCATGGACAGTGCTTTACACAGGGCTCAGATGAGAGAGGTACTCCCCATGGGTGGGGAGGTTGGCCAGTTGTTCCTGTTTGGAGGTAACATGTAAGAACTGCATCAAACCCTAGGATATTGAAAGGCCCCTCTAAGAGTCCTGTGATTACTCAAAAGATTGACCTATGTGGGAGAAACTACATGAATTAAAAATGGCTGTTGGACACACCATAAATGACATGCAGTTGGGTGACATACATCAGTACCACGTGTGGAATGAGCACTGCAGCTTGTCAGTGAGCTGGACCTAGTTGATCCTTGGCACAAAAATATGCATGAATGCATGCATATCTGAGAATAACCAGAACTCCAATTTAGTCATTGAGGAGAGGAGTTCTGATCAGCAAAAGAGCTGGTACCCAAATCTTCACTAGTGATTCTACTTTATCACTCCAATCAGGAGACTAGGCAAAAAGTACAAATAATCAGAAAGCCCCCAGCTTTTTAACATGCGCATTCTGCCCAGTGATGCCGTGTGGTTGGAAACTCTGTCACGCCACAATTGCTGAAGAAAAACGTTGTCCCGAAGGTGAGCGACGGGGTGCTTGGAGTCAGAAGGTTGCCCGTACTCATTTTCGACTGTGGCACCAGGTATGCATGTATGTATCAAAAGAAAGACAAGTTTCAAAGAGGAGTTAGTTTTCCAGTGAGAGTGAAAGGTAAGAGATGCAGTGTGAATGAACAGCACAAACACATCCCTCCTACAATCCTCTTTTCTCCAGTACAAGTTGCCAAATCTGTTCTTAGAATTTCTTGCCAAATACAGCTCCTTTTGAGTGTTTAGTCCCCCTTGTTCTTACACACTTCTGTATTCATCCATCATTAATCTGCTCAGCAAACATTTCTTCAGTACTTGCTATGTGCTGGGCATTGGGTTGGATACTGGAGTTACAAAGACAAAAACGGACCTTGCTCTCAAGGAACGTACTTTCGAAAGGGAGGTACCATGTGAATAACTAGAAGCTATGAAGTGGACTGGAGAGAAGGCAATGTCAGAGAAGATATTGCAGTTGTGGGGTGGGAGCCAGGAAAGACTACCTGCAAAAGGTGGGGTCTGAACAGAGTCAGGAAGGAAGTTGGGGAAACTGTGAAGTGGTGGTGAGGGGAGAAAGTGTTCCAGGCAGGGGGGCCAGCCAGTGCATAGCTGCGGAAAGGAGAGAATGGCCCATCTGAGGAGCTGCCAGGAGGCGGGTATACTAACCCCTAAGTGTGAAAAGACTGGAGACTGTGAAGACATTTCAGTTCCAAATAGGAGCTGAGGTTTGCTCCCGTAGGTCATGGGGAGCCCCTGGAGCTCATCGAGTTGGGGGCAAGGATGGAGGTAACGTTTATAGAAAGTCTTACTTTATAAAAAATTACTCTGGCTGCTGAGAGGAGGGTGGATTGGAGTGGGGGGAGATTTGAAGCAGGAAGGCTAGTTATTGGAAGGCTATGACAATAGTTCGGGTAAGAGAGGGTCTAAACTACAGCCATGGCTGGATGAGTGCTGAGAAAGGGTGTAAGGAGAGAGAAAACGTTTGGTGATGGACTGGATTTGGGGGGTTATGAGAGGGAGGAAGTGAAGATGACACCTGGGTTGTAAGGCTGGGTGACTGGGAGGATGGTGGTACCCTTGACGGTAAGAAGGTAGCTGGAAAGATGGGTGGGTTTGGGCAAAAGGGTTATATACATGTTGAGTTTGAGATGCCTATGGGACACCCAGTTTGAGGTATCTAAAAGGCAAGTTAAGTTGATCACAAGAGATGAGTTAAGACAGATGCCATGGATGGTCATATATATGTGTGTATATATGCACACACAATAGCACATGTGCTGTACATGTATGTTTATGTGCACATGTACATGCACATATTTATGTTTGCATGTGTGCACATGCATATATGTGAACATGTGCCTGCCTTGACATAAATATAGATAGGTATATACACACACCTCTGTGTATGTGAATATACTTATGAGGAAGCCACATCAATATGGTCAAAGATCATTGGGAAACTGTCTTGAGCCAAAGTTCTCTGATCCAGTCAGCCTTAGTTCCCTGACTTTTTAGGGAAAGGACTTGCCCAACTTCCAAGGCAGAAAGGAGGCAGCAGTGCTGGTGGGTAATTAACCAACATCACATCCTTCCTAACCCTTTGAAATAAAAGCTTCATAGAATCCTTTTTTCGGCCCCAAATCCAGGGGCTATGTCAGACTCATTCTGGGATAGAGAAGTCACTTCCCCAAGGAAATCCTCTCTTTGTTTTTGTCACCATGGCCACCATGTTCATTCAGGACCATTGCACTTGTCACCTGAACTCACATAAGCCTCCAATCTGGCCTCCCTGGCTCCAGGTGCTCTCCTTTCTAGACCATTCTTCATGTATTTGCCCTAATAACCTTAATCTGCAAGTTACTCTCCTGCCCCCAAACTTCCATTTCCCAACAAAGTACAAACTCCTTGGTATGGTGGATATTTGGGATCTTCCATAATATGACTTCATTTTACCTTTCACATTCTTTCCTTTGCTGCCCAGATTGCCCTCCTCACCCTATCTTGCTATTTCCCTTTTCCTCTGGCACTTTTTTGTTTCCATGCCTAGAATGAACCCTGCCCTTCCTTCTGTTGAAATCATTCCCTTTAAGACCCAGTTCAAGAGTCACTCCTTCTTGATCCTTTCCCCAATATATCTTTCTCCTTCTAAGTGGAAAGTGATTTTATTTCACATCTCTAAGCTTCTCCAAATACTTGGCATGGGTCACTTCTTCATCCTTATTTTCAAATTTGTATTCTAGATATTGATGTCTTATTTACTAGATTATAAGTTCCTTGTAGAGAGGGCCTGATTGAGTCTAATTCCATCTTTGTGTTCCCAGTATTGAGCACAATACCTTGCACATAGGAAGTACTTAGTAAAGACTGAATTTGAATATTTGGAATCTTATATGTCTTTAGTGTGACCTAGGGTTGGTTTGTTGTCCTTCATTCCTGAAGAAGGCCAAAATGACATTACTATGATAGAGTCAAGTTACAGAATGTCCCTTTGTGACGGAGCAGACCAATACAAGCTCAGAAGCCTCTACCACAGATCAGGCAAAAATAGTCCATGTGAACATTTGGAGTGGATTCTCTAAATCTGTGCATCTCACATTTCTTTTGAGTTATTGCAATTCTGGTTTGCTCATAGCGCGCAGTACCATGTCTGATGAGGGCACGCCGTGCTAGGTGGTCCTGTGCTTCCGGGTCATGCAGTCCATTTGGTCTATCATTTCCTTGATACAGGAAATTCTTCTGTGAAGAAACTCTCTCTGCTAATGTAGATTGAACACATCCATGCAGTTCATAGTCTCAGGTACCTAGAATGTTGAGGGATCACCCACAGCAGTAGGTGCCAGAGGGACACTTGTCTGTCCTCAAAATGGATGCAGTTGGGGTGACCATTGTGACTTTAGGGCACATTCCAGATACTTGATGCAAGTGTTCCTCTCTTATGGATTTACTTGCATAGCAAAACTCCACTCTACATAATCTCAAGTATTTCAACTAGGAACACTGTAAATTAAAGGTAGATAGGAGATGACCATTTAACAGTTACACTATATATTTTTAAAAGTTAAATTTTCCTGATTATGAGTATTTTATGGAGGATAACAGAGTTACCAGAACACCTGCCTTATCCCTTTGTTTACTTGGCCGCTCCCCAAGTCTGAGGGAAAGCTCTTTCTCTTAAGAGATTTCCTTTTCCTTTCTAGCTACATTGAAAATTTGATCTTTGTTGTGGTAATCTGCAGGAAAAAAATAAAACAAAACATAGTTTTATCTTAAGACAAATGTCTATAAAATCATGTAGTAATGAAAGGTTATTTCCCTTTTTTCAAAAAACTCATGCATTTCATTGTGTTTTGGCCAAAGGCCCAGCTTCCTCTCTCCTTCACCTCTTTTGGTTCTGAATGCTCTGTGCTCCCTCTGGGCTTCCCCCAGTCCTCCCAGTGGCTTCAGGTGAACTCTCTTCGTTGTTCCACCCCCTCCCACACAGGTTTGAAAAATTCTCTTTCCCTCTTATACCCCGACCCTGACTGCCATTGGCTCCAGAGACTCTTCTTTTCTCATGCTTATCAGGAATATCTAGAATGAGGCCTATATGTTCTTAGAATATTACATACAGATTTAAATGTATGTATGCCTGCTCAGTACTTCCCCTCACCCTCTAGTGCTTTCACCATGTGGCCCAACCTACCTTCTCAGCAGATAGAAGCCAAACTAAGAAAGGCACATATGTAGAGGCTACATGTGGTCAAAGGGATCCTCCAGACCATGCTGCCCTCTCTCCTCCTTTCTATCTCATACAGTCCCTCCTAAGTTTCCTCCAAAGCTCAGCCCAAGTGCCCCATGAGGCCTTTTTAATGGGCTCTCTCCCCTAAAACTGCCATGTATTTATTTTGACTATATCTTGTATATACTTATACGTGTATGTGTTGACTTTTTCCCCTCCACCCCCTGAGTAAAATGCCCCTTGAAGGCAGGGGTTGTCTCATTTTTCTGTCTCTAGTACCTAGCCAAAGTCCCAGGCACATGGTAGTCACTTGATAAATACTCATTGATTGATTGAAGTTGATTTTCTCTGAACTTAGTCCGAATTCTGAAAGGAGAAGAATTCCCTCTGGAGGAAATTGATTAGATAATACATAAAGTCACAGTGTCTGGGAATGCAGCCAGGTTAAGGATAAAGTTCCCTCTGGAGAAATAAATCATGCTTCAAAGATTTAGAACAGTAACGTCTCCTCATATCAAGGACATCTCTTTTCCTTGTAGAAAATATCTCGGACTTAAAAGGGACAATGTCTAAATGACCCTCTTCACAATCTGACTTTCATCCCCACTGTTCAACACAAGCTGCCCACACCACCAGTGGTTTCCTAACTGCTGGAGCACAGTGCTTCTTCCTAGGACCTGTTGATCTCCCACTTCCTTCTTCCTTGGTTTCCATGGTATCATCTCCCTTCACTAGGTCCCTACCTTCCTGATGACTTGTCCTGATCTGTTACACCTCTTCAGTCCTCTTTCCCCGCTCCATCCCTCTTCCCCTTAGTACTTCTTTCCATTTCCATGATTTCACCTATTCTGTGGAGATGACATGAGCAGTGGACATATAACAGGCATTTAATAAGTGTTTGTGGAAGGCAAGAGGAAAGAGTAGCATAGTAAGGTTGTCCACCTGGTCCTACCTGTCATAGATAACTTTGTACAGACAACTTTCTAATGTAGGGATAAAAATGACCCGCCCTACAAGAAGAGAGACTGAGACAGAGCTCTTTATTCAAAGGCTACATGGTCCCCTCTAATGAAGGGTCCTCAGATCTTCCTCAGATCTGAGGCATCCCTTCTTTCCAGGGCCCTATTTTTATAGGGTTAGCTATCTAGACTTTCAAGAATGACTAGATCAAACACAGATCGACATGTGATGCATAAGCTAAAAGAAGTAAAATAATCTATCAGCAAGGTCACGGGTTGGGCAAAGCATGGGGCATTTCCACCGACTAGGTGGTCATAAGATGGTCACAAAAAAAATCACCTGCTGAAAGTAAGATGGCCACCTGGTCATGTTGAACAAGAGAGAGTAAATTGGGGGACTTTCCATGTAGTTGAGTCACCTCCACCATACAGGGTTTGGTCATCATGACAAAGAAACACAAGGGTGGAGGGCCTTTAGTTATGATTAAGCAAATGAACTTACAGCCTGCAGCTCACAGCTCTGGGGCCAAATATACAGAACTTATCATCACTACCCCTATAGAATCATATCAAATTGATTGAAACTGATTGGAATAGAGTAGGAGTCCTCAATGAATCAACCTTCTCACCAGTCTATGTTTCCATACATTCCTCCAAGGTCAGACAGGTGCTCCAAGAATATCATTTGGCAATCGTGTGGAGGGTAGAATGAGGAGCAAAGAGACCAATGAGGAGATTATCATTGTCCAGGTTCGAGGTGACAAGGTGCTGAACCAGGGTGATGGTCACATAAGTGCAGAGGAGAAAGAGGGGAGAGATATTGTGGAAGGAGAATCAAGACATGCAGCAACTCATTAGGCAGATGAAGTTAGCAAGAGTAGAGCTGAGCATGACCCCAGAGTGGCAAATGTGGGCAAATGGAGGAAGGGTGGTGCCCTCAATAGAGATAAAGAAGTTTGAAAGATGATTGGATTGGTCAGAAAAGAGAATGAGTTCTGTTGTGGATATGATGAGCTTGAAATGCCTAGAGGACAGCTAGCTGGAAATATCCAATAGGCATTTGGTGATTTGGAACTAGAGCTCCAGGGAGAGTCTAGTGCTAATGGGGAACACTCCAGGCAGAGAGTAGGAGGTAGATCTTTGTAAAGAATGGTTTCATTTGAAGGATCAAACTGGGAGCCAGATGTAAGGTGTGGAGAAGCATGTGACAGAAGAGAAAATAGAGGCAATCATAGTAGAAGGAGTCTTCCTGACCTCAGGCCCAGCACTCCATCTGCTGCACCTCCTTAATTACCAAAGGTCTCTGAGTTTAGGGTTTCCCCAGTTTTTGAACTTTAAACCTTTTCGGTTCTCTCATGTAGATGAGTAGCAAGTTAAAACACATAGAAACCATCTAAACCCAGGGGGCAAATTCATTACCTCATCTACCTGCTTAATCTGTGGCTGTTTTATATAGAGCTGGTCCAAAGCCTGAGGGTCTTTGAGGAAATATCCCAGAGATAAGGGCGTATATGTTTATATATATATATGTGTGTGTGTGTGTGTGTGTGTGTATATCACTGTCTCTGTCTCTCCTTCTTTCTCTCTCTGTCTCTCCTCCCTCTGTCTGTCTGTCTCTTTGGCTGTCTGTTTGTCTCTCTCTCTCTCTCTCTCCTCTCTCTCTCTCTGTCTCTGTCTCCCTCTTTCCCCCCATAGATATCCCTTGTATATAAAAGGATTAGTATCGAGCTTTGCACATAGTAGGCCTTTAATAAATTTGTTGACTGACTGAATAAATGAAGACTCCATGTTCCACTCACTGAGGAAGAGTGATGAGAGCTTGGAGTATAAGGTGGTTGTGCCAGGTCTGAGAGCAGCTTTTCACTGGACCATCAGTGATTCCTTTCCTTGTCCTTCCATGGTAGCTTGAAGGCCAAAGTCCCTGAGGATTAGGGACACCCAGTCTTGTGATTGAAGTCCAGTTGTGTCCCTCTTCCAGTGGCAAAACTTTTGCCCCGAGTCCCTTTCCTTTGACTCTGTTGCACAAGCTACTGAGTGCCTTGTTTTACCTTATTCTTTCTCATTTGAATTAAAATATACAGGTAATAAATGCATTTTGCATTACTGGCCTCTGCTTATCTAGGGAATCTTTGAACCCCAAAGTAGCTGCAACAAACTAGAAGTTTTAAAACACTAATGAACTTGTATTGGCATGAAGATGTAATTTACTTAAAACTTTTTTTGATTATTATAATTAAAAAAAGGAATGAATGAAAGAAAAATAATTTGTTAATGGTTTACTATGTGTCAAGCATCTTGCCAAGTGGTAATGATACAAAGAAATACACAAAAAAACCCCAAAGACAGCCCCTGCCCTCAGGGAGTTCACATTCTCATAGAAGTTTTATTTAAATATACTTTATGTGAGGAATATTTTGGATCAGAGAAGAATCAGAGCAGAGTTCTCTTGTCCCTTTATGTTGAAATATTATTAGTAAAGGTTTCATAAGGGGCGCAAAGCAGAAAGATGAGTCAAGGAAGTGAGATTGAACTTTGACACAGAATGTAATAGATCTATCCTATGGTGAACAAATGATCAATGACATTGCCTCTCTTTTTCCCAACTCAGGAGTTCTTAGCCAGGGATCCACAACCTGTGGAGAGAATTCAGGGGAGTCTATGGACTTGAATTTTTTTTTTTTGTATTTTGATAGCTTTCAAAATAATTGGTTTTCTTTGTTACTCAATGTATTTTATTTTACACATTTAAAAGCACAGGCTTTTCCAGACTTTCCAAGGCATCCATGACACAAAAAAAGGACTGAAAACCCCAGTTTTAACTTTTTTAGAACACTAACATAGGGCTATGTAAATGACCTTTTGCAATGGAAATGCAGAGTCCTCAGGACTCAGAGGATGGTGGTTAGTGTTTGGGAGTCAGAGCAGTGAAGGAAGAAAGAGAAGCAATAGCCAGGACAGAATTGCTGCACAAATGGGGAAAATAAGGAAGTAGGTCAAGATGCAGACCACAGTTGGTACAGAGGCACAGCTTAGTGATGGGGAACTTCAGTAATCCAGACCTGTGCTATGTAGTAGACACTATGTACCCAAAGAAAAGGATCTAATAACTTCTTGGTTTGTCTAAAAAGCATTTTCTCTTTCTAAAGCTAGGAGAAACAATAAAAGAAACTTCTATTATGGATCTAATTTTCATCAACAAGGATGCACTAGTTTCCAATGTGGAAAGGATGGGATCCATGAAGGAAAGTGAATATTCTTTCCAACAAATAAGGAGAAACCAGGTATAGTCTGACCTGCCACTTAAATTTGGTCAGTGAACTAAACTTCAGCATGGAAAGTCAAACCTGAAAGGATGGGAAGCTCTCCAGACCGAAATTCAGAAGACACAGAGAAAACATGTTCCAGTGAAGAGGAAAATGGAGAGTTTTCCAAGAGGCTGATGAAATGACATGGAGAACTCATCAGCCAACTTATATTTTAACAAGGCAGATGATGGAAACAAGGACAGCCAATAGAGAAGGAATATGAATGCTTGGTCATAGACCTAGAAGAAGACAGTCAGAAGGACCAGATCAAAACTGAGATGAATCTAATGGGTTATCTGGAAATATTAAAAAAGGTTGGACTTGATGGGTGGGACAGTGTTAGAAAAAGAAAGCATCCAAAACAGAACAAGACCATTGCTTGTAGTGCCTAGGACAGTGGTAGCCAACAATAAAAGGAAGGCAGAACTAGTAAGTTAGTCAATTAACAAGAATACTGTGTGCCAGTCATTGTGCCAGTCATGGGATTCAAAGAAAGGTAAAATATACTCCTCACTTTCAAGGAAGCCATGGAGTCCAGGAGGTGGAGATAAGGAGGATGAGCATTCCAGGTGTGGGAGACAGCCAGCAAGAATGCCTGGAGTCAGGAGATGGAGCATTTTGTTCAAGGAAAATCAAGACTCGTGTCATTTGATGGAATGGTAGTTGGGAAGAAGAGTAGGTATAAGATGTAAAAAGACTGGGAAGGGGGAACTGGTTATGAAACACATTAAATGTCAAACAGGATTTCATATTTGATCTTAGAGGTGACAGGGAACCAGATGAATTTATTGAGGGGTGGTGGTGGTGGAATGATGTGGTCAGACCTGCTCTCAGAAGATCACTTGGGCAGCTGGATGAGGTGGGGCCTGGAGGGAGGAGAGATTTGTGGCAGGGAGATGAATCAGTAAGCTGTTGCAATAGTCCATATGTGGGGCAATGAAGGTCTGTAGCAGAGGAGAGAAGGAGGACTTGTTTTGACTTGGCAACAGAGATGACAACTAAATCCATGGGAGCTTATGAGATCTCCAAGTGCAAGATTTTAGAGGAAGAAAGTAAGGGGCCTAGGGCAGAGCAAAGTGTGACCTGGATGAAGAGTCACCCGGTCGCCATCTTCCATGCTGCAAATACTTAGATACAGTTATTCATATCCATACAATTATTCTTAGGATGTTGGAGCTAGAAGAGAATTTAGAAATGTTGAATATCAAAGTTGAAAGGAAATTTAGAAGTCATCTAAAGTTGTTCTCCTACTTTTACACTTGAAGAACTGAGGCATAGAGCATAAAAGGAACTTACTCAAGGTCCTGTACCCAGTTAGTGACACAGTGGCCATAGGCTATTCCAAATGTTTGGCATTTCAGTTCACTGAGGTTTCACCATAACACAGTCAACCAGTCAATAAACAGGCGCTGTGCGAATTATTGAGAATACAAAGAAAGGCAAAAACACAGTTCCTGCTCTCAAGGAGCTCATGTTGTGATGTGACAACATGTGGAAAACTGTACATATAAGATACATCCAGTATAAATGGAAGGTGACCTCCGAGATCAATGTTAGGGCTGGGTCAGGGAACCAAGGAAGATCTGAAGAATATGAGATGTGAGCTGAATCTCAAGGAGGATAGTGGTACCTTCAAAAGTTATAGGACAGTTCAGAAGAGGGGAAGATTTTTTTGGGGGAAAGTTAATGAGTTCAGTTTTGAACATGTTAAGTTTAAGATGTGCATGGGATCTCCAGTTTGAGATATTCAAGAGGTAGTTGATATGTTGAACTCAAGGAAGGGGCTGGGACTGGGGCTGGATATGGAATCTGGGAATTGTCTACAGAGAGGATAACTGAACTTATAGAAATCAGTGAGATCACAAGCAAAATAAATAGAACACATGAGTTACATGTGACCCATGCAAGCCATAATACTCTAGAATATGACCTGGATCAGATTAAAATGCAAATGCAAAATATTTAATAAAATAGATAAAATACAATAAAACATAGATAAGATTACATTTTAAAACTAAGTTAATACATGGCCCACAGGAATCCTTATTTGTGTGTTAGTTTCTATATGGGTTTGACACTACTGGTAGAGAGGAAATCAGTCAATTATTAATCACTAGTATTAAGTTCCTACTCTGTGCCAGGCATTACCTAAGTGCTGTGGATACAAAAGAAAGGCAACCTCCCAAACCTCCAACAACAAACCAATCTAACAAGCAGTCCCTGTCTTACAGAGCTTACAGTCTAATGGAGGAGGAAATATGCATACCAACATGTACAAAAAACTCTAAAAGGGATGAATAGGAAATAGTCAATTGGGGGAAGGCGCTAGAAATAAGAGGGATTGGGAAAGGCTTCCTGTAGAAGGTAGGATTTTAGCTGGGATTCAGAAGAATCCAGGAAAACCAGGAGACAGAGAAGAGGGACCTATACAGAGCCTTAGGGGACAAATATAGTCAGTGGGCATGACCCGCATGAAAAATAAGCAAAGAAACTGAGAAGTGTCCGTTAGACAGGTAGGAGGAGAGCCAGGAGAGAGCAGTTTCACCATAACCTAGAGAAGAGAGTATCAAGGAGAAGATGGTGGTCAACAGTGTTAAAGGTTGCAGAGAGGTCAAGGAGAAGAGGATTGAGGAAAGCTTATTGAATTGGATGATCAAGAGATCACCAATAGGTGATCCATCAGCTTTGGAGAGAGTGGTTTCTTGTTAAATGATGAAAAGCCAGATTGCAAGTGAGAGGTTCAGAAGTGGAGACACTCATTGTAGATGGCTTCCCGAACTGGTTTAACTAATAAGGGGAAGAGGGCTAAGGGATGATAACTAGTGGAGATGGCTACATCAAGTGATTTTTTTGAGGGTTGGGGAGATATGAGTGTGTCCATAGTCATCCTATAGATGGGGAGAGATTGATGCTGAGACTAAGTGATAAAGGGAGCAATCTACAAAGATGGGATTGGGTGTGATCAAAGGTTCACATAAAGCATCTTGCTTTGGCAAACAGCAGGGTCAGCTCCCAAGTAAAATAAAGGTGAAAGAATAAATAGCAGGAAAAGACATTTGAGTGATGTGAAATGAGGAGTGTAACAGGGAATGATCTCTATTTTTGAGTGTGGTATGAGTCAAGGTCTTCAGCTGAATTGGGGGAGGGTTGTTATGGGAGGTTCAAGGAGGGATGACAAAGTTTAGAATAGGTGCTGGGACCTGGAGAGCAAAAGGGTTATCTTGTTGCAGTGAAGACCTAGTTGAGATTTTGTAACGTAAACTTGTAGTGTGCCCCAGTCATGATTCTGTGATTATTTTTCAACTCCTTTCAGCAATTGTGAATAGGAGTGAAGGCAGCAGATGATGGGAATAAACCAAGGTGGGGGATTGGTAAGAACATGATCAGTGATAGAGCATGGGGACAAGGGATTCTGTTCTAGAGGATATTGTGGGGTTGAACTGTCTCACCAAGGAGTTGGGGTAAGGAAGGGGGGAGAGGGCAGGAGTGATGATCTGAGAAAGAAAGATGGAGGGTTTGGAGGTCATGGTGAGGACAAGGAATAGTGTTGGGGTGGTCAGGAAAAGGGATAGACAAAAGGATAAAGGATTAAGGTCAGGTAATGTTCATGAAGATAGGAGTGTGACACTTGTAGATGATAAGATCAAGTTTATGACCATTTCTGTGTGTGGTTGAGGTGAGGTAGAGAAATCTGTCATGGGACTTGAACAGAATGAAGAACTGGGAAGTTAGGATGTCTAAGGAAATATCAAGAAAGGATGGCCCAAAAGTCTGAGTGCAATTTAAAGCTCTAATGACTTAATGAACACTCTGTATGAATGTTGAAGTCCTTCCACGTGAGGGCAAGAGAAGGGGTAGACAGAAGAACTCTGAACCAGGCATTGAGCCCATTGAGAAAAGAAGGAAGGAAAGAAGGAAGGAAGGAAGGAAGGAAGGAAAAGGAGGGAGGATAGGAAGGAGAATGTTTTGGAGGTCAATATATGACAGCCACCAGGGTCAGTCACCTTGAGACTTCTGATTCAGTGATTTCAAACTCACATAGAAATAGGAGTCACTAAACCATATATATGGATTCCTAAGGGTGCATATTGACTTAGAAGACCAGATATTTATACTATCTATGTTTTATTTCTTTTATTAAATATTTCCCAATTACATTTTAATTAAGAGCATTATGGGCCATGCATCCGAAAGGCCAAATGTTTGACCCTGCTCCTGTTGACCACACCCTGTACGTTATTCATCCACCTGCTGGCCAAAGTCAACTGGTCATCTACTGGCAATGAGCTTACATCCTAATTGGGGAATCCTAGATTCTCAGAGGTCATCTAGTTCAATTCCTTATTTACAGATAAGAAAACTAAGTCTTAGAGAGATTATGTGACTTGACTAAAGTCACACAGGTAGAAAGAGAAATAAGATTTGAACCAAGGACCTTTGACTACAAATTTAGTTTGGCTTAGTTTTTTTTTTCTTTCCAGTATAGCTTGTTGACTTTTTGACCTGAAGGTCCATGGTAGCCTGGAACCAATGTAGGCTCCTCTGACTCCTTGGAAACAGGACTTACCCAGAAACAGTTCAGACACAGAGAAGCCACATTAGAGAAGAGAAGGTGAAAAAGCAGGAGATACATCTCTCCCCTTCTGTTTATCTTTCCCTTTTTCAAGGTAGGAAAGAGTGATGAGCAAAATCTCACTTTCCTTTACTCACAACTGTCCTCCACAGTATTTTCTTGACCTGCTATGTGAATTGAAGACACCATACCTTTAAAATGGAGCCTAGAAAAGATGGCTACTATAGTCTCAGCCTGCCTCAGAACCCTGAGGTTCCAAGCTCTAAGAGAAGGGACTGGATGTAGGAAGTAAAGGGAGGAGGCCAAGTACAGTGAAAACCAACTTAGGGAGAAGAGAGGGAGTGCCACCTTGAAGGAAATGGCACATTCATGGAGAAGGCAGAAAGCACCTTAATGATCAACATTTGAATCTGGAAGTCACAAATCTAACCATTAGCACTAAAAATAAACAGTAAACAAAGGCAGTGAGTAAAAGGCAAACGGTAAGTTTATTCATTTGTGTGAGCAGGACTCAATGAGACCATGTGGGAGCACCTGTCAGTTACCTAGAGGCCAGCAATGTGTATACCTCCTGAGGACTCCATGCCCCTATTCCTGGGAGCAAATTTCAGGTCAGGATAATAGGGAAACAATGTTAGGGAGTGTTTAGTGACTGTTCAGACCTTCCACTTTCCTCCTACTCCAGACTTGGATTAGCATTGTCAGAATAGGACCTCTTGAAGGAGTTACTTCATTCCTCTTGAGAACACAGTCCAAGGGTTGAGCTGTCCTTCTGGTGAGTGACTGAGTACAACTCATCTCCTCCACTATAGCTATGTGGCCCTAGACCATTAGACCTTTAGACCATTCTAGGAATGCCTTCTTCCCTCCCCAACTGGGCCATTCAACTCCATGGCGGCCACACCTTGGTGAGCAGAAACACATCGAAGATATTAAAGGATGTGCTTTAGAATCAGGACCAGCATCAAGGAACATCAGGTCTCAGTAGGACCAAGAGGGGTGGCTAAAAGAGGGCTCCAGCTTGTCTCACCCACTGTAGCTATGTGGCCCTAGACAATGTCCCACAATTCATTAGCCACCTCCCCCCAGAATGTTGCTATCTTCCCTGCTGCCCCATTTAACACCTTCTCCCTCCACTGATGTTCCTGGAACAGTAATCAAATCAGTACTACCATTAAGTTTACAAGGGACAAGACAATTGACTCTCCCCTGGCTCTATTTGCCATTCCTGCAGTGGAGGCAATGGAACATGCACTGACTCTGGAGGTAGAGGTCTGAGTTTCAGACCTACTTCTGACACTTGACCTTTGTCTCCTTAGGCAAGTCACTTGACCTCTTATCTGTAAAATAAAGAGGTTGTTCTCAGTCAGGGCTTCTTAAACTTTTTCCACTCATGATCCTTTCAGCACTTCTTAAACTGTGGGTCAGGACCACATATGGGTCTTTAGTTTACTTACCATAAAATGAGCAGACTGGACTAGAACCCAGAGGTCACCCTCAGCTCAAAGACCTATGGTTCTATTAATAATTAAGAACTTTTAAGTGAGAATTTATTGTGAGGAGGATGGAACTTTCATAAGAGGGTCTGACTTGTCATCACTATTCTAACCTTTCTCAATTTAGTGATTGGGAACCAACCCTATGATCGATTTCTGCCCTCTTTTAGCCACTTTTCTTGGTACTGTTGAGACCTGAGCTCCTTGTTGCTGTTCCTGGTTATAAAGCAGGTCCTTTAATATCTTTGATGTGTACCTGTCCACCAAGATGTGGCTGCCATGGAATTGAGTGACCCAGTTGGGAAAGGAAAAGACATCTCCACAAGCCAGCGTTCGACCTGTAGTTTGGTAGTATTCTGCAGGAACCATTCAGTTCAACCAATGGAGACCATAGCATCAGAGACTTAGAACCTGAAGGGATGGGAAGGACCAGGTAGTCCATTACCCTCATTTAGCAAATGAGGAAACTGAAGCCCCGAGAGACTAAATGAGTTTCAAAGACCATATATTTCTGAACAACCTAGCTATTGAATAAACAACGTTTGTAATTTATCTTCTTGTAACACCAAAATAGAAATTTAATTACTTCCTGATCACCTACTTATTTTGATTGGCTTCAGAGAGCAGAATTAGGAACAATGGATGGAAGTTGGAGTCGAATTTAGAAAGGAGTGTGCTAGTAAAAACCACCTTTCTAAATAAAAATTCCTAACACACTTTTAATTTTAATCTGCATCATTAACATTCACTTTCTTAGGTCTAGACAATCAGTCAAAAAATAAATCAAGTGCTCATTTGCAGCCTTTGCCAATTTCTGGGGTGTAAATGCTTATGCTAAAAATTTAACAGTGGGTTCTCACTTGAGGACACCTCTCAATTTAGATTTGATATAAGAAAAATTTAGCCCTGGAAGTCTAAAGTCAGAGATTGGATGAACTTTTGGCAATTGTATGTAGGGGGCAGTCCTGTTCAGAGTTATTTCTTTAAAATATTTGAAGGGGTTTCAGGGAGAGCTCAGGTGAGTCCCTACCTTGACTCCACCATCCTATTCTGATGGGAGACCACCAGGTCCTCTGAGGCCCCTTCCACCTCTGAGATGCTCTAACTCCATGAAGGGGTAGAAGTACAGAACCAGAATAGCTCCTGCCTTCAAGATATGGTTAAGTTATGGGGTGAATGGAAAATTCATTCATTTAAAATAATTCTTAAAATTTTTGCATGGGGAAAATTAGAGTCAGTAGAATTAGACTGGAGTGAGTAAAAATGAAGGTTTCAGAGTACTGTACCACTCTTTTCTGGTCTTTTACTAACATTTTGGAACAAAAACTGAGGGTAAATTTAAATTCTGGGGTCAGAAGCACAGTAAACTGGACCTTCTTCCTTTAAATTGCAAAATTAAGTGGTTTCTTGAGGGTGGGGCAAGAGCTTGGCTTTTCTTGCCTATTTCTCCCATCCATTCTCTTCATATCCAGGAGTTTGCTGCAGTCTGCTCTAACCAGTCTAGTGACGCTAACTGCTAAATTTTTAATGTCAGCAGTTATACCTCAGAAATGGGTAATTTCTACAAATTATTGCTTGGTTTATTGTTTTGTTGATTTTCTAGATTTTGAATAGTTTTAGTAATACAGATTAAAATGAAAAGAATGTACATACACTGCCTCTTGCCCACGAGTCCAGTTGTTTGTCACCTGCACACCCCTGTTTTGCTCCATAAACATACTGCTTGAGCTCAGCAAGAGGACAGAAGGCTAAGAGTCACAGTGATTTGATGTTTACAAAAGGCTTTATACCCAGTGTCTCATTTCAGTCTCCTTGCTCCCTTGCTCAGGTCTCTGCTAAGTGGAGATTGGTTTGAATTTATACTGTAGTCATCATGAATTCCTGAATTTCAGGGAATGTTGATATTTTCAAAGTTAACCAAGAGCTATGTATGAGTCATTTTCTTAGGTAGTTGGAATTCTCTTGCTTAATAGGCCAGGGATATTCTTTGTATTCTGCCCTAGTCAGAGCCTGTCTATAGAATTCTATTTGGTCCTACGTGCCACAGTTAACAAGCGTTTATTAAATGCTTACTATGTGCCAGAAACTGTTGAAGCACACACATACAAGCAAACCAAAGACCCCCTGACCTTGAAGTGCTTATATTCCACTGGGGGAAGATGATATGTAAAAAGGGAGCTGAAAAGTAGAGGCAGGGGAAGGGAGGAGGCATACATGCTGGGGCAAGGTGGCTAAGTGGGAAGAAAGAGGATGGTTGGTCTGAACCCTTCTCCAAAATGGAGGTTCTGGAAGAAATTCACAAAAGGGAGAAGGACTTGGAAGGGGCAGAGTGAGGAGGCAACTGAAGTGGGCAACCAGATGGTGAAGGACATGGAGTCCATGACTCATGATGATTGGTCAAAAGAATTGGGAATGCTCAGTCTAGGGAAGACTTGGTGGTGGCATGCGCACACACACACACAC
This sequence comes from Potorous gilbertii, assembly GCA_028658325.1. Classification (NCBI taxonomy): domain Eukaryota; kingdom Metazoa; phylum Chordata; class Mammalia; order Diprotodontia; family Potoroidae; genus Potorous; species Potorous gilbertii. The sequence continues at coordinate 122,096,290 of CM053774.1, read as the reverse complement.
ACACACACACACATATTTATATATATATATATATATATATATATATATATATATATACACACAAACAGACTCACACATGCACACACATACATACACACAAACACACATGCACACAGAACACACATACATGCACACACATACACACATGCACACACACACACACTCTAGCTATCATGTGAAAGAGGGATCAATTGTTTTATTTGGTTCCAGAAAAAAGAACTGGAAGCTGCAGATGGGATGATTAAGGCCACTTATAAAGACAAAACTCTCGAGTGATCAGATATCTGTAAAAGGAGACTACACTGCCTTGAGTGGTGGTGGGTTCTCCCCCACTGGAGATCTCCAAGCTAAGGATTTGTCAGGTATCTCATAGGAGAAAGTTCCTCTTGGTGAGAGGTTAGTTTAAACAAACTAACTTCTAAGTTCCACTGAACATGAATTTTGGCTTGTCCATTACTGGCTACTGAGAGGAAAACTCAGAAAAATGGAAAGCTTTTGCTGAACCACAAAAAAACTAGCACTGACCTAGAGCTTTGCCATGGACTTCCCCCTCTGAAAAAAGAGTGATGAATGCTGATTAGAAGACCGAGATAATGGAAAAAAGGTGCTGGAGTCAGGGCCCTGTTTGCCCAAAAAGCCTGGAGTTTTTATCAACATCAATTTGAGAGTGTGGGCTAAAGCAATGGAGAAACATGCCTGAGACTTGGCCTTCCCACCTTGATTCAAATGACTGTATTTATTACTTTCCATATCTTAGTGAGGGAAAAACTGAAAGGCATTGCATGTACATCACAGCCTCCTCAGTCATACCTTCCATAAGCAAAACTGAAAATGAACAAGCAATTTGTTTTTCCACAGTCAGAATTTTAAAAAAAGAACGAAGGAAACCAAGTTTCATGGCATTAAGACCGAAATCGATCGGCAAAGGCATTCAAAGTAAAGAAAATAACATTCTTCCTTAAATCACAAACTGTTGAAAACAGAGAAAGGTGTTTTGGACAGACCAGGAATCCCCTTCCACCCACTCCACAGCAACCTGCTTTCCCTGGTAAGCGCCTATATTAGTCATACTCTAAGATTACTATATATGTTGCCTTCACACACACACACACACACACACACACACACACACTTGTGAAAAGATTTGGATTATATTTTCCAGAGGGTCCTTCATCTAGATTTTCTCGTATCATTTTTAGAATCTCTCATGGCAAAGAGTCCTCACAACCCAGGAAAACTTTCAAAAGTTCCGATCTGAAAGGACTCAAACTCATCTTTTCCTCTTGAATTGACCTTATGAGTAAGGTGCTATCTATCTCCTGAGGAAATTGGAGGTCAGATCCAGAAAGAAGCCTGGTATTCTTATAGACATTCACTCCCATTGCGTCCCCACCAACAGGGAGATGCACTCATTGGCAGTGTTCATTTCTATACTACATTCATTTGCTCCAAGGGCTCTAATAGTGGAAACCACATTTTTTCAAGGGACCTAACCATATATGGCCCTGTACTCAGGATGCTCATGTAGGTGTTCGAATGAATCAGAGTGAATGGGGTCAGCCAACATCCCTTAGAGTCCATCTTTGAGATAGCCATATTCTGCAGGGATGGCTTTGTTTTTCTTTTATCCCTATCACCTAGCACAGTATCTATGGCACATAGTGAGTGATTAATAAATGTTCATTGACTGATTTCAGGTGAATATCTGGAATATCTAAAGGGAAAGTGATATGTAAATTAATAATTTGGAACTAAAGCATTTTATGTAGGTGGATGGGTTGTCAGGGTTCCAGATAGATGACACCATCAAGAAACACTGATTTTAAAATTATTTGCAGGTGGAAATGGAAAGAGTACTGGCTCAAGTCCTTTCTCTGTCTGTGTGACCTCTTGGGCAAGTCACTTAATTTCTCTGGATCTGTTTCCTCATCTATAAAATGGGGGAGTTGGGATAGATAGTTTCTGAGTCAGTCAATAAATATTTTTAAGCCCCTCCTTTGTGCCAGGCATGGTGCTAAGCATGAAGGATACAAAGAAGGGCAATAGACATTTTCTGCCCTCAAGGAGCTCATTGTCTAACAGGGAGAAAAGATGTAAATGATTATGTTTAAATGAGCACGATAAATTGGGGAAAAACAATGGAAGGAAGGCACTGGAATTAAGAGGAGTTGAAAAAGGTTTCTTGTGGAAGGTGTGGAGCCAAGATGGTGGAGTAGAATCCTGATGCACTCTCCCAACATTCTCCTCCAAAAACCTTGAAAATAATGCATCAAATTGAATTCTGGAGTGACAGAGCCAGCAAAAGATCAGAGGGAGACATTTTCCAGTATAAGGCAACTCAGGAGGTTGACAAGTGAGGTCTGTGGTATTGAGTAGGGGCTGATCCAGAGCTCATGTAACAATCGACCAAAACTGTGCCTTGGAGGCTGTGATAGCAGCAGCAGCTTTAAGAACTCTCAGGTTAGAGGCAGGAAGAAGGGTCAGTTAAATGGTCAGAAATTACAGGGGACCCTTTGCTAGCCCTGGACGCAAGATCTGGTATAGATTGGCAACTCTGGGTCATAGTTCCAGGACCAAGTGGAGCACTAGTGCTTGTGGCTGCATAAGAGTAGGGGCCCTTCCTGAGTAAAGACCAGAGCCCAGACCAGGAGAGCAGTGACCACACTTCTCATCATATCATACTACCTTGGAAGCACTGAAAACTTCCAGACCTTCAGAACTAGCTCTCAGAACAGTCACACACAAACGCCTGAAGTTTGAGACAATTCTCCCTTCCCCTTGGTGAACAGAGACCAACTTTAGCATGAAGAAATGAGCAGACAACAGAAAAAGAATTTGACCATAAAAATCTACTTTGGTGGCAGGGAAGGTAAAGACATGAAATCAGAAGAAGATAACAATGTTTAAACAATTACAAGCAAAGCCTCAGAGAAAAAATGCAAGTTGGTAACAAGTCCAACAAAAATTCCTAGAAGAGCCAAAGATATGAGTGATGGAGGAAAAATTAAGAAAATAAATAAGAGTGATACAAGAAAATTATGAAAAGAGATGAATTTTACCTGGGATTTGAAGGAAGTCAAGAAGCAGAGACAAAGAGGAAGAGTATTCCAGGCGTGGGGAACAACCAGTGAACATGGCCAGAGCCAAGAGATAAAGTGTCTTGTGTGAAGAATAATGAGGAGACCAGTGTTACTGAATCAAAGAGTATGTGGAAGTGTATAAAATATAAAGCTGAAAGGATGAGGGAGGCTATGAAGAGTTTTGAATTCTAGAGAATTTTATATTTGTTTTGAGAGGTGATAGGGAACTATTGGAAGGGATGGATGGATCAAGGAAATGGGGAGACATAGGCATTTAAAGAGAGTAGTGAAGCAGTTAGTAGAAAAGGAGAGATTGAAGATAGGTAAGAAGGAGATTATAAGTAAGACATAGCAGGGGGCATTCTGCAGGAGGAGGTAGGATAGAGTGGGATTGCTCCTGCAGATAGTTTTATTATAAATGAAGGGGTACAGAAAGGACTTACTTTCAGTCACTTAGAGAGTCAAGGCATGTCCCCTCTTCTCCTACCAAGTGGGCTACTTAAGTCTCCATGACTTAGAATACAGCCCTGGATGAACCTCCAACAGGGCTTGAGGGCATAGACCAAAGTTTGCTTCTCCCTACCATTCTCCACCCTCAACTTTCTGTCGTGCATCTCATCATGTGATGGGGATAACTCTTCATGGCCCCTGCTCACTGACTTCCAGAGCTATACTTCCTGGAATTCCACTCCTGACACCTCTGCCCTTCCCAGCTCATGTCCCATAACTGCTTCCATAGCTGCTTCCTGTAGCTCAGTTCCTTTGCTGGTTCCTGCAGTCTGTCCTCTTTCTGGTAGAGGCTGCTTGTTACCTTGCCTGGGGGACTAGCTATTAGCACATGGACTGTATGGAAGAGCCATTTGGTTGTCTCATTCAGAGACGTGACATCTCCAAAATACAGCTGCAGGCTAGGATGGGGGTGTTTTGGGAAGCATTCTTTGTACACCAAAGTTTCATTTTAAGCCTGGTTCATTAAATTGAGGGCAGGGGAGAATTTTAGAGGTACTGTAAGTTTGAAAAGAGACAGAATCATAGATTTAGAACTGGAAAAGAGTTTAGATGACATCTCATCCACCTTCATTTTGCAGAGTAGGAAACTAAGGTCTAGAGAAAGGAGATGGCATGCCCAAGATCACAGAGGTAGTAAACTGATAGATTTGGTTTTATTTTTTAAAATAAATCTTTTCTTCTATAACATCCTAGTTTATTTGGTGCAAATCATTCCAGTCCTAAAATGGAAGCATGTCATAGTAAGTAGAAAGGCATCCGTGGAATCAGGAAGACCTGAGTTTAGGACTGACCTCTGCCCATACCAACTGTGTGACCTTACCCAAATCTCTCAACCTTTCAGTGGCCCAGGCAGTTAAGCAAGTATCTATCTATATTGGTGGGGCAGCTAAGGTGGTGCAGTGGATAGAGCACCAGTGCAGGAGTCAGGAAGACTTGAGTTCAAATCTCACCTTAGACACTTGACACTCACTAGCTGTGTGACCTTGGGTAAGTCACTTAACCCCAATTGCCTCATCCTGGGTCATCTCCAGTCATCCTGATGAATGTCTGGTCACTGGATTCAGATGGCTCTGGAGGAGAAGCGAGACTGGTGACCGCACAGCCCTCCCTCACTCAAAACAAAGTCAAGTGCAAGTCATGTCATCATTTCTGTGATGGCATGGTCTTCTTTGGCAATGAAGGATGAATACACACACACACACACACACACACACACACACACACACACATCTATATTGGTAGTAGCAATTTCCACAGTGGGAAGGTCCCAATACCAATGACGTTACAGGCCTAGTTTTAAAAAATCAAAATATGGACAAGGTTCTTTTTCATAGTATATGACCCACAGATAACCTGTCACCCTCTAGCTAAGAATGGTTTTTACATTTTTAAATAAAGTCTTATTTTGTTTAAAAGTATAAAAAAAACATTCTTAGCTTGTAGGTTGTACAAAAATAGATGGCTGGCCTGAGTTGACCTGTAGATCAGAGTTTGTTGACCCTCTACTGTAATGGAAGGAGAAATCTTACCACAAGTGAGAAGCTGAGTCAGTTCTCACAAAGATCATGGGACTTTGTTGCTATGGAGAATTTTTGTACCTGACAGAGTTCCTGCTGGGATATTGGAGAAAAAAATTTGAGGGCATTCTATGTGGAGAGACCTTTGCAGGTTTCTTTCCAACAGCATGTCTTGAGGATGCTCTTGGTTTTGTAGATCAAGCAGGCACAATTGTCATGGAGTCACCTTGGCTCCAGCTGAGACTCTTGGTGAAGAGGCTGGCATTGGTGGGGGTTGACCAGTGTTGCAGTCCTTCCTGTTTCTCAAGACTTTTATTTTCATTTTTCCTGTACTTGTAGCAGCTCACAATTGTGTGACTCTTAAAAGTAAATGAAACGCTTTCCTCCCAGTTTTGATTAGCAGCCAGGACACGTATACCTTCCCACTTTGCCAATGAAGGAATAATGGGTCGGAAAGAATGGCTTAACCAAGGCCACCCTGATAAAGAACTGAGCTCAGCCTTGAATTGAGGTTTTCTGATTTCAGTTCCAATGTTCATTCAATTACAATGACTGCTTTCAAAAAAGTGGTGATCTCACCTTTGCCACTTGGCAAGGAATGATGTGGCTGCTGTGATTACTGCTGTTAGCTTTAGATTCTTTGAGAGGTTCTGCTGCTCACCTGCAAAGACTTCACTGAGATCTGGATCTTCTACAGCTCAATTACTACTGTTTTGTTGAAGGCTTTCCTCCCTCCCTCCCTCCCTCCCTCCTTTCCTTTCCTTCCTTCCTTCCTTCCTTCCTTCCTTCCTTCCTTCCTTCCTTCCTTCCTTCCTTCCTTCCTTCCTTCTTCTCTCTCTGTCTCTCTCTCTCTCTCTTTCTCTTTGTCTCTGTCTCTCTCTGTCTCTCTCTCTCTGTCTCTGTCTCTCTCTCTCTCACTCTCTCTCTCTCTTTCTCTCTCTCCATATTTTCCCTTTCTGGCCATGTACAAGATACTGTGAATATACTTTCTTACTTTATCTCTTCCTCCAGGCTTCCCTAGCTTCCTTCAAGTTCCAGCTAAAATCCTATCTTCTACGAGAAGCCTTTTTCTGGTTTCCTTTCACGTTAGTGCCTCCCTTCTCAGATTACCTCCAAGTTATAGTACATGTATCTTGTTTGCACATAGTTGTTTGTGCCATGTGTTCCCAAATTATGTTGTGAGTTCCTTGAAGGCAGAGAATGGTTTTGCTTTTCTTTGTATATCCAGGGATTAGCACAGGGCCTGACATACAGATGTTTAATAGATGATTGTTAACTTGCTGGCTTAACTGTGATGTCTACAAAGATGAGTAAGATTCTGCTTTGAAGGTTGACTAAAAGAATCCATTTTGATTTATTGATTTATATTTATCCATATTTGATTTATTTATATGCTGTCTTCTATATAATGGATGCTCAGTAAAGATTTATTGAGTGAATAAATGAATCTGTATTGATACACTGAACTCAAACTGAATGATGATCTGGAATAAACTAATGTATACTGGTATGTTGAAGTTGAATGAATCTGTATTCATTGAAGTATTGAGGTTATAAGGAATAGCTGAGTGACTTAATCTATAGCAATATATTGAAATACTGTGTCTGGTACATTGGAGGTACTCAATCGATTGGTTGTTTGAATGAATGAAGTGTTATTGATATAGTGAACTTGAATGAAGAAATGGCATTGAATGAATCAGAGCTGTCATTAATGTTGAATGACTAAATATTGAATGAAGGCAAGTGTATTGAAGTATTAAAGAAATGAGTGAATTTTGAAAGATTGGATACAGTTTGAAATATTGCAGGCAAATAAATAAAAGCATGTTGGATAGATACATCTCTACTGAAGGACAGCAAATGAACATTGAATGAATCTTCTTTAGTGTATTAAAGTTGAATGAATGAATACATATTGAATGAATCCATCTCTATTGCAGTTGAATGAATGAATCTATGAATACAGACCCCTCTTATAGGGATCACAAGCTAACACCGTTTTGTTTTATTTTGGGGGTCAGTTGGGGTTAAGTGACTTGCTCAGGGTTACACAGGTAGTAATGGTCTGAGTCCAGATTTGAACTCAGGTCTTCCTGACTCCAGGATCAATGCTGTATCCACTGTGCCACCTAGCTGTCCCACAAGCTAACATTTTTTTTGAAAGACCCCTGTGCACATAGCCTGATTCCATATCCTAAACTATAACTTGCTATTTCTATGTGAGTATTTTGGAAGGAAGGCTAGTAAACGTTTCTACAAGAGGCTACACTCTTCTCTCTGTGATGCTTTTTAGCTGGTTCTTTGGGCCAAGGGAGTCCAGATCTACTCAGTACTCTGGTACCATGACCCTCAAAACTTCCATTCTGCTTTGGTCTATAAACAATTAGGAAGTAGTGACAGCAATATACGCTGCCCCTTTTTTGTGGTTTGAATATATTTTCATGATTCATGAGCATGATTTGAGTATAACTGTGGGGCTTCCCCTGCCGAGTGGTACATCCCTGTTTGTGGTAATCAGGGGGGTTTTCACTTACCTCAGAGGAGGCTGATGTTCTCTATGGAGTGTGTCTCTGAAGTCTTTTAAAATGTTAAACTATTGGTGTGAAAGCTATTTCTTTTTTCAGGGACTTGCAACATAGCTAACTTTTCCGAGATTTAAAAAATTTATTTTTTCTTGTTTTTTTTAAATGAACATCACAAACATCAGCAAACATGAACATGGAAAGAACAGAAAAGTATTATTTATGATATTGTAAACTTTTATTGTATATAATTTATTTTTAAGTATATATTGAATTGAACACAATGGTAACAAAGCTGCCCTGCTTATCTGTGTCTTCTGTTCTCCTCCATGTATTTATAATGTTTCGTTGTGTCCCTTCCTTTCTTTTCTCTCTTTTCATTCCCCAAATGCTTCATTCTCAATTCTGTTCCCCTCTTTCAAACTGAAGCCTTCCTTTGTGTAATGAGGCCCATCAAGCAAAAACAAATCCAGTTGGCTGTGTCTGAAAAAGTTTTACTCTGCATCCTGAATGTCTCTGTTATCTTTCTGTCAGAAGGTAGGTAGCACATTTCATCAAATTGATTTCCAAAATGATCAGACCATTTTATAACTTGAACAACGGTACATTAGTATGTCTTTCTTTCCAACAATTATTATTTGTTTTTTTAAGGAGGAATCAGTGTGTTGAACAGACCCTCTGAAATCTACCCTTGGTCCATGGAGTCTTTAAAATACAATTTAAATATGTAACATATCCTCTTTTTTTTTTTGATTCAGTTACATTTTTTACACAATTTAGTGTTGAATTCATGAGACAATCAGCATTATAAAGAGCTTAGTGTGTACCAGGCTCTGTGCTAAGTGTGTGATACATAGGCTTAATTCTTTATCATGAAACTATACTTATATCACACTGGACATTAAGCATATCTTTGACCACTTTCTCCAAGTCTAGCCTGTAGCTTTTTAATGTGGTTTAAATCAGGTGCGTTCCCAGTCCGTTGAATGAATGAAACCGTGCCAAAATTAGTGTTTGTTCCAAAGAATTTGCAGAACAATTCAGCTCTCAATAGAAAAGATATATGTATTTAGATGTATGACTTTAAAAACAAGTAAGGCAATCTTGAGGAAACAGGAGTAAGTCCCAGCTGGAAATACATTTGAATCTTTCTTGACCTTTGAAAATGATGAAGCTTGGTCTGAGTAGAAACGAGAGAGGTGCCTTCAGCAGCTGAACCTTCAGCACGTGCTGCTGGTAATGACAATGCACTTCCTGTGGCTAAAAGATCCCCTTGGAACTTAGCCTTTGGGGCTGTTGGGCATTTTTTCCTTCTCCCTGGGGTGGGGCGGTGGGGTGCAGTTCCTCTTGTTTCAGAAAAAAAGCTCAAATCAGAAACTACTGAAGTCTGGGATCAGTAACAGTTGTAACAGCTTTAGGTTTTTTCATTCTATAACTGCCATGGAAATGGTGGCTGGGCCAAAAATGGAGGCTGGGGCCGTAGACTCTGTGTGTGTGTGTGTGTGTGTGTGTGTGTGTGACTAGCATAAGGCTCCCATAACTTTGGGAGGTTACTTAGTACTTTCTGTCAAGGAGAACTACATCAAAATGATCCTAGACCAGGCACTCTGAACATTTTTGTGTCTTGGACCCCTTTGGCCATCTCAGAAAGCCTACGGACACTTCTCCAAGTGATATTTTTATAAAATACATGGGAGTAAAAAGGAAACAAACTATATTGAAATAAAGATGCAATTCTTTTCCCATCCAAATTCATGGACCTCCTGCCATCTAACCTAAGGTTCAGAGCCCCATCTGTAGCACGTGCTGTGTGCCAGATACTGTGGGAAGAGTTTTAGAACCATCTCATTTGATGTTCATAATGACCCAGTGAGGTAGGTGCCATTATTTTATAGATAACAAAATGGAGGCAGACAAATTAAGTGACTTTCCTGGGGTCACACTGCTGGTGTTCGAGGCTAAACTTGAACTCAGACCTTCCTGACTCCAGGTCCAGCACTCTATCCATTGTGCTACATAGCTATCTCTCATAAGAACTGGTCTTATTAGAAAAAAAGAAAAAGAAAAAGATGGCACTTTCAAATTCTTTACTGTCTTCTAGTCATGAATAAAGTGTTTCCTAGGCCAGTGTTGCCAGGCAGAATTGCTACTGGGACTTTGCATCTACAGAATCTGCAGCCTCAATCCTCTTTAAAAAGCCATTTGATATCACAGAATTAGTCATAAATTCTAAATTCCTTACCTAGAGTTTTAAGTGGACTCAGTAGTGACCAGTCGGTAGAGCAACAAGCACTTATTAGTGTGCCAGATACAGTTCTACAAGCTGGGAATACAAAAATAGAAGTGAAATAATGCCTGCTTTTGGTAGGAGGTTGGGGTTGGATAAAGGAATTTCTGAATTCTTAATCATGGAAATGGAACACTTTTGGGTGATGGCCAGACCAAATATGATCCTCTGTGTGTACAACTAAGCAATGGAGGAGTCATGGTCATGGGAACTGAACTGATTGAGGAACTGAGAAGGTGGGGTATTCAATATGCTGAAGTCCCCTCTTTTGAGGGCAGGAGTCATGGTAGAGAGGAAGACTACAAACCAGCTAGTAAACTCCCTGAAACAAGGGGCCTTGGCATCTACATTGGGTAGTTCTCCTCAGAGGAGGAAAACTCACTAAGAGATGAAGGCAATTTGGAACTGGAAAGCTAGGGGTATTCCAGTCTCCCTTGTGGACCATTGAGTTGGGTCATGGGAGAGTAGGTACAACTGGTAATGGGAGAGATCTCCAGGGATGCATCACCTAGGGGAAGCCCTGTGAGTGCCAGAAAATGGAAAGACCATGAGAGGAAGAGGTCCGAGATGAAAGGCAATTTGTTAACTATGAGAGAGCCCCAGCCAAGTCACTTCCTTCACTCCTGGCTCCACTCTGTCTTGGGACTGATCCACCTTCCCACTAGCTGTGGATCCCCCAGACCCCATTCTCTTGCTAGGCCTCTTTATGTTTTATCTTTCCTCATTGCAAGGGTGTATTCTTAGCCCCTTGGCACAGAGCCTGGTACATCGTAACTGCTTAATAAAAACCCTCTCCTACTGTTTTCTCTGTCTCTGTCTCTCTCTCTCTCCCCCAATATATTTATAATATATGGAATGAGAATTCTACATGTTATATATGTATATATCTATAATATATCTCTACACACATGTGTATATACTATGACAAGACATGTCAAGGCATGACATGATATGGTATGGTATGATATAATATGATGTTGCCTGGGAATTCTAGAGGACACAGATGGGGAGTGAGATATCAAAGGGGAAAACCTGAAGTGAATGGGGTGAGAGAGTGAACAGTATGATAACAATACCTCATATTATGTTGCTTTCTACATATATAGGTTGTCCCCAAAGTCTTAGGACAGAGGAGAGGACACGCTGTCTTACATCATTTGAGTCTCATAACAACCCCATTTGACAGATGGAAAAACTCATGTACATAGACTGTAAGAATGCCCTTCATCACGTGCTAGTCAGTGTGAGAGGTAGAAGTCAAACCCATCTTCCCAAAGCCAAGTCCAAACCCTTACACCACATGGCCTCACTTTGCCATTAGGCTGTACTATGGTGCTTTTCAACTAAGATTTATTGAAGATTCTAATCTGAGAGAAAATGTATCTTAATTGTACTAGATGTGAATTATTCAGACAGTATGCAGATGGAGTGTAAAGAGTGAGACGGATTCCACCAACCATCCACAGAAGCCTACCTTGTTTTGTAATCTCATCGTGGATGTGAGTCACAACCCAGAAAGGTACCCCAATATATGGTTTACTGTCTTTGGATAATAGTGGATGGAAACTTTCTTTGTTGGTGAGCGTTGTCAGATAAAATGGAATTCAGGTAGTAGAGAGAGTGGAAAGGACCTGGACTGAGAGTCTGAGTGCTCGAGGAAGGCATGGCTAGTGCCAAATAGTGACTGAGTTGGGATTGGAACATTCCACTTACTAGTTAATCACTGGGATCTTTGGTAAGTTACGTTCCCTCTCTGTGGGCCTCACTTTTCTCACTTATAAAAAGAGGGGGTTAGACAGATCAACTCTTAAGGTCCCTAATATCTGGAGCACTTCACCTCTTAGAGGGAATCACTTTTGTTTTTCACTCTGAAGAAGATAAAAGTTGATATCCCAGAATCCCAGAATGTCAGAGCTGGAATGTAGACTTAGGGTCTTCTGCATAGCTGAGAAAGAATCCCCTCCACAACTCCCCCCAAGTGGCCCTCTAGCCTTTGACTGTGAACTTCCAATGACGTGGGGCCCATTAACTCCCAAGGAATCTCATCCTGCTTCTGGATAGTGTTGATTGGAAGGAAGCATCTTATTGTAAAGAAATCTTTCATTACATCATATCCAATCCCCTTGTTTAACAGTTCTTGAAGTGTAGTCTGGGGATCCTGGTGGTCCCCAACACCTTTTGAAGGGTTCAAGAGGTCAGAGATGTTTTGTAATAATACTAAGGCATATTTATTTCTAATATGGTAAATATTGATATATATATATATATATATATATATATATATATATATATATATATATATATATATAATCCATGTAAATACAAGCTATTTAGGGTCCTCAGTAAGTTTTAAGAGTGTAAAGGGATTCTAAGACAAAATAGTTCAATAACTTTTGCCCTCATTGTAATAGAAAAGGAAACTGAGGTAAGATGAAATTCTGTGACTTACTTTCATCACACTGGTAGGAAGAAATAGAACTAGTCTTCAAAGCCAGGGTCTGAGGCTCCTAGATAGGCAAAAATCATAGCCTGGTATAGCCTCTGATCAGGGACCAGGGCAATATTCCCTGAAGTCTGAGGAAAGGATTTCTCACTTCTTTATCCTCCTTCATTTGTCTCTGGCTTCTGCTCCTCACTCTCTGTCTTGTTGACTTGACCCTGTCAAATGATTCAACATCAGAAACAAATATATTATTAATAGAAATGGCATTAAAGAAGAGGGAGTGGCATCTCTTTGGCTGCTGCCTCTTAAGAACCATGAGAGCCTTCTGTCTGCCCTTTAGCTGGAACCTTGTAGTTGTGTCATCTCTCCCGTTTAAAAACAAGATTCCATATAAAGTGCTTTGTAAATCTGTTAGCTCTGAGTAAATATTAATTTCCCAAAAGGGAGGTCCTTGAGAGTAGACACTGTCCCATTTTTCTTTTGTCCATCTTGCATTTAGCATGCTGCTTGGGACCTAGTAAACCCTTAAATGCTTTTAAAATCTTTCCCCTTCCCTTTCTTTCCCTTCCCCTCTCTCTCTTCTTCTCTCCTCTCCTCCCTTTTCCTCTCTTTCTACCAAAGAGAGTCAAAAACAATCAAAGTTGGAATCCCGGGTCATCATCAGCTAGGGAGGGTGAAGGAAAGCCTCACTTTGCCCCATAGTCCAGTTCCCATTGATTTGAGAAGGAGGAAACAGAATGGATCAGAGGGGCATTTTGAAATAATCACTGTTTAGATAATCCATATGGTCAAAGAAGTTTGCCAAATTGACAGCACAGTTGGATTTGATTTTTATTCACCAAAAACCCTGTATCAATTGTGCTACTAAGAACAGAGAACACTGAATTGCATTGGGAGGATCTCTTGATCCTCCCAAACAACTCAAGGAAGTAGGTGTTTTTATTAGTCCCATTTCACGGATAAGCAAATTAAGGCCTTGAGCAGTATCAGGCTTTGCTCAGGGGTCACACAGCAAGATTTGACGTCAGCCTTTCCTGACTCGAGGTCCACGCTCTTGTTGACTGAGACGCCTGCTGCTCAGAGACATCCAGCAGTTCCTAACCTGATGCCATGAGATCACTTTCCTATAGCTAGCAGTAAAGTCTGAGTTTGGTAACTACCTCTTGTGGCTCCCAGGAAGCTTTTGTAGGGTCACAAATGTCTGCTTGCTAGCTAACAGATGGAACAAAACCCCCTCCTTCTGGGATTTGCCTTTGCCTCTGGCACCCAATGGGGTGGAGATGCTCTGTGGTTTTCCTACTCTCACAGGTGTTAGCAGCCAGGGGCCCTTCAAGAAGCCTTCAGCTCCACTGTGGCTGAGATAACCAGCAAGGATTTGCTTCGGTGAGGGGCTGGGTCATACTTTTGTGCTAACTCTTGGAACAGACAGACACTCATTGTCTGATTTTTTAGGCAATAATATTATTAAAATCAATATTTATAGTACTTTAGTAGCTATGATCTCATGGGGCATATGTAATTGCAACCATTATCCCCATTTTATGGATTAGGTAACTGAGTTTCAGAAAGAGGTTACTTAAAAGTTTAAGAAGTTGCCCACAATCACATAGCTAGCAGGTGTCAGAAGCAGGATTACAACCCAGATCGCTTCTGACACCAAGCCCAGGGCCCCTTCCCATACAGTGCACTGTCTTTTCAACATGGAATACAACTCAGTCACCTTCCTCAGTTTGGTGGCAGGCAGAGTTTTGGTTTTCTTGGACTTCTAGGGCCTTGGATTCAACATCAACAAATTAATCACCAAGCATTAATTAGATACCTGCCAGGCACTATGTGAGATGGTAGTGTTATGAAGACAAAACAGTCCTACCTTCGAGAGTTCACAGCTAACCAAAGATGGTAACATGGGTATATATAATTTTTTTACCAAATTATTATATATGAAATAAAATAACTTGGGGGATGGAGGTGCTCTTAATTGGGGAAGGATTGGAAAAGGCCTTGTATTTGAGCTGAATTTTGAAGGAAACTAGGCATTGTCAGAAACAGACGTGAGGAACGAGGACTTTCTGGGTATGGGGACAGGGAAAGCTTGGGGAAAGGCCCAGACATGGAGATAGAACCTTAGGTGTGAAGAGTATAAGGAAGGCCTTTTTGGTTGGACTCAAGCATGTGTGAGGGGGCGTAAAATATTTAACCCTGCAAAGCACACAGAGTTAAAGATTTACATTTAATATTTAAATATTTTTAAGATTATTAAATATTTTAAAGTATTTATATATAATATATAATAAATATATATTATATAATATGTATAATTTAAATTATATTTCAATTATTATTAAATATTTAGTTTATTATGAAATAAAATTAAAAGCAATTAATTATTTTAATTAATTTAATTAAAAGCACTTATTAGATACTTGTACCAGGGACTATGTGAGATCTCTGCCAAGAAAATGCCAAATGAGGCCATGAAAAGTCAGACACGAGTGAAAAATGAGTGAGCAACAGCGACAAAAGGAGCTATGATCTGAAATACGTAGAGAGATAGAAAGGTAGATGGGAAAAATAAGCAAAAAGAAAGACAGCCTCCGCTCTCAAGCTGTGTACATCACAGGGTCTACTGTAATAAAAGAGAGCTGAAAAGCTAGGGGTAAATATGGGAGTGGTAAACATGGTAACCAAGAGAGAGGGAGTATGAAATGGATTTGAAATGAGCATGGCTGGCGTAGTTGCTTCCTCAGTGGACATTCTGGAAAGGAGTAGGGGTATTGCTAAGATGAGGAAGCTGCTGAGATGGAGGTAGAGAGGTAGTTCAATGGTCATGGGCTGCTGTGAGCATGGGAAGAAAGGAAGAAGAGAGGGAGGGAAGGAAGGAGACAGAGAAGGAGGAAGGAAGGAGAGAGGGAGAGGAGGAAGGAAGGAGAGAGGGAGGAAGGAAGGAGAGAGGGAGGAAAGGAAGGAGAAAGGAAGGAAGGAAAGAGAAAGGAAGGAAAGAAGGAAAGAAGGAGAGAGGGAGGGAAGGAGGAAGGAAGGAAAGAGAGAGGGTGGGAAGGGAGGAGAGAGGGAGGGAAGGAGGGAGGAAGGAAGGAAGAAAAGAAAGGAGGCATGGAGGAAGGGAGGAAGGAAAGAGGTAGTGTTTATTAAACATCTACTATGTACTAGGCACTGTTTTAAGCACTTTACAAATATTAACTTATTTGATCCTTTCAACAACCCTGGGAGGCAGGTGTGTGGGAACTACCTGATGTGGGAACTCCCTTTACCTATGCAGATAACAATTCCTTTGTGACTTCATAGATGAGAACTGAAGATTAGTTGGGTCAACTCTCATTTGCAAATAGGGAGCTACGGTACAGAGAGGTTTAGTGACTTGTGGTAGAGTGCCAGTTCTGAAGTCAAGAAGATTCTTCTTCATGAGTTAAAGTCTGGCCTCAGATACTTACTAGCTGTGTGACCCTGGACAAGTCATTTACCCCTATTTTCCTCAGTTCATCATCTGTAAAATGAGTTAGAGAAGGAATGGCAAACCACTCTAGTATCTCTACTAAGAAAACTCCAAATGGGGTCGCTAAAAGTCGTCCCTGCCTGAATAACAAGCAAAATCACGCAGCTAGAAAGTGTCAGAGGCAGAATCTTCCAGTCACCAACTCCCACACTCTAACTACTGATACAAATATCAAATAAAAACCTGCATTGGTATCTTGTATTTTCCTCTCTAAATAAAAAAAATATTAGTACCTTTAATTTAATGTCATCTTTATTTCCAAATATATACCTCCTCTTCCCCTTTTCATTTCTTGTAACCAAAATAATTTGCCCCAGCAGTTTAACAGCAGTCTGAGTGTGTATACGGTGCTCTGCACCCAGAGTCTCCCATCTCTCAGAAGAAAGGAAGGGACTGCACTTTCTCATGTTCTCTTTGGGTTTGAGTAGCCATTAAAGTGACTCTTTTATTGTTAACCAGAACTTCATAGCAGAAAAGGACTCCTCTGTCCCCTTGAACGCTACGGAGTTTTGAAACTTCCATCCCACAAGCGTACTGTTCTGCCTCCTGCCTTGGCTAGAACCATCTAAGAGTCAACTATTCACCCCCAGGTGTCTGACAGCAGGAAAGGAAATGATACAGTGTAACTATTAATAACATTCTGATTCATCTTCTTCCTTGGTGGTATGTGGGTGTTTACTACAACTAAGCAACTTTCTTTCATGAAGGAGTGAGTGACTGGTGAGCCTCCCTTGGACTCTGGCCAGGTCCTGGTGGGCTTCTGGCCCTCCTGTTGTGCTTGTGCTGTTGGGCGTTCATTGGGGTGAGGACAGTGAAGGTGCATTTGTCCTAGAGGAAAGGAGTTTCTCCAGAAAGGGTGTGTGCTCCTCACTGGATGGTGCGTCTCAAGTCAGGGCTTAAACTTTGCTTTAAGGGAGGAATCTAGGAACGTGATAGAATCGAGAGTGCTTCTGGGTACTTTACCTGCTTCCAGGAAAAAGGCTGAAAAGTCCCACTCTGCATGAGCTGTGGGAAACCTGTGGGGCCGGGGAGAGCAGTGGGGGAGAACGTCTCTTCCCCAACGTTCCCTTGTTTTGAATAGGGCAGAGAATATCTTCAGTTGTCATTCTGCACTTGAATCAGCTTTTCAGGTAGATTTTACTCTCCATGACTAACAGGAGATGCTCTTTTTGATACAATCTTCACACTTTCACTTTCTTTTCTCAGGTGTGTGCTGGGGGCACCTCTCTGATTTATCAGATTCTTCTTTCTCTCCCTCTGCTCTTTTCCTTTGCCCTAGAGTCACTAGAGTAAACTGAGGAAAGGGGAATCCCGCGAGGGCTGCCTCAGGTGGTCGAACTGATCATGAAGTCTCACCAACCCAGGCAGAATAAGGGGGTCAAACTCATGACCTCTGTGATCTTTTCTTGCTTGCATTCTGTGATGCCCCTGGTTTCTTGTGATTCCTAGACTTAATACCTCTTTGTCTATAAGACTTCTCAACATGAACAAATAAATGCTTTTGCTTTTCTCCGAAAATTGTTCCCCCTTCTGACTTTACTGTTTTGACTATGACATACATATTCACCTGTTTCCCATGTTCATAACCTTGGGGTTACCTTTGACGCTTCCTTCTCCTTCACCTCTTAAATCAAGTCACTGACCGATTCTCCCTCTACAACATATCCCCCTACTGTCACAGAGGACTTGGATGCAAATCCTGCCTTTGACTCTATCTGTGTGACTTTGGGCAAAAAACTGTTTCTTCCCCTGCAAGATGAAGAGGTTGGATTACCTGGCCTCTGCAGTACCTTTCGTCTCTAGGCTCAAGCTCATAGGATCCTTTCTGAGCACACTGCTACAATCCAAGTGCCAGCCCTCACCACCCCCTGCCTATTGGCAGCTTCCTGGGATATTGTTCCACTCCCCTGGGCATTCAACTCTGAGTGTGGTGATCTGGGGGCACACAGCTGTCTGCATCTGCTCATTATGCCAAAGGACTTTCAAAAACACAGTCAGACATATTCTTGATCTTTAGGGGAGCATGAGCAGAGTGTTAGTAATGTGATTAATGAGTCTGGAAAGAGAGTGAAGGAGCCAACCACAGGGAAGGTACAGGACCTCAGTATTAGAGTGAGTACATGTGCTGGGGGGGTCTGGCTATGTTCTGTATCTCAGAGTGCCATCCATATACTGACTGGGAGACAAGGCGAGCCAACAAGTCTTTATTAAAAGTGCTTACTAGGTGCCAGATCCTGTGCTAAGTGTGTGTATGGGGCGGGGGGGGGGCAGTTCTCAAATGGAAATAAAAGGAAAGATAATCTATCCCCCAAACAGCTTGCATTCTAACAGGGAAAGGCGACACATGACATGGGACTGAAAAGCAGGGAGCGTGGGGGGGAGGATGGCATGGTGGTGAGGCTGGGGTCTGGGACTACCTTTAAAATGGCATTTCTGGGAAGGACTTACCGTGTGTGTGTAGGGGCAAAGGGAGAAAGTGGCTAAGTCTGGGAGTCAGAAGAGTGAAGGCTATTTTGTCTTGGCTATTCCGCCAAATGGCGGTTCTTGGATGAAGGTGGGAGAAGGGGTCACATAGAAGTGACATACGGTGGCAAAGATACTATGTCTGATTCTATAGCTAAGTGGCAACTTAATGAGCACTCTGTTGCCTACACAAGAGAAGAAAGTGTTTTTAATGGACTGGGAATGAAAGCTTCCCACCCTCTTCAGTCCATCCGTCTTATGCTTAGATGTGGCCACACCACTGCTCTCCAGTGCTTACTAAGTGGCTGTAACATAGTGATGCCATTTTGTTCCTCTTTAAGAATGAAGGACAACAATCAACCAATCAACCAAGGATAAAGTCCAAGCTCCTCTGCCCGGCATTTGAAGCACCACAATGCGGTTCTTACTTTTTCAGTGTCATCTTGTATGACTTTCCTCCCCTTTGCCACCCTGCTCTTTATATTTATACCAAATTGGATAACTCCAATCCCCAAATATGCCCCGTATTCTTCTGCTTCCACGTTTTTGCTAAGGCTGTTACCCCTGCCTGGAATACCCACTGAATTTTGAAAGCCTACCCATTGTTTAAGGCTCAGCTTCAATGCCTTCTCTTCCCAGAAGCCTTCCCTGACTCTTTCCTCTCATACCTCATTTAGTTTTGCACCTTTTCTGTCACTCTTTATGGTTATTTAAGCTTCTTTGGAGCTTACTTTGCTCATCTGGAACCTGAACTCCCTTGCTGGGTCCTTCAACTCTAATGGGCTAGCATTTGCCTTATGGGGCAGGCGCCTAAGCCTCCACACTTTGTAGTTAGCTTAAATCCTCTCTTTATCTGTCGGAATGTAAGCTCCTGAGGTCAGGGATTATCCAGCCTGCTTGTATTTGCACAGTACTTACATACTAAGTGCTTACTACTACTGTGTTCATCTGTCAAATGACAGGGTTTGGGCAGATCAGGACTTCTCACACTTTATGTTCTCAGGACCCCTTCTAACGCTGATAAAATATAAAGGATCCCCCACTCCAAGATTTTTGGTCTGTGTCCATGACATCTACCAATATTTAGAACTTCTTTAGAAGTGTATGATTATGAAATAATGAATATAATCATTAGTTTGAAATATATGATTATGAAAAGAGACATTGTGGATCCCATGAACGTGTCTCAGGGATCCTCATAAGTCCCCAGACTACAATTGGAGAACTTCTGGATCATATAGTGTAAGAACCCATTCAGCATCCCATGGTTCTCTGACCTCCTGAAAGCAAGACTCCTCCAGAGCTCTTTGTCCTGTAGACACCTACCACTCACCTGCCCAGCCTTTCTCTTACTTGATCTCTTACTTGTAACCCTACTCAGCTATTGTCTCCCGCTGTCCACCTTGCTGACTTCTGGCTACCTGTCTGATTTTGCCATGATTCCATCAGTTACTATTTCCCATTTCTATATGCCCTAAATTTTTTCCCCTAAATTCTTTCCTCACAGTAATCCTCTGGGGTAGATAGTATAAGTATACCCCCTGAGTCAGCCAGGGTCACACAGACCAAGGACTCAGATTCAGTTTCATGTTTCTGTTTCCTGTTCTATTCTAGCATAGATTGATTAATTTTTCAGTCATTAATTAGTTCATAAACTACACTGACTGTTCATTATATATTTCTAATGAGGATTAACAGTATTTGTCTAACCTGAAACATTTATGTGGTTATCATTCACATGTCTGCTCAGCTTTTGAGAAATATGTCTTTGCTAGCTACAGGAAGTAGGCTACTGCATCTGGGTTGATACAGATTAAAATATGACTAAACTATTTGTGGTTCAGGGCCTTCTAAGACTCGGGTTTTGAACAAACTGTGTTTAATCTTGGGGGCCAACCCCAAAAGTCTATTTTCTCTCTTTTGTTCATTGCCTCACCATGGTGTCACTTCATGGAAAGTTCCCACTATACTCAGGCTTCCATAAAAGTGGGTAAAAGGGGTCCTCAAATCCTGCACAATCACCTAATGATCTCAGGTTAAGGAAGTCTTTATTTCACCCCACAGAAATGTAGGAGATGCAAAGATTTTTAGGAGCCCAAAACAAATACAGAAAATGCCTAAAATCCATTGCATTAGCTCTCTTCCAGAAAGGAACATGACTTAGAGCCCATAGGGTCATATATCTTTAACTCTAAGAAACCACTTTGGAGCCCAGAAGAACCGAGATATTGTCAGTTGTTTGGTTGTTTTTGGTCACATCTGACTCTTTATGACCCCATTTGAGGTTTTCTTGGCAAAGATACTGGAGTGGTTTGCCATTTCCTTTTCCAGCTCATTTTACAGATGAGGAAACTGAAGCAAACAGGGTTAAGTGACTTCCTCAGGGTCACACAGCTAGTAAGTATCTGACACTAGATTTGAACTCAGGTCTTCCTGTCTTATTTGAACTCAGGTCTTCCTGTCTGCAGGCCCAACAATCTGTCCACTATGCCCACCTAACTGTCCTGTAAGAGATATTGCACTGTTCCCTGTACTGTACCAGAAATGTTGTTTGGACTAGGTTCATTCCTGGGGAGCCCAGCCTCTAATGAGAGGGCTAGTAGGCTCTCCTCTTAAGATTGTTAAGTCTCAAGACTACAGTCCTGGGGACTTTTAGATTAGGTTACACATCCAGGGATCCCCCTAAAAGGGAAAGTAAAAAAAATGGCTCAGGGTGAAACATGAATTTAAAAAAATGAAAAAAAAAGCATGCAGTTTCTTCCTACACACAACAAGAATACTAAAAGATGTAGCATGCATTAACAGAGCTACTTGGAAATAAGAATTCAATAACAATTCATGATAGTATCCTAATTTGTTGGGAGGCTGACACTTCAAGCTTATCAGAGCATGAAGCAGTTTGCAGGATTGCTATTTAGACATTTGACATTTCACTTCAGCTTGGCTGTATTCATGCGACTGTCTGCTAGTAAAATAGTTAGAGCTGGACCAGTCCTATCATCTTTTCCAGGAGAACTGTAGGAATTGTTGGGGGTCACTTGGAAGAATCAAAATATCATAATGGAAAAAAATGGCAATGAGGGGGGGAATAGTACTATTAGATCTCAGCCTTTAGAAGACAAAAATCATCATTTGGTATTGGATAAGAAATAGACAGAGTAGTGAAACAGATTATAAAAGGAAAAACCTGGAAGCTATTGAAAACAATAGCCCGATATTTCATAAACTCAAAAAATGTAAATCACGAGATGGATTTTCTGTTTGATGAGATTCACTGGAAAACCTGAAAAGCAGCTTTGTACCCTATACAACTATAAGGTCCAACTATATATTCAGTCTAAAGATGAAATATATCATAAAATGATTAGAGAGTAGGAGAAGTCTTTCAAAGCTATGATTAGAGGAGAATTCTTAACCAAATCAAGGAGAAGGATCACAACAGACAAGGCATACAATTTCAGTGACATACAATTAAAAAGCTTTTGCATGAACACAATTAAGGTAGACAGAACAAGAAAAGAAACCATGAATTTGGAAAAATCATTGCAGCAAATATCACTGATAAATCTTATATCTAAGACATTTGTTGTTGTTTCAGTCATGACTGAACTCTATGTGACCCCATGGATTTTCCTCTATGGGATTTTCTTGGCAAAGATCCTGGAGTGGTTTGCCATTTCCTTCTCCAGTGTGTCCCCATTTTACAGGTGAGAAACTGAGGCAAATAGGGATTAAGTCACTTGCCCAGGGTCACACAACGAGTAGGTATCTGAGGCTGGATTAGAACTCTGGTCTTCTTGAGTCCAAACCTTGTGCTCTATCCACTGTGGCACCACTTAGCTGAGTTTGGACTAAATAAGACATAGGTTCAGATACTAGTTATGTGTCCCCAAGGGAGTCCTTTAAACACTCTGTGCCTTAGGTTCCTTTTCAGTAAAACATGTAAAATGTAATACATGTTAAAAAGTAAATATATGTAATACATGTAAAACATCTGTAGTAACACTACCTTATTGTCATGAGGACCAAATTAAATCACAGGACCCTAGATCTAGAGATGAAAGGGGCCTCAGAGCCAGCTAGTCTAGCCTTCTTTTTTACAGAGCAAGGTCACTTGCTCAAGATCACAGAGGTATTGAGAATCAGAGGTGAGATCTGAAACCAGGTCTGAGTTCACAACCAGTACTCTATACATAAAGGATCTCTCACATCTTAGAGTGCTACATTAATGTGTTATTAGAGGCCTAGCCATATTTGTTAAAGGATAAAAGGCAGGGCATTGATGTGTGAGTGTGGTGATACAAAATCAAGGCTATGGGGATGGAGCAGAATGGGGTGCTACCCTGGGAGTCAGAAAACCTGGCTTCTAAACTTGGATCTACCATTAAGTGAATTTGAGCAAATCACTTCATGTTACAAAAGCTTTCCCCTGTTTGTAAAATGAAGAAGTTGGACTAGGCTCCTCCCAGCTCACATTTATCTATCATGAGTTTGCTGGGCATCCAACTAGGCAGAAAATTGCTGTCCGAGGTAGCTGATTTCTATTGGGTAAGCGCGCTCTCTGCTGGCTTACCTGCAGGTTGCATCAAGTCAGGGTAATTTGTATTTGCCTGAACCATTGGTGTAGACTCAAGGATCCTTTTCCCAAAGTCACTCCTTTCTCTCCTGGATGACTTCCTTCCTCTTCTCCTACTCTCTATGTCTGAATCAGGGAATGTTAACACTGTCATCCTATACTCTATGTGAATAGGCACCATAACTTGAGTAAGGAGGACCTAGTCTCACAGTTTGCTTCAGATATGTGCTACCTGTGTGAGCCTGGGCAAGTCACTCAACCCCTAATTCCTCAGTTTCCTCATCTGTAAAAAAAGGGGTGGGGTGGTACCCAGCCTCTAAGGGTGCCCTTTGATCCTGCTTCCAGCCCCCTATACACATTCAGAAACACCAATGAGAAGAGACAGAGACAGAGAGAGTATTTAGAAATAGCTTCTGCGTTGAATGGAGAAAGAGAAGACGGGGGTGGGGTTTGAATCAACAGATTCTGTTTCTGCTATAATATTCCATCCATTAATGGTGATAATGATGATGATGATAGTAGCCAGCCTTTATAGAGCTGTTTAAGGTTAGCTAAGCCCTTTACATGTTAACTTATTTGATCCCGCATTTACCCAGCTCTTTTCCAAATGTTGGCTTAAAATGTTGTTTCAGTTTTTTGCTGTTCCAAGTAAAACATTTGCAACCATATTTTAATACAACTATTTTTTAAACTTTTAATACTATTTATGTTTAAATATATTATTTATATTATAATATATTATGTATTATTAAATAATGATATTTAATAATATTATTTCAAGATAAAGTCCCAACAATGGAATTATCAGGTCAAAAGGCATTTGAGTTTTGCTACTTTTATTACCAGAACATTATCAGGACATTCTCCAAAAATTTTATTCCAGTTAACCATACCAAGTGCGTAATGGCCTTTTTCTCCACAGCCTTGCTAGTATGAACTTTTATATTTTGAGATGACATAGAATTTCTGATAAGTTACATAGCCTTGGGGTCTTCCTGGTGAACATCTACTCTGTACAGAGCTATAAGCATCAGACATAAAGGGAATTCGATTTGATGGTTTTTGAGTCCAATACTCTGATTTACTATGAGGCATCTTACAGGTCATTGAATCCTATCCTCTCATTTTTGAGAGGAAGAAATAGAGAGGAAATAGTTTGTCTGCGGTACTGATTTAGAGTAGGGAAATAGTTTGTCTCCAATGGCATCTGGGTGGTACAGTGGCTAGAGTACTGGACTAGGAATCAGGAAGACTCATCTTCACAAGTTCAAATCTGGCCTCAGACACTTACTAGCCATGTGACCCTGGGCAGGTCACTTAACTCTATTTGCCTCAGTTTCTTTATCTGTAAAATGAGCGGGAGAAGGAAATAGAAAACTACTCCAGTATCTTTGTGAAGAAAAACCCCAAATGGTGTCATGAAGAGTTTGACTCAAACAACTAAACAACATAAAAAGATAGTGATTCCCAAAAAACTGGGTTGTGAATTTCATTGTGTGCTACAAAGTATCAGATGTTATATTATTGCAGCTGAAAGAAAACTTATGAATCATTCTGTTTATTATAAATTTCAGTCACTCAGTATATGAGTTCAACTCTGTCCTCAGACATAGGGTGACCCTGGGCAAGTTATTTAACTTCAACCTGCCTCAATTTCTTTATCTGCAAAATAGAGAAAATAGTAGCATCTACCTTCCAGGGTTGTTGTGAAGCTCAAATGAGATAACATATTTAAAGTGTTTCGCCACTGTTGTTATTAATTACTATCACTGCTACTATTACCTACTACCAGTACTACCACCAGTACCGCCATTGGTGGTGGTTGTCCTTCATTCTCGAAGAGGACCAAAATGACATCACCATGACAAAGTGAAGTTTCAGTGTGTATGTCTGTGGCTGATCAGACCAATATGGGCTCGGAATGCTCTACCACAGATTGGGCACAGATAGGCTGTGTGAACATTTGGGTGGTTACTCCAAATTTGCTCATCCTACATTTCCTTTGTGTTGTTTCAATTCTGATTTGCTTATAGAAAACAGCATGTTTTCTGATGTGGGAACGCCATGCTGAGTGGTCCTGTGTCAGTGTCTCCCATGTTGCACAATCAAATCCAACGTTCTTGAGAGAGACCTTGAGAGTCCTTTTATCACCTCTTCTGGCCACCTTGTGATCACCTGCCGCATGTAGGTTCTCCACAAAATAGTCTTTTTGGTAAGCATGCATTTTGCATTTGAACAACATGGTCAGTCCATAGGAGTTATGCTCTCTGAAGCATAGTTTGAATGGTTGACAGTTCAGCTCGAGCAAGGACTTCAGTGTCTGGTACCTTATTCTGCCAGGTGATCCTCAGAATCTTCCTAAGACAGTTCAAATGGAAACAATTCAGTTTTCTGGCATGGCGCTAGTAGATTGTCCATGTTTCACAGGCATACAACAACGATGCCAGCACAACGGCTCTATAGACTTCCAGTTTTGTAGTCAGTCTAATGCCTCTTCTCTCCCAAACTTTTCTTCCGAGTCTCCCAAACACTAAACTTGCTCTGGCAATTCCTGCATCAACCTCTTTGTCAATGTGTACATCCCTGGAAAGTGTACTACCAAGATAAATGAACTTATCCACAGCACTCAAAACTTCTCCATTTGTTGTAACTGATGGTTCCACATATGGATGGTGTGGTGGTGGCTGATGGAGCACCTGTGTTTTCTTGGTTTTAATTATTAGGCCAAAATTAGCACAAGCAGCAGAGAATTGATCCATACTTTGCTGCATTTCAGCTTCAGAGGCTACATTGAGTGCACAATCATCTGCAAACAGAAAATCATGCAACAACACTCCCTCCATTTTGGTCTTGGCTTGTAACCTTTTCAAATTGAAGTACTTACCATCAGTACGGTAGCTGACCTTGATGCCATGTTCATCTTTGTTAAAAGCATTTGTCAACATGGCTGAAATCATCATGCTAAAAAGCATGGGAGCAAGCACATAGCCCTGTTTCCCTCCATTAGTGACTGGAAAAGCATGAGAGCATTGTCCACTATCCAGGACCCGGGCAAACATGTAATCATGAAGTTGACACAGAGTACTGATGAACTTTGACATAATTTTCCATAAGCCCTCATGACTAAGTGTCAGGTCAGATCCACAAACATTGTGTACAGACCTCTGTTCTGCTCCTGGCATTTCTCTTGTAGTTGTTGGGCAGCAAACACCATATCGACTATTCCTTGGCCCTTTCTGAAGCCACACTGGCTCTCAGGTAGATGCCCATCTTCCAGGTGAAGGATCAGCTTATTAAGGAGGACTCCAGCAAGAATCTTGCTAGCAATGACTAAGAGAGAGAACCCTGCCCCGCCCCGTGATTGTCACAAGACAATCTATTCCCTTTACCCTTATAGAGATGGACAATTGAGGCATCCTCGAACTCCTGGGGGATAACCTCCTCTTGCCATGTAACCCGGAAAATTCCAATCAGCTTTTGTATGAGCAAGGTCCCCCTACCTTGTAAATCTCAGCTGCAATAGAACCAGCACCAGGAGCTTCGCCACATGACAGGAGCCTAATGGCCCTTAAAACCTCTTCTTCAGTTGGAAGTTCAGCTAAGGAGAGACTGACTTCAACCTCAGGTAAGCGGTCAATGGTTTCAGAATACGCTACTCACCTCGCTCAGTCATTATGAGAGTCAAATGAAACAGTATGTAAAGTATTTTGCAAACCTCAAAGCACTATGTAAATACCATTTGTTTGTTTTCTAAGTCTGAACTTAGTAATATATTGTAGCCTACTGATGCCCACCACGTCATCATTGCCCTCTCTCACCTGCCTTGGAGATTTCCCTGGATTATGGAATTTTATAGTGTCATCCTAAGAATCTTAGTAACAAGATTTCAAAGATGGGACTTTATAGCACTATATAGTTTCTCAAATACCATCTTGCCTGATCTTTGGTCACTCAGTGCTGGGCCGTATTCATTTTCCTCCTTTAGAATATGTTTAAAATATGTATATATACCTGTGTGTCTGTGCACGTGGTGAGCACAAGTGGGCTGTAGCTCAATGCCTTAGACATAAGTAGGATATGTATGACTGGGAAAGGATCTGGGTGGGTCTTGCAATGAGTATCCTGGCATCTACAGCCTTTTATAAGAATACTAGAGGAAGACTTCTGAGAAATCAGGAGGATACTCTGTGGAGGACTTACTGGCAAACCTAGACAAACCTAGACAAAAATCACGTAGAATGAGGAGATGTGGCCGGACTGTGAGGATCCCAGGAGACTGAGATTGAAGTCTGTCTGAATTTGCTGCTTGTCTTCTGAGTTTTATTTCCTAGGTTTCTTCTTGGGTAAGATTGATAACAAAGCATTTTCTCTACTGTGCCATATGCTTCACTGTATAAATAATCCTTCCTGACATTCATTGCTCATGGTTGGGCCACAACAAAATACTGACTATGACAAATACTTCCTATATGAATTTACAGATTTGGCACTATTCCAGTCAAGCTACCAAAGGGAATTTATGGAGCTGGACAAAATAATAACAAAATCCATTTGAAGGAAAAAGATTTAGAATTTTAAGGGAAATAATTGAAATAAAGTAAGAATGAATAGGGAATAGGACTTTCAGATATTAAATTATATTATAAAACAACCACTAGGTACTAGGCAAAAACCAGAGAAATAGATCAGCAAAACAGGTGCAGGAAGGAGGAGTCAGACACCATCTAATTTCATAGCCCAGCCTTTGAAAAACTCCATATTTGACAAGAACCACTAGAAAAATGGGTGAATAAAAGGATATTAACAAACAACTCCCAAAAGAATTACAAACTATTAAATAACTGTATGAAAGACAGATCCAAGAAGCTTGGCCTAAGAAGAGTTGAGAAAATGTACTTTTTTCTTTTATAGAAGTATGGACTCTCAAATTCACCGTCAGACTTAGTTATGTGTTTGTTAGTTTGCTGAACTGCTTTCTTTTTTCCCTTTTAAAAATTCTTTGTTACAAGGGATAGGAAAAGGTATTTTTAAATATATTTTTATTTTGTTAAACATTTCTCAACTACATGTAAAAAATTTTTAATAATCATTAAAAAAAATTGAGTTCCAAATTCTCTCCCTCCCCTCTGTCCCTCTTCCACCTCTAGAGAAGGCTAGTAACGTGATATTGATTATACATGTAACATCATTCAAAACATATTTCCATATTAGCCATGTTACAAAGGAAAACACACACACACACACACACACACACACACACACACAACCCAAGAAAATTTAAGAAAAAATTTAAAAGTAGTCTTCAGTTTGTACTCAAAGTTCATCAGTTCTCTCTAGAAATGGATAACTTTTTTTTTTTTTATCATGAGTCCTTTAGAATTATCTTGGGTTATTTTCTTGATCAGAACAGCCAAGGCTTCCACAGTTGATCATCTCTACAATCTTACTGATACTGTGTGCAATATTCTGCTAGTCTGCTTACTTCACTCAGTTCATACAAATCTTTCTTGGTTTTTCTGAAACCATCTCCTTGGCCATTTCTTACAGCACGATAGTATTCCATCACAATCACATACCAAAACTTTTTTAGCTGTTCTCCCTTTCATAGGTATCCCCTCAATTTCCAATTCTTGGACACCACAAAGAAAGCTGTTATAAATTTTTTTTTTATAAATAGTTTCTTCTCCCTTTTCTTTGATCTCTTTGGGATACAGACCTAGTAGTAGTATTGCTTGGTCAAAGGCTATGAAAAGTTTTATAGTTCTTTGGGAATAGCTCCCAATTTTTCTTCAAAATGGTTGGACAAATTTACGACTTAATCAACGGCACATTAGTGTCCTAAATTTTTCGCAACGCCTTCAGAATTTGTTATCTACCTTTTGTGTCCTGTTAGCCAATCTCCTAAGCGTGAGATAGTATCCCGAAGTTGTTTTAATTTGCATTTCTCGAATTAGTAGTGATTTAGAGCATTTCTTCATGTGACTATTAATAGCTTTGACTTCTTCTGAAAACTTCCTGTTCATATCTTTTGACCTCTTATCAACTGGAGAATAGATCATATTTTTATAAATTTGTCTTAGTTCCCTATATAAGTGAGAGCTAAGACCTTTATGGACACACTTGCTGTAAAATTTTCTCCTCCGGTTTCCAGCTTTCCTTCTAGTTTTGGCTACATTAATTTTGCTTATGCCAAACCTTTTTTAATTTCATGTAATCAAAATCATCTATTTTATTTTCTTTGATCCTTTCTATCTTTTGGGAACAAGCATTTATTAAGTATCTGCTATGTGCCAGGCCTTGAACTAAGCATTTTTACAAATATTCTCATTTCTAGATATATAATCCTGTATACATGTATACATCCTCACAAGAACCCTGGGAGATAGGTGCTACTATTGTCCCTAGTCTACAGGAAACTGAGGCAAACAGTGGCTCAGTGACTTGTTAGAGTGCCACAGCTAGTAAGTGTTTGAGGCCAGATTTGAACTTGGGTTTTCTGGATTGCGTGCCCTGAGTTCTCTCTATTATATCACCTGGGAAATATGTTCAGAAATGAAGGTGATAAAAAACAGAGTTATTAGCAAAAAAATTTTAAATCCATTTTCAGTCTGGGAATAATTTGCTGTTATAAGTTGTACATATTCCAGACTATTCATAATATATTATTACAAATAATAGTTTGCACAATGAAAAGATGTCCCAGCCAGGGCTAAGCGGTACGTACATATGGCACATTCTAACTGCATGGGGGTTGAAAGCAAGCATTCTGAAAGTCATGGCACGCTGAGTTGGGCAGAGAAGGGAGACGTCACAGAGGACACTGGGATTGCATCTGAACCTTGGAGCAGGGGTAGGATTCTGCTAAGTCAAGACAGGAGGAAGGGAATGGTGAGCAAAAGCTCAGATGTGTTCTGGGGCACTGAGCATAGACAGCACATACTTTATGTAGGGGGATAGTGGGAATTGACCTTAAAAAGATAGACTTGCTGAGGCCAGACTGCTGAGGCTCTGGGATGCAAGGTAAAGGCATTCCATTTCATAGTGTTTAGGTCACTGGGTTTAGAGTCAGAGGACCTAGGATGGAATTCCTGCTCTATTTCAAGGATTGCCCAAGGGGTCTTGTTTCAGCTTTCTGGGTTTCAGTTACTGTGTCTGTAAAACAAAGAGGCTGGCTAAGAAAGACTCTTCCTGTTCCTATTCCTATATCAGAACTGGCAACAAATGCATTTTTTTTTTTGCAAATAAATAAAGGAAGCTTCCATCCAGTGTATAGAGATTGTTATCACTATACTTAGACATGCCCTTAAGACTAGGTTAAACCTGAGATCTAAACCCTTTTGTCTAGGATATATGGCAGATTTAGGAGACTTGGATTCAGATCTTGTCTCAGATACTAGCTGTGTGAACATGGGCAAGTTACTTGGTTTCTCATAGCCTCAGTTTCCTCATCTGTTAAAAGGGTACAAACAATATTTGTTTGTAATACAAATAAGACTTCTAAATATAATATGGTAAAAGTTCATAAGTAATAAATTGGGGTCAGATACAGGCTGTAGAAAGAAAGTAGAGAGCTGAGCTCTATGTGCATTGAAAAGGGTCCAAACAAGGTAACAAAAATATGCACTTCATCCTCTTTTGACTGTTGAGTCAGGAAATGGAAATCATCTGTTTCTCTAGCATCCTCCCGCCCACCTTTGTTGTATACTGCAGGAGGCAGGGTAGGATTGACCATGGGGTCACAGATGCACCCAGACTGTTACCTCTTGGTAAGAAGGCTGCTTCTTTGTTCCCAGTCACCGCTATTCACAGTGAGAGCTCTCAGCATCTCTAGGCTGGGAGGGATATTGTGCTTAGGTCCAAAATGTACCATCTTCCCCAAGCTTAGCCCAGGGCAGAGTGCACAGAATGAATCCTCCTTTTGCTTCTCCTAGGTAGCAGCAGGTAAGGGAATTCTCCCTGACTTTGGAGTCAGACAACTTGGCTTCATATCTTACCTCCTATACTTACTGTCTGTGTGAACTTGGACAAGTCACATCACTTCCTTAGGTCTCTGCGTTGTCATTTGTAAAAGGAAGGCTCTGGAGTAGATGGTCTCTGGGGGCCCCTGTAGCTCAAGACCTGTGATACTGTGATCCTCTCTAGATCTCTCAATGCCAAGTTCAAAATGTTTCCAGACTGGTGAATTCTGGAAAGGAGCTTGTTTGTTTCATCTGGTCCATCCCGGAGTCTGACTTCTCTCTGGCAATGCTCAAATGGGTGCTAAGTATTTACGTACCTTGCACAGCAAAAAAACCAAGATAGGAAATAGAAATAAAAGGTGCAGCACAGCTTTTGTGGACCTGTTTTCTCATCTGTTAAAAAAAAAGTGTTCCCCAATTGATAAATGGTCAAAGGATATGAACAGGCAATTTTCAGAGGAAGAAATTAAAGATATCTATAATCATATGAAAAAATGCTCTAAATCACTTTTGATTAGAGAGATGCAAATCAAAACAACTCTGAGGTACCACATCACATCTATCCAATTGGCTAACATGACAAAACAGGAAGATGATAAATGTTGGAGAGGATGTGGGAGAGTTGGAACACTGATTCATTGTTGGTGGAGCTATGAGCTGATCCAACTATTCTGGAGAGCAATTTGGAACTATGCCCCAAGGGCTACAAAAATGTGCATACCCTTTAACTCAGCAATATCACTACTAGGACTGTATCCCCAAGAGATCATAAAAATGGGAAAGGATCCCACATGTACAAAATATTTATAGCAGCTCTTTGTAGTTGCCCAAAACTGGAAATCAAGAGAAACTCATCAATTAGGAAATGACTGAATAAATTATGGTATATGAATGTAATGGAATACTATTGCACCATAAGAAATGATGAACAAGAAGACTTCAGAAAATCCTGGAAGGACTTGTATGACCTGATGCTGAGTGAAAGAAGCAGAACCAGGAGAAGTTTGTGCACAGCAATGACCACAGTGTGTGAGAGTTTTTTCTGGTAGACTTGGAACTTCTTCATAATGCAAGAACTTAAAAAAAAAAATTCCCACTGGTTTTCTAAGTCAAAATGCCTTCCACACTCAGAGAAAGAACTATGGAATTCATTCGCAGAATGTAGCAGATCATGTTTGTGTGTGTGTGTGTGTGTGTGTGTGTGTGTGTGTGTGTGTGTTATGTTTCTATTTATTATATGATTTCTTCCATTTATTTTAGTTCGTCTACATAGCATGACTATAGTGAAAACATATTCAATAGAAAAGTATATGTAGATCCTATATAGAATTGCATGCCATCTTGGGGAGGGAAGGGTGGTGGTGAGGGGTAGGTGTGGGAGGTAAAAATCTAATTATGGTAGTGATTGTAGAACATTAAAAAAATAAAAAAATAAAAATTTAAAAAATTTTAAAAAAAGTGATTGCTCTAGATCAGGAGTCCATGAATCTAAAAAAAAAAAAATAAATCAATAAGCGCATTTCAATTTAATAGGTTTCCTTTGTAATTCTCTGTGTGGTTTTTATGAATTTAGAAACTTTATTCTGAGTCTGTAGGCTTCCCCAGACTGTTCCCAAGGGGTCCACAACACAAAATAAAGTTGAGAAACCCCATGCTGGTTGGTTTCTAAGATCCTTTCCTGCTCTAAGATCTGCGGCACAATCTCTTTAAAAATGTTCTATTAGAAGATGTACAGGCAATGGGGTATAGAAATCTATCTTGCCCTATAAGAAAGTAAGGGGAAGGGGAGGGGAGTGGAGTGATAGAGGGGAGGACAGACTGGAAGAAGGGGTAATCAGAATGCATGCCATCTTGGGGTAGGGGGAGGGGAGAGATGGGGAGGAAATTTGGAACTCAAAGTCTCGTGGAAATAAATGTTGAAGACTAAAATAAATAAATTAATTTTAAAAATGTTCTATTAGGCTGGATAGGTGGGGAGGTGGTATTTCTGCCTCTGCTTTCTTGAGGCCACACTGGTCCTTGGTGGTGCAATGACCTTAAACCTTGCTATGTGATGAGAGGAAGCCTTGGGAGCTGAGGAGATTCTGGATCAACATTCTAGCTTTTAAGACAGAACCTCAGATATGGAAAGTCACCTGGCCACTGGAGCACTTGGTAATAAGACAAAAGTAGTCTGAGGACTGTTAGAAGAGATTCAAGGATAAGAAATAACAGGGTCTTGGCACTAGGTGGCGCTGCAGTGGATAAAACACATGCTGAGGAGATGGGAGGACTTGAGTTCAAATGCGACCTCAGACACTTATTAGCTGTGTGGCCCTGAGCGAGTCACTTAACCTCTGTCTACCTCAGTTTCCTCATATGTAAAAATGGAGATCACAGCAGCACCTACCTTACAGGGTTATGGTGAGGGTCAAAGAGTGCTGTGTAAATGCTAGCTGCCTTACTGAACCGTACTATCTCTAGACCACCACAAGGAGAACTACACAAGGAATCTGTGACTCCTCCACTGAAGTATTTTTCTCCTGCAACGCTGGGTAACCAGAACCAGAATCTGAGGCCATCTTGGTTTTCCCCTTCTCAGCCTCCCACTGTGACTAACAGCCCAGATCTTAGGCGGTCTTCGAGGCAGGAAGATCTGGATGCCAACCCCAGTTGTGTGATGCTGGGAGAACCAGCTAACCTCTCTCAGCCTCAGTTTCCTCATTTGTGTCACTAGGATGCTGTGAAAATCAAATGAGATGAGAACTTTGAAATGATCTATAAGCTCTAGCTCTCTTTTCTACCCCTAAACATCCCAAGAGAAAAAACGCCACAAGGATTCATGTTTGCCTTCAGCTTACCTTTCCAGATTGGCTTTACATTCTTTGTTTTTACACATTCTACATTCCCTCCGATCTGTACTACTTGTACTCCATTTCCCACCTCCATGCCTTTGCCTAGACCTTTTAGAGTCATTTGCTTTCTTTGAGGTTTAGCTTAGGCATCCCTTCCCATGGGAAGCCTCTCTAAAGTTGCCTGGTTGTTAACACTCTCTCCTCCCTCATTTTTTTTTTTTTTTTTGGTGTGTAACAGTTTACAAAGTAAACTCTCAAAGGAGGGACTTCTTTTCACCTTTCTTTATACTCAGAACCTAGAACAGATCTTTGTATTATTAGGCAACTAGTACATGTTTGTGGAATGGAACAGAATTCTGTTTAGTTGGAAAGCTTTTCCTAACAGAAATGACATTAGAGAAGGGGCTCAGAAATGAGAAAAGCATGTAGAAGGTACGTAGGAGCTCTCTAACCACAAAGGGAGGCATCCTACTGAAAAAGAATCACTCATAAATGCTGTCTTTTGAAAGGATCCCAGAAATTAAACTTTTGTTTCCTGGGACAGCCTGTGGCCCATATTTGCCCATTCTTAAGATTTTCAGCTGTCATGCAGGTCTTCTGATCAACAAGCTTTTCACCCACATCCCCAGGTTACTTTCTCAATAATGATATCATTTGTATTTGAGGACAAAGGAAAAGTGATGTGGCTAGGAGAGGGAGAGAGACGGACAGAGACAGATAGAGAGATAGAGACAGAGACAGAGACAGACGACAGAGAGAGAGAGAGAGAGAGAGAGATTGACAGAGAGATACAGACAGACAGAGACAAAAACAGAGACAGAGAGATAGAAGTTGCAAGCAGAAAGGCAGAGGGACAGAGAGACAGAAAGACAGAGAGAGAGAACTAGAAAGAAACAGACATAAACAGACACATAGAGACAGAGAAAGGGAGGGTAGGGAGAGAGAGAGAGAGACAGAGACAAAGAGAGATGGAGAGAGACAGAGGAGGAGGGAAAGAGATTGAGAGATAGAAATAAAGAGAGAAAGAGAGAAGGAGGAATGGAAGAAAGGAGAACAAGGAGAAATCAAGGGGGAGGGAGAGAGGAGAGAGACAGGAGGGGAGGAGGGAGGGAGACAGAGACAGACATCATGATTTGGAGGCTTTGCAGCGTAACCAGCTTTGCGGTTCTATGAGGCGCACAGAGCTTCAAGGGTTTCCGTTCTGAGCGTCTGGTCCCGGAAACTGAAGAGACTTGTGGTTTCAGAAATGACACACTTTGGGCTCTGGAGTTTGGCCCCAATCCCCGGCTTCTGCTGATCCGCGGCTCGCTCCCATCAATAGGATGGCAGGCTGCAACCCTGGCATCTGCCCCCTGAGAGATAACCAGCTTCTTCAGCCGATGCACATCAATCTCTTTTATCTGGTGAAGGAAGAATTTAGCAGTCAGAAAGGCTGTAGTCTTTGGGAGTTAGTGGGTCAGAATGAGGGGCTAGGGAGGAGAGGCATCACTCAGATCTTGACTCTAGAGTGGGAACAGACTTTAGAGGTCATGGAGCCCAACTCCTTCATTTTAGAAATGGTGAAAGGGAAGTTGAGAGAGTTCAAATGACTTGCCCAGGGTCACAGAGCTGGTCAAGGTGGGAGGCAGGCTCAGGTGGAGGGGGAGGGCGCGGACAGGCAAGAGTGTTGATCGTAATAGAAAAGACCCTTATTGCTTCAGGAGCCTCTGATCTTCCCCAGCTTGACCAAATAGAAGAGACCCCGACTTACTAGGGCTGTTGAATTGAGTTTGTGGGATTCCTCAGGGGCAAAGCAGCCTTGTTTCATCACTAAACTGCCCGATATAGTCTGCATGAAGTCTGATGAATGATAATGTGGTTCTGAAGCTAGAATCTGGGCGGTCCAACTTTGCTCAATCTTTTAGTAACTGAAAGTTTAACCCCTTCACCTCACCTCCACATGAGTGGCAGAGTGGATAGAATTCCAGCTTTGGAGTTCAAATACGCCCCAGACACTTACTACCTGGTGACCCTAGAAAAATCATTTCACCCTGTTGACCTCAGTTTCCTCATCTGTAAAATGAACTGAAGAAGAGAATGGCAAAGTACTTTAAGAAAACTCCAAATGGGATCAGGAAGAGTCTGATGTGACTGTGACTGAGCAACAGGAAAATGGAGATAATGATAGCACTCACCTCCCAGGGCTTTGCAAATGTTAGGCATAGTCATGATACATGGCATTGATATAGTGCTTTAAAATTTACCAACTTTTTTACCATCAGTTCACTTGATTCAACCCTTGGACATAGGTGCTGTGATTGCCTCCATTTTACAGATAGGGAAACTGAGGCAGGTGGCGGTGAAGTGACTTACTCAGGGTCACACAGAAAACAAGGATCTGAGACTGGATTTGAAGTCAGGTCTTCTTGACTCCAGACCAGGTCTCAAATCTTTGAATCTTAGCCAGGATATGAGCACTCTCCCCTCCTTGCCCAGGACAGTATGTTCAATGTGACCTCCTCAAAGCCATAGTTCACGAACCCTCTCTGCTGCTCTCTGCACCCCTTCCAACACGTGCAACATCAGTGCCAAGAGCGGATACACCTACGTGTGTGGTCAGAACTGTGCAGAGGGCCATGTGTGGAAGGGCAGGAGAGCTCACTCTGATGTGGGGTAGCTGACGTCCTCAGGTGATGTCATCAGTCTCTGCTTGCTGGGCCTTCTCATGTGGTCACCTCTGAGTGGTGCTCTACTGGCCTTGTGGGTGCAGAACTTTTCTGGGCTACCTGAATTCCACTGGAGCCAAGTTATCGACTTCTTTAATGAAGGAGGCAGGGCCTTCCCACATCTGGGCTTCGGGAGGTAGAAAACCTTTAGCTGTTTTCTCTCAGTAACTAGAGTCATCTGGCAGTCCCCAGCATGTTACAGCAGGATGATTTTTTTCTCTAACCTGGGAACTATTCATTTGTTTTCTCTAAACTATTTTGATTACTTCTTTTTCAAGAATTGATTTCCTCTGTAATCTGTATTTTAGTTTATACATTTAAAACATGATCCAGAGGAAGGGTCCCTAGACTGATGGTGAGGGTCCATGACCCATAAAAAGGGCAAAGAAGCCCTGTACCAGGGGTGGGGAACCTGCCAACTGTGGATTCAGTCAGAAGGCCACACTTGAATATCTAGAAAGCCACCTGTGGCCTGAAAGTCTCACCTCTCCCATCCAGAAGGAATCTTGCCTGGGGGAGGGGCAAGTTGTTTTGGAACCCAAACAGAACCTACTTCCCCTGGCCCCCAGGAGCAGCTTCTCTGGGCCAAGCCCTTGTTGCACTTACGGTTAATACATTACTTTAACTGCATTCTGTGGTTGTCGTTCAGTCATTTCAGTTACATCTGACTCTTCATGACCCACTCTGAGGTTTCCTTAGCAGACTGGAGTGGTTTACCATTGCCTCCTCCAACTCATTTTACAGATGAGGAAACTGAGGCAAACAGAGTTAAGTGACTTGCCCAGGGTCACCCAGCTGGCAAGTGCCTGAGACCAGATTTGAAGTCAGAATGAGTCTTTCTGACTCCAGGTCTGGTACTCTAGCGACACAACTGCCCATCTTTGACTGCAATGAATGGTCTTAGAGTCCACTGAATCTCTCTCTCATTTTTTCCTCATTTAGCAGATAAAGAAACTGAGCCACAAAGAGATTGAAAGACTTGCCTGAGAAGACATAGGCAGTAAGTGTCTTTAACAGCCCCTGAACTCAGGTTTTCCTGATTCCAAGTCCAGCGCTCTATCCACTGCCCTACCCTGTTCTAAATTCTTTAAATTCCATCAGTTCTTGATTGTCAAGCACAGGGTTGACCATTTTTAGGAGCTGACCTCTAAACAACTCCTAAGAGCTCTCTGGGTCTGGGACCCAATGGCTTTATCTCATCCCTCAAGATTTTTTGGTGTCCTGTGTAAATGAAGGGTGAGGGAAAGGCAAGAAAAAGCATCTCAGCTGGACCCAAGGTCAATCCTTTGTTCCCAAATTTCTGCCTTGCCTTGTTACCTGGGGCCATAGGCAAGCCTCTCAGGCTTTGAGTTAGGCCGCCCCAGGGCTGTAGC
Organism: Potorous gilbertii; assembly: GCA_028658325.1. Lineage (NCBI taxonomy): Eukaryota > Metazoa > Chordata > Mammalia > Diprotodontia > Potoroidae > Potorous > Potorous gilbertii. The sequence continues at coordinate 122,058,508 of CM053774.1, read as the reverse complement.
AGGACAGGAAGAGGCTGACAAAATAAGGCGGGAGAGCATTCCACATTTGGAGAGAAGCTAGTGAAAATTCAGTCAGGAGATGGAGTGTCTTCTTCAAGGAACATCAAGGAAGCCGGGGTCACTGGATCCCAGAGGACACAGTGGGGACTAGAAAGCCATTAAATCCCAAATGAGATGCCAGGTCCTTTTGGAGTCTGCTAATATCCCAGGTGTCAGTCAGCTGGGGGCCTTCTGCAGATCTGGTGAGCATGCCTTCCTCCTTTGTGAAATTAAGGAGGGCGCTTTTTTGTGTGTTCGTCCTTTGTTGCCGAAGAAGACCATGACATCAGAGAAATGTCCTGACTTGCACTTTACTTTGTTTTGAGTGAGGGAGGGCTGTACAGGTCACCAGCCTCACTTCTCCTCCAGAGCCATCTGAATCCAGTGACCAGATATTCATCAGGATGACTGGAGATGACCCAGGATGAGGCAATTGGGGTTAAGTGACTTGCCCAAGGTCACACAGCTAGTGAGTGTCAAGTGTCTGAGGTGAGATTTGAACTCACTGACTCCTGCACTGGTGCTCTATCCACTGCACCACCTAGCTGCCCTAAGGAGGATGCTTAGATCAACTCCAAAGTCCCTGAATTTATGTTATCTCTCCTGCCTGAGAAGTGAGGCAGGTGGCTTCAGTTGTGCAAGGCTAGCTCACTGTGGTGGGGAAGAACCACAGAATTTCAGTGTTGGAAGGTACCTCACAGACCCCCAAGTCCAAACTGCAATTGAACAAAAAGTATTCTTAGCAAGCAGTGAGCTGGTCTTTGTGTAGAGACCACCAGGGAAGGAGGATCCACTACAAAGAGGTGAGCAGTTACTTTATTTTATCAGGAGATAGCACATCCAGGGGCTCAAGAGCAGGTTGTTAAATTTTCAGTGTGGGCATTTATACCTCAGAAATGGCAAATTTGATGAGTCACAGTTTGATTGATTGTTTTGGTGATTGTTTAGACTTAAGAAAGGGATGGAGGAAATGTCTACAATGCAGATTAAGCTTAAAAGTGTGCTGTGCTTTTCCAGATAGCTAATTGTTAAAACTTTGCCAAAGGAACTAGAGTGAACTTCATCTAAACCAAATGGTGGTACTATCCCGCTGTGATGCATCTTTCCACCCTTACTACACCCTTGTTGTGACTATTAACATGGGCAGCTGGGTGGTGCAGGAGATGAGAGTTAGGCCTGCAGATAGGATCTCCTTGAGTTCAAATCCAGCCTCAGACACTTACTACCTGTGAGACCTTGGACAGGTCACTTAACTCTGTTTGACTCAATTTCTTTGCCTGTAAAATGAGCTGAAGAAGGAAATGACAAGTCATTCCATTGTCTTTGCTAAAAAAAAAAAAAAACAAAACCCAAAAACCAAATGGGGTGAACAAAGAATCGGATATGACTGAAATGCTAATTAATAAGAGAGAGAAGGCAGCAGTGCTCAATGCTGATTTGTCATCTACTTTCTTTGACATTTGCACTAAAAGTGACCAAACAAGAATGGCTAACAAGGAATTAATACTCTTACACATGTGCTCTGTTCAAAGGAATATAAATTTTGATCACTTATACTTCTCAATGAATCTTGGGGCTTGGGGGCTAGATTTTTTTTCCTTTCCCTATTTATTTACTCTAGCATTGTTTTTTGTTTTTGTTTTTTTTGAAACACTGGGACAATTAACTTTTGGTCTCAAGTAGTTTTCATTTATGATCTCTTGAAATATAGCTCTGAAAAAACAGGCTCTGATAAAGCTCATTCTGATTCAAATAGAGCCACTAGACTGTGCCCTTAAATCCAAATCACTCTGGCTTTCACTGCTTTGGCCAATAATAGGTGCCAACCCAAGCTTCACTTGCTCTTTGGGTTTTGATGACTCAAAATGAATGCAAATAGCAGTTGTTTTCTTTTCTGGCCAGAAACTTTGTGGTCTTCCCCCTAGACTGATTCTTTTGGGAAGGCAAGCTAAGACATCTTTTGCCTCAATTCTCCCCTAGTTTTTAGTCATTGAATGGGTGTTGCCTCAGACAAACTGAGACCTGGGGGAGACCTTAACTTAAAAAGGCCAAGGTTTCCTACTGCATCCGGGCCATCTCCACTTGTCCTAGTCTGTACTTTTTACTGGATTCCAGTGGCTGTGAGGAGAGGGTGAGGCTGTTCCTTTGCACAGCTCTGCCTCATTTAAATCCAGTTTATTTACAAGTCAACACCTCATCCTTCTGACATTATTTGTCCTCTTTAAGAATGACAAAGAACAGTAATTTGTAAGAAAATGGTAAGAGATCCCTGATTGCTTTTGATGAATTTGAGTAATGTGGCCCAGACTATGTACTGTTAAGAACTGAAAGAATGGACACATATGGTTGTTGAACCTCTTTTAGGAACATTTGAAAGATGGTCGGAAACAGGGGAGGTCCAGGAGAAGTGCAAATATGCTTATTTTCAAAAAAAGACAAGAGAACAAATTCTCCTAAGAATAAGCCAATGAGCTTGACTTCAATCCTTGGGAGAAACTTAGAGGGGATCAGTAAAGAGAGAGTTGGTGAATATCTAGAAAGGGAAGCAACAGTTACAAAGAGAACCAGCTGGCTTCATGGAGCACGGGTCCCACTGGACCAATACTTTTTCCTTTTTTAAAAAAAAAAATTTAAACAAAATTACTAAACTTTTGGATCAGGGAAATCAGCGAAATTATTTATCTAGATTTTAGGAAAGCATTTGCTAAAGTATCTCATATTCTTCTGGAAAGCTGGAAAGATTTAGACCTGATGAAAATACAATTAGATAAACTGGGAACTGGTTGAATGATTGGATTAAAAAAGTTGTCGGTGATTTGATGTCAGCTTGGTGGTATGTGGGATACAGCGACCCTTACTCAAATCAAACTCAGAGGCATCTCAAGGTAGAAATCAAAAAGGAATTTATTACAGTCTCATGAGAAGGGGCACTTCCCACAAGACCATGGGTGGTGTCAGCAAGGGAGTGCACCTGAGCCAAGTGGAGTACAATATTATATAGTCCCTAACGCAGAAGCCCACTAGCCTCTCTTCCCATTGGCTGGGAATCCAGGTGTACAGTCTAAGAGTGGGAATCTACCCCAGAGATAAAGAACGTGGAAAGGTTTGTTGCTCACCAATGAGGGTTTTTGTTACCAAATATGGAACTTAAGGGAAGAATGCTGATGTAGCAGTGACCAGAACTTTGGTGGTTCTCCCCCATCCTAGAGCATTTTATTTGCCTAAGGGGGATACTTAGTTATTTTAGCTTTGGTAGGAAGGGTAGGGGTTTTGGGGAATTCATGCCTGAGGGGGTCTTCATTTAACCTGATTTCACTCAATTCCTCCTCTTATTTTTGTCCCTCTGAAGACCTCTAACACCACTCTCAGAAGGCTACCTCTGTTAAATCATCATCCCTATCTTCTTCTCCACTATCTTCAATTGATATCCAGCCTTGACTCTTTAGGACCATGAGTCTAACTGACCCTTCAGCTTTAGTTTCTGACCTAATCATCTTTCAAAGGTAATTTTGTACGAGTGTGGTTATTAGTTGTATCATACAAGGGAGACAAACTGGGAGGAGTATAACTCCACTGATGGCGATGAGCCCAAATGATAATAGCGGTTTCCACCAGCTATCTCTGAACCAGGACCACCAAGAAGTGTTCAATGGTGATGTCCAAGTCTGAGATGGAACATGAATCAATTTTCTAATATTCCTAGTGATTTACTGCCTTTCTGTTGTTATCTGTTTTCATACAGCACGTGGAGGGATTTAGATTCCCACAAACTTCCTTTTTTCTTTATTAAAACTCCACACCTAAATTCAATAAATACCTCCTCACATTCTTTCCCCTATGAATTCCTCTCTTCATCTACCTCCCTTTTATATGAATATGGGAAGGGAGCAAAGTTGACCAATGCATTGACAAATTACAAGGGGGCAGTCCCCTTGGCAACTGGCATTCAGCCAGGCTTAAAGTCTGCCAGGTGTCAGTGGGGAAATTGAGTCAGGAGAATTCTACCTCAGCCCAGGCTGAACAACTACTCTTCCAAACTTCCCATGAGATCACCTTTTTGCAGTTCATACCAGCATCTCACAGGCTCACTGGTATCATGGATTGGTGACTCAGACAGTCTCTCTTACCATCCACACCTGGAGTTAGACTCAGAAGAACAATCAGTTAATAGTCCCATGAAATCTTAAAATAACAAGCTCCAATAATCAGTTTCAGATATGACTGTAACATCACGTTGGCTAAGGAACATCTTTTGAAGCAAGTCTTAAGTAGCTTGCATATCTTTCTATACTTTTTCAAGTTCCTGATTAAATAACAATCATAAAATCAAATTTACCATTAAAACTAGAAGATATTGCTCTACTACATCTACATGTGTTTCCCAAACTACTCTGTCCCTTTCTAACCATGCTCAATCTAAAAGAATGAGCTACAGGAATGATAAGTTATATAACCTTTATACTTTGCTTTCCTTTCCTTTATCAAATTATTCTCATAATATTCAGAAAGAATATTCTATTTCAGGGATTTTATCTTTCACAGAACCATACCAGAGTACCCATGTACTCTCTTAATTGAAAACAGCAAGATTCCACTACTTGAATTTTAAACTATCTGCTTTGATTAGAGAAACATGCCATGAAGATGAAAAGCAAGGATCTAATTATATATCGTCTCCACCTTACAGTCAGATTCAGAAATAGTCAAGTGGGAAAACATTCCTTTTCAAAGGAACACAATAGGAAACTGAGGCAGAAGGATCCCATCCCAGGCTGAGGACAGGATTGTCCCCTGAGGCATATTTCTGCATGTAAGTCACATTCCTCTATGAGTACAGTCCCAGCAGCTTATACCTTAGATGGCAGGTTTCACTAATCAAAAATTTTACCATCTTAAATTTGTCCTAAAAACCAATCACTAGAAATTATTTATCACCAAAATAATTCCTTGTTTAGGAACTCCAGCTGAGTTCAGATTAGATCTTAAGAAGTCCTTCTGTAATGACTGGACTTAAAAAGGAAAGGGGACTGGGGCCAGGAGGCTTTTTGTCTTACAATTATCACAGACCTTCCTGGAGTCATAAAATTCCTGGTCTCCCTTATCTTATCCCTTATGTTCCAACTTCCCATAAAACATGAAGTTATTATAACAAATTAACTTACAAATATAAATTTGGTAGGTAGGCCTTTCAAAAATGATACAAAAGATTTTACAAAACATTTCTTCATACAACAAATATCTTCCTCTTTTAAGAATAGTTTATAATTTATCACAAAACCCTCATGAACCTAATTGGCAAAAATTACAAGATCTAAAACCCAGGCCTTTTCACATTTGCCCATAAGCTTCCTTTTACAAACATACTTTTGTAAATGCTTGATTCATAGCAAAAAACAATTTTAGTGAAAATTTCCTTCTTAACAGCAGAAATGAACTTTTTAACATAATACATCCTTAGATGGAACAGGCTTGAAAATCACACTCATATATAAAATTGTATACCTATTTTTCCAAGAATTCTCATTTTCTCAATAGGAATTCTACAACACAGAAACTCTGACACAGAATTCATAAGTTTTTTAAACCAATCCATCATTAATTTAACAATGCAATTCCTAATATAAACTGTTTAAGTTTACTTAAAACTTTAAATAAGCCATTACTCATTCAGCTGAATACATTTCCACATCACCTTCTCCAGTAATTCATTTCTTTACCACCATGTGGGTACATTCTATCATCTGATATCCTTTCAGATAGAGTCATCTCAAATTTGATTGAGGTATTAATTACCCAGTCAAGTTACATGATTTTTCTGTCTTCTTAAAATACTTCCTCACACCCTAACTACTCACTGAAACCATCTGAAACCAACTCATCCAGAACTGTTCAAACCTTCTTATCTGACTTTCATCTTCAATCAAACCCTTTATCTTTCCAAGTCTCTCAATCCCATTACTCCAAATATCCAGTTCCTCCACGTCTTAACTATAACTGTCTGCACTGGAATTCCTTTCCAGCTAAAATCTACCATTCTATAGCAAACATCAGCATTTTCTCTGCTTATATATAACCAAATATGTTTCAAATTATCAAATTTCTATTACATCCTTTTAAAACCTTAATCTATATGTATAACAAACTCCAAATTGAAAAATGATGTAATGTTGCATCTAACACATACCCATCCTTATGTTAAGCACTTTACAATCATAAATGCCAAATAACAATATCTCTTCTGCTTAATCCTGATAGGAAGAGCATTCTCAGATGCTGCTTATTATTCCTTCAGGACAGATTTTAACTTGAAATCATATCAAACCTGGATTTGTAATCACCAATGATAAACATTTTAACTCTCCTCTTTTTTTTCAAATATTCTTGCTGCTGAAAGAACTTTATTTATAACTTCACATAATCTCTCTTTTTTTCCCCAATTAATTCAGACTGGGAGGGTCAGGGGGCAACCTCCCCTGAGCACATGGTCTAGGCACACACATGGATATTGTTGTCTCATCCATATCCTTCGCCTTAGGAGTTTCAGGCTCTAGAAAGAGTTGAAATCCCACCTGCTCTCCTTAGGTTAGCACAAAATCCAGGCAGGTACCTGAGGAACCTCCATACTCACCCTCCTTGTCTTCATCCTTCAGAATCTGGAGAGAGTTAATGTCTCCAAAAGAAATCACTGAAATTCCAAAGTGAATTTGCAATTTTAAACACACTGTATCAGATACATTGACCCAATTCAAACCTAAGGTACAGATTTTAGCTTTGAGATCTCATCAAATCAAATCCCAACTTTTCCCTGCAGACTGCCTGAGATTCATTTTCCCTTATCTTTCTTTTTTACATTCAAAAACATGTGCAGGTGTTAAGAATGCGGAAAGATTTATTTTTTAAAACTTTCAAAAAGTTTTCAAACTTTCTATTAACACCATTCATGGAACAGATAAAGCCAAACAGTTTACTGCCTCCAGCAGCCATAGGGCTGCATAGGAGCTTTCTTCCTTATTAAGAGGCTTTTTGGCATTCACCATCAGATTTTACTGCTGGCACACGCAGTCCTCAGAAGACCCTTACCTTGACCAATTTACATTTCCTTCCAGTAGGAAACCCTGCCCAGACAAAACAACAATACTTAATCATTTTTTCTTATCTTTCCCTTTATATTTTGGTGTTTCATTGCAATTGCTAAGTCTATGCCCCAAGGGACTATCCTCCAAAATGTCCAGAAATAAATTTTTGGGACTAGCCACCTTTAATTTCCCCTTCTCATGGCTCACCAGATCTTGCCTTCAAAAAGCTTACTCGATCTTGCTATGAGAAATCCAGAATGGATGGTGGAACTTACAACCAACCCCTTCTCCGCCGGTCACCGAGGGGAGCTCACTTGATCTTGCCTGAGTTACCCGCTCAAGCTCTCAAGATCTCGCTTGCCTGCGTTGTGTGCGCACAACTCACTAGACCGATGTTCTGGCTGGTCTTTCTGGACGAGTTACTCAGCCCTTCCTTCACTCTAGAGTCTCTTTATTTTAGTTTTGCCTCCTCTCCCAGAGTGCCTACCGTTCTAGAGAGCTAGAGCGCTCCACACGTAGCGGGGCAGTCAGTGAAAATTCAGTCAGGGGGACATGATGTTTTGTTCAAGGAAAAGCGAGGAAGCCAGAGTCACTGGATCACACAGCACATGGTGGTCACTAAAGTTTATACCTGAGACTGGAAAGGTATGAAGGACTTTAAACCCCAAATGATGCCTTTTGGGTCCCGATGGTCATCCAAGAATTAGCCATCTCTCACAGCTTAGTGCTTTCTGGATATGTGATGAGCATGCTTCTGTACTTTTATTCAAGTCATTAAGAAAAATGAATTCCCCAAAACCCCCACCTTCCTACCAAAGCTAAAAATAACTAAATAACCACCAAAGTTCTGGTCAGGCGACCTGGTGTACACTTCCCCTTCACCATCCCCTTAATGCCACATCAGCATTCTTCCCTTAAGGTCCATATTTGGTAACAAAAACCCTCATTGGTGAGCAACAAACCTTTCTGTGTTCTTTGTCTCTGGGGTAGATTCCCACTCTTAGACTGTACACCTGGATTCCCAGCCAATGTTAAGAGAGGCTAGTGGGCTTCCGCATTAGGGACTATATAATGCTGTACTCCACTTGGCTCAGGTGCACTCCCTTGTTGACACTACCCATGGTCTTGTGGGAAGTGCCCCTTCTCATGAGATTGTAATAAACTCCTTTTTGTCTTTTACCTTGAGAAGCCTCTGAGTTTAATTTGAGTAAGGGTCGTGGTATCCCACACAGTTTTGGGGCTCATCCCGATTATTCCCCTTCGTGAGGGATCTCCCAGGTCATTACCAGGCACCAACTGAGGTTTTCTCGGAGGTTCTTGAAATTGGTTTGCGAGATCCAACTCCTATCAGGTAAGGGCTCTAGAAGAGGAACTCTAGTTCCTCTCTAGTGTAAGTCTCTAGTATAGTACCTCAGGGATCTGTGCCTGACTTTGTGCTGTGAAACATTTTTCTTAATGACTTGAATAAAAGTATAGAAGCATGCTCATCACATATGCAGAAAGCACCAAGCTGTGAGAGATGGCTAATCTTTGGATGACCATCGGGACCCAAAAGGCATCATTTGGGGTTTAAAGTCCTTCATACCTTTCCAGTCTCAGGTATAAACTTTAGTGACCACCATGTGCTGTGTGATCCAGTGACTCTGGCTTCCTTGCTTTTCCTTGAACAAAACATCATGTCCCCCTGACTGAATTTTCACTGATTGCCCCCCTACATGTGGAGTGCTCTCACTCCTTATCTCCATCTCCTGGCTTCCTTCATGTCACAGATAGAATCTCACTTTCTGTCAGAAGTCTTTCCCAATTTCCCTTCATTCTAGAGCCTCACCTCTGTTGGTTAGCTCCAATTTATTCTGTTGTAGTGTCTTGTTTGCACAGAATTGTTCACATTTCAAGCTCCTTGAGAGCAGGATGCTTTTTGAATTTCTTTGTATCCCTAGTGCCTGGAACGTAGTAGGTACTTAATATGCTTGACAACTTGTTAGCTTGTCGCTATACAATGTTGCACATTCCTGACAGTGGCTTCTTGGTACACCAGCTTTTTCCTTTTGTGGCTGCTGATAGTAGCTTTCTTTGATCTGAGAGTTTTGGATTTTGGCTGTGACCTTGGAAATTTTCATTTTGGAGTTTCTTTCAGGAGAGGACTGGTGGATTATTTCTATTTCATTTTGCCCTCTGGTTCCAAGAGATCTGGGCAGTTTTTATTATGATTTTCTGAAACATGATATGCCATCTTAGCAGAGGAAAGATTGGAGTGGGGGGAGACTTGAGGTAGGCTAACCAGCAGGCTATTGCAATAATCCAGGCATGAGGAGGTGAGGGTTTGTACTGAACTGGTGGCAAAGTCAGAGAAGAGTAAGGTGGTGGTGGTGGGAAAAAGTTTGTGACGGACATTACAAGGGTGAAATCAACAGGATTTGGCAACAGACTGGATGGCGGGATGGATGTTTTGAAAATAGCAACTTGACCTATAGCCTAGATGACTGAGAGATAATAGAATAATTAGGAAGAGGGGAGGGTTTGGGAGTACAGTAGGTATAACGTGTTTAGTTTTTGTCATGTTGAATTTAAGATGTCTTTGGGATATCAAATTCCCAGTGTCCAATTGGCAGGTGGAGATGTGACACTGGAAATTGAGAGGTTAGAATCAGATTAGTAGTGGTCATAACCCATCTAGAGTATTCATTTCTGAGTATCATATTTTAAGGGCTATATTGACAAGCTAAAGAGGTTGGTGAAGCTAACAAGGCTGGTGAAGTCCTTGAGATCATGTTAAATGAATACTTGTTGAAGGCACTGGAGATGTTCAGTCTGAACAAGCAACGTGACTGTCCTTCAAATACTTGTCAAATAAAAGGGAAATCAGCTTCCCCTCACCCCCCACTGGGCACTAAAAAACAGAACCAGAAACAATGGAAAGAAGGTTGCAGAAAGATTTTGATTTGATGACAGGATATAACTTCCTATCACTGAGGGCCATTTGAAATCTGAATGGGTTCAATAGGTGATGTCCATTGCCCATGCTGTTATCTTCCCCTCCATTGTAATAGAGCTTTCTTGCTTCTTTATGTGAGATAATTTACCCCATTCTACCTCTCCCATCCTTCTGCACCCAGTGTACTCCTCTTTCTCGTTCCTTAATTTTTTTTATCTCATTCCCTCAAAATCACCTCATACTTATACCCTATGTCTTTGTATATTCCTTCTATCTGTACTGTTAATGATAGAGCTTTTAAGAGTTATGTTTCATCTTCCCATATAGAAATGTAAACATTTTAGTTCTATTGAATCTCTTATTTTTTTCCCTTTTTTACCTATTTATGCTTCTTTTGGGTCTTTATATTGGAGGTCAAAATTTTGGTTTAGCTCTGGTCTTCTTATGAAGCCTTGAAACCCTTCTATTTCATTGAATGACCATTTTCTTCCCTCGATGTATTATGCTTAATTTTTTCAGGTAAGTGATTCTTGCATATAGTACTAGCTCCTTTGCCCTCTGGAATATCAAGTTCCATGACTTCTATTCCTTTAATGTTGCCCCTGCCAAGTCCTGTGGGATCCTAATTGTGACTCCCCAATATTTGAATTGTTTCTTTGTGTCCACTTGTATTTTTTCCTTGATCTGATAGTTCTGAAATTTGGTTATAATGTTCCTTGGAGTTTTTATTTTGGGATCTCTTTCCTCAAGTGATCAGTGGATTCTTTCAATGCCTAATTTTGTCCCTGTTGCTATATATAAGCAAGTCGCCAACCTGCCCCTCTGCCTCCTTACTGTCAAGGACCAACTCAGGTGTTCCCCTTGCCATTAAGCTATCCTGAACGTTGAAGTTAAAGGCAATATCAGTTTGCAAGAGCAGATTCTGTGGTGGGAATAATCAAGACTAGGACCAGGGGAATTTGGGAAAAAAAACTCTTACCAGTGCTGGTACCGTCCTTTCTCTCTGGGGTGATGAGAAGTAATGGGGATTGATGGACATTTAGGAGACGATTACTACTGTCTTTTATCACTAGGTGGCAGCATTGCACTATATGCAAAACTGGAAATCCTTTGTCATTCAAGTTGTTTAATTTTTAATGAGGTATCTCTATTGTGAGGGTGCTCCAGCTGCAGAAAACTCCCAGAAGACAGCCCTGATGCTCGGGTCATGTCCCATTTCTAGTGGCTCGTCCATATCTGTCAGCAGGAACCAAATTAGTAGAGTGTAGCTGGGATATGTTGGTGCTTGTCCATGATGATTTCTTTAACTGTCCTCATTATGGGCTGTTGGCATATCTGTAGGATAATTTTAAAAAGGAAACACAAATCAGTCATTTTTCTTGACATCGGATAAGGATAAACCCCAATTTTTTTTGTGTGTGTAGTGAACAACCAGGTAAGGAAATCCCCTCTACCAATGCAGGTCGGCAGCTGCTCTAAAATTTACAGTCTTAGATAGAGGCCTAAACCAAAAGAGAGATGGCAGAGCCTACTTTTCCTCTTGGATGGAAGTCCAGAAGTCCAAGCCATAGCCTAAGGAGAATAGGGTGCAGCAGGGTATGAGACACCAAATGGGGAGCTGCTGAAGAGATGCATTTCATAGAGCGGCAGAGGGGAGACCTAGGGAAGGAGCACCAGGGACATGGCACTCCACCCACATGTGGGCACAGCAGAGGCAGTTCTGGAAAGAGCAGCAATTTAGCCACAAGAAGGCTGGTGCACTAGAAGGCCAATTCATGTATGTACCCTGGGCATGTACAACTTCATATGTGATCTCTCTGCATATCCACTGACCCCACAGAGGGTGTGTGTATTTGTGTAAGAGTGTGTTTCACATTTCATGGAGTAGGGGAGGGGAATATTATTACTTATGGTGCTATTTTATTAAATGACTTTAATTTGAATAAAAAATTGCCACCTTGGAGAGTTTCCTGAGGGCACTCCTAGCTGAAGTGACTTGCCCAGGGTCATCCAGTCAGTTCATATCAAAGGTGAAGCTTGAACCCAGGTCTTCCTGACTCTATAACTGGCTCTCTATCTACTCCTCCCACCCTGCTTTTATTAGCCTTGTAACCAAAAGAATAAATACAAATATCATTTGTCACTCTCTAGGGTACATATGCAGCTTTGCATTGAAATCCTCCATGAAACAGCACGTGTTAGTGTAGTAAGTGATGCACTTGAGAACAGTCAGTAAGGTGCAAATGGGTTTAAGTGAAAACAGGATTTCCAGGTCCACCTTAGGTGTCTCCTTCTCCTTAAAGCCTTCTCAGTTTCCTCCAGCTGAAGGGAATCTCTCCCTCCTCCTGCTATAGAACGTTTGCCTTTATCTCAGTCAACTTGGCATCAAACCAGAAGTGATTTAATTCAGTTCTTGGGTCTAGGGATGAAAGGGGCTTTAGCCGCCTTCTATTCCAAGCCTCCTCAGTTTTCAGAGGAGAGAGCTGAGGCCCTGGGTATTGCTGTGATTCACCTCAAGCCACACAATTATTGAAGTGGGGCTTTAAAAGTAGGTCCTGTGACTGTGAACCTGGCCTCTGTCCATTGTACCAGCTGCCTTCTTCAAATCAATTTCACATCTTTGTGCTGAAGCTGTCCCTAGTCGGGCACTGGGGATGCGAAGATATGCTCCTGAGGGCAGCTTACATTCTACAAGAGGGAATGAATGAATAAAGCCTCTATTAAGTACTTACAGTGTGCTAGGCACAGTGCTAAAGAGTTAGAGATACAGAAAGGAAAGTAAGCAGATCCTGTTTTCAGGGAGCTCCTGTTCAAATGGGGGAAGGTTTCAGCTGCAAGTCAGACAGAAAGGTCCGGTGTTCTCTAGGGAGCAGTGGCAAAGCAGATGGGGCCGCCAACAGCAATCACAGTGTTAGGTATACAAAGTAGTTGGGAGGAGGGGAAGAGAGAGAGTACTGACAGCTACCAGGAAATCTGGCAAAGACTTATGTAGAGGCAGCTCTTATATGAAGACTCAGAGGGATAAAAGGATTCTAAGAGCCAGGAAAGCATTCCAGGTGGGAGGGGAGCAGTTTGGGAAAAGCAGACATTCCCTGATTTGCTAGCACAAAAAGAGCTGGGTTATTGTTTTACATGGTGGGGGGGGGGGTGGTCCTTTTTTTTTTTCTTTTTGGGAGTATAGGAAAATTATAGGCTCTTTATAAGTGTTTGTTGAACTTGAATTTACTAGATTTGAATTTCAGAAAGGCATGTAATCTTTTTCAAATCATGTAGCCAATATGAGTCAATTTTTATACTTTATTTTTATTGGAGGAGAATACACATTTCAAGGCCAATTATGTCAAAGAAAGTGTCTAAGGGTAGGAGAGGGAATTGTTTTTAAAAATCTCTGTAATCAGGTGAAGGATAGTGTGGTTTGGTGTGATGGACAGAGTTCCAGCCCAAGACCTAGGAAGACTGGAGTTGAGGTGGGGAAGATTTGTTTTGTAGGACCACACCTTTTGTTAATTTCTAAGGAGGTACTAGTTCTCTAGGATTGTGATGCCCCCTGGCTCTGAAGTGTATAAATACTCGGAGGTGAGGGTTTACTTTGGGCTTACTCATTGGAAATGTTTGGCCCAGATGAGACTCTGGGGAGCTCCCTTTGAAAACCCAGATGTTGGGGCTGCTCTCTCTGGTACGTATGTATGGTCAGACAGATGTATGTATTGCTTATGGTCAGACAGTTGGAAGCCCTATCTGTTGGTTTTTCTGTTTGTAATTTCTGTTTGTATTTTCCTTGAAGTTCAGGGTTCTGACTTCCCTCCTGAATTAAGTGAATGTTATATATGCTTGATTGAAGTAGATTGTTGACTCCTCAAAAGCTGCTTTCCTTTTAGAAAAGCAGATCTAAGACCTTGTAAAGCAGGCCCACCTATGTATGCTGATACAGGTTCCAAATCTGACAAATATGTGCTGGGTACCACATGAGCAGGTCACTGAAGATCTTAATGCTTTGAACCATTCTTTAAGACTACAAGGTGTAGAGAAGGAACCTACTTGCATTGGTGGAGAGACTCTCCTATTATGGATGTTCCCTGAAATAGCCAAACCGTAAGTCTCATCCCTCTTCCTGCTTCTTTGTTGGTGTTGAGTCATTTCAGTTTCTTTGTGACCCTATTTGGGATTTTCTTGGCAAAAATATTAGAGTGGTTTGCTATTTTCTTCTCTTGCTCACTTTACAGATGAAATAACTGAGGCAAACAGAGTTAATTGATTTCCTCCGGGTCACCCAGCTAGGAAGTGTCTGAAGTCAAATTTGAACTCAGGAAGATGAGTCTTCCTGGGGCTTCTTCCTGCAGTTTCTAGAGCAGGAGTTAAAGCTTGTGCTTTCGGAATATTAATTGCACAGTCCTTAGGAGGATAGACTAGAGAGTGGGAGAGACATGAGACTGAGATTCCAATTAAGAGGCTGTTGTAATTGTCCAAGGGATGGGAGTCTAGGGGAGCTGGATAAATGGAGAGAAGGGAACACATGAGCTACATTGTGGGGATAGGATGGACAAAGCGTGGCAATTGATAATGATGGATAACATGAATGAAATTTAACTAAAGTGAGGGATGGAACAATGGAAAAAGTAGGGGACAGGGAAGCAAGAGATTCCCTGGATTCAGGTCTTGGCTCAGATATTTCTTAGCTGTGAGACTTGAGCAATTCACAAACCTCTCTGAACCTGAGGTTACTCATCTACAAAATTGGAATGATAATACTGGCATGTCTGTCTTATAGTATTGTTGTGAAGAAAATGCTTTTGGAAACCTCGGAACTATGGATGTGTGGAATGAATTCAATTCAACAAGCACATTTATTAAGCATCTATGATGTGTTATGCACTGACTTAGGTTCTAGAGACACAAAGACAAAAAATGGAAAAGGTCTACCTTCAAGGAAGATACAATCTACTGAAGGAAACAAGTGTGCAAGTAAGTAAGGGGCAGCTAGTTGGCTCTGCAGTGGCTAGTGTGTCAGGCCAGCAGTCAGAAAGGTTTCCCGAGTTCATATCGGACACTTATTAGCTATGTGACCTTGGGCAACTCACTTCATGCTGTTGCCTCAGTTTCCTCATCTGTAGAATGATCTGAGAAGGAAATGGCAAATCACTTCAGTACAAATGAAATGACCAAACAAGCAAATAAGTAAATAAAAATATTTACAAAATAAAGTCACTTTGGCAAGAGAGAGATAGCAGCTGGGGTGGGAGGAGAGTTCAAGAAAAGCCCTGTGCAGAATGGAGCTTTGGAATGAAGCTTTGAAGAAAACTAGTAAAATTCCAAGATGAGATCCTCATATCCAGTCAATTGCCGGGTCTTGTCTCTTCTGCCTCCACTATATATCTCATATATATTCTTTTCTCTTCTCTCCCCTCTCAGTTTAGGCCCCCATCATCTCTTGATCAGAATATTGCAATAGCTTCTTAATTGATGTCCCATGTCTCTCCCTTCTCTGGTCCATCCTCCTCAGGGATGAAAAAGCACAGGATTGATGCTGCTCAAGAAACTCCAGTAGTTCAGTCTTAGCTCAAGGATAAAATACGGCTTTGAAAGTCTTGTACAATTTGGCTCCAGCTGACGATTTTAGTCTATTCACATTATTCACTTTCGTATATTCTATGGTCCAGCCATAGGGACCTTCTTGCAGTTCCCTATGCACATAATTCCACCTATAATATCTCTAACCAAGAAAGAAATGAATATTCATCAAGCATTCCTACTATGTGCCAGGTACCATGCTGGGAATACAAAGAAAGACAGAGATAGTTCCTGCCCTTGAGGAGCTCCCAGTCTGATGACAGAGACAATATGAAATCTACTACATACAAACAAAATATATACAGGATAAATTGGAGATAGTCAAATAAGAGAAGGTTCTAAAATTACAGGGGAATGGGGAGAGGCTTCTGATAGAGACTGAGATTTTAGTTGGGACTTGAAGAAAGCAGGGGAAGCCAATAGGTAAAGATGAGAGGGTGTTCTAGGCAAGGGGGGTGGGGAGCAGTCAGAGAAAATGCCTTGTCAAGAAATGGAGTATCTTGTTCAAAAAACAGCAAGGAAACTAGAGTCAGTGGGCTACAGAAAGTGTGAAGGTGGGGAGAAGTATAGGAAGACTGGAAAGTAATAGGGGGACAGGTGATGAAGACTTTGATGCCAAACAGAAGATTTTGTATTTGATCTTGAAGTGATAGGGAACCACTGGAGTTTATTGAATAGGGAGGTGACATGGTCAGATATCACTTTAGGGAGATTAATTTAACAGTTGAATGGAGGATGGATTAGAGTGAGTGAGACACTCAAAGTAGGGAGACCAACTAGCAGGCTTTTGTAATAGTCCAAAATGATGGAAACATTGCAGGAGAGAAGGGAACATATTTGAAAAATGTATGAAGGTGAAACTGACAGCCCTTGACAACAGATTGGATGCAGGGTGTGTGAGAGAGTGAGGGAGGATACCCAGGTTGTGAGCTTGGGTAACTAGGAGGGTAGTGGTATACTTGACAGTAATAGGGAAGTGAGGAACTGGAGAGGTTTGAAGGGAAAGAAAATGGATTTAGTTTTGGACATATTGAGTTTAAGATGTCTAGGGGACATCCGGTCTGAGATATTTAATAGGCATTTTGGGATGTAAGTCAAGGACGTGCCAGTTGATTGCCTATTGACTCCAGTGACTATTCCATTTGACTTCCTTGTTCAAAACACTCCTCAATGACCACCACCCTCTTATGTGTATTGTCTTTCCTCTTTAGAATGTTAGTTCCTTGAGGGTAGAGACCCTCTTGAATTTGTATCCTTAGAGCTTACTTACCACAGTGCTTCACATTGTGAATGTTTCATGTTTTTCCATTTATCTTTGAACTCCTCTGAGTAGGATATACTCCCTCCTTATCTCCACCTCATAAAATCTCAAGATTCCTTCAAAGCTCTCCTCATGCCATTTCCTAGTCAGCCTGTCCTGAGCCCTATGTTGTTAGCAAAACTCCCAGAAATTTGTACATATTTTGTATTTGATTTTCTATTCACACATTTCTTCTTGAGGGCAAGGAATGTTTCATTGTTGTCTTTGTATCTCCAGGGCCTAGCACTGTGATAAATGTGTTATGGGCTTAAACGGCCTCAGGGGAAGACGGAGCTCCTACAATCTTGACATTACTATCACCATCACTCAGATTTATATGAAACTTTCAGGTTCACCAAATACTTTCCTCACAAGAGCCCAAGAGAGGGCACAAATATTACCCCTATTTTAGAGACTGAGAGGGTTTGTGGTGTAGTGGATGGTCAGTCTCAAAGCCCAGAAGTCCTAGTGTCCAGTCCTGCCTCTGACATATTGGCTCTGTGACCCTAGGTAAGTCACTTAACCTAACTCTAGGTGCCTGATCCAGGGTTCTAAGTAACTCTGTAAGACAAGTTATAGAGAAGGTACCAACAAGCATCAGTATAGGGAGCACACTCGTCTGGGGGTTCCCTATTCCAATGAAATAGTTTCTCTAATCCCCAGGCCCTACTCTAAAGATAAGAATGTCTGAGGTAGAAAGAACCTCAGTAGCTATGTAGTCCATCCCACACCCCAAGAGGAATCCTTTCTACAACTTCGTCAACAACTTGTTCACCAGCCCTTTTGTGAAGACCTTCTATGTGGGGGAACCTATTCCCCCTGGGGCTTCCCATTCCACTATCAGAAAACTCTTAATTGTTACAAAAGATTTCCTTATGTCGAGTCAAACTTGTCCCCTCTGCAACTTCTGCCCACTACTCTTGGCAACCTGAATGTCAGAGAGGTTAATTGTGGTCAAAGAGATAATAGGTGTCATCCAGTCTACACCCACCACGTTTATCACTACTAATTCAGGAACAGAGACAGGTTGAGGCTGATGTAGTCATCCTTTTCATGCCCAGGTCCCCTTGGCAGCTTTGGTTGGCGCCCATGTGCAAACAGGCTTTTTCCCATTAGTGGTGTAGTTCATGATGATTCGTTGAATTTTTCCTGATCTCACCCCAAACAACCCTGAGGATGAGCCCATTTTTGCCTTGTTAGCCTTAAATTTTACTTGACTAAGAGTTGAAAAGAATCATCACAAAAGATGAATTTTGGAATCAAGTATGTTAAGGAAGGAGGGGAGATATTTCTTACTGATAAAAGGAAAGAATTATATGATTCAGGAAACTAAAGAAGGTGACCAATTTCTTTCAAGATTCCTTTTTTATTATAGGGCTCATCTCTAGTTCTATATCACCTAAATGATTAAAAATTGGAAGAATCAATCAATCGCTTAATAAACACTTACTAAGCTCCTACTCTGTGCCAGGCACTGTGCTAAGTGCTAGGGATATGATGAAAGGCAAAAGACAATCCCTGCCATCAAGATGCTCACAATCTAATGGGAGAGACAATGAGCAAACAAACATGTACAAACAAGCTGTATTGAGGATAAGTAGGAAGAAATGAAAAGAAGTATTTTAAGATTAAATAATTCAAAGGAGTCAGAAAAAACATCTTGAAGAAGATGGGATTTGAGATGCAACTTGAGTGAAGTTAGGGAAGGCAGAAGGCAAAGAGGAGGAGCAAGAGCATTTCAGGTGAGGGGAAACATCAGTGAAAATTCTGAGAGTCCAGTGATGGAGTGTCTTCTTCAGGGAACAACAACAAGGCTGGTGCCATTGGACTGAATAGCACGTGGGGGTATATAAGGAATAAGGAGACTGGAAATGGGTGGTGTCTGTGGATGGGGGTGGTGAAAGGCCATGAAGGGCTTTGAATTCCAAACAGAGAATTTGATAGAAAGCTACTGGAGTTTCTTGAGTGGGGGAAGGGGAAAGGGGACATAGACTCATGCTTTAGGAAAATCACTAGCCCAAATGGAGAATAAAGTGGAATGAGGAAAGACTTGTGGCAAGTGTATCAACACATTTCTCACTTATTATTCCAATAATCCAAGTGAGAGGTGATGAGGATTTATACCAGGGTGGTGGCAGTACAGAGGAGGGGGGATGTATTTGAGAGATAGAGCAAAGGTGAAATCTATAGGCCTTGGCAAGATATGGGATATGGGAAATGAGAAGTGGAAATTGAGAATGACATCTAAGTTGTGAGTGGGGTGCTTAGGAGAATGGTGTTACTCTGGATAGGGGCAGCTGGGTGGTGCAGTGGCTAGAGCAGGAGTCAGGAGGACCTGAGGTCAAATCTCTCCTCAGACACTTGACACTCACTAGCTGTGTGACCTTGAGCAAGTCACTTAACCCCAATTGCCCATCATGTCTCCAGTCATCCTGATGAATATGTGGTCACTGGATTCAGATGGCTCTGGAGGAGAAGTGAGGCTGGGGACCTGCATAGCCCTCCCTCACTCAAAACAAAGTCAAGTGAAAGTCATGTCATCATTTCTCTGATGGCATGGTCTTTCTCAGCAACAAAGGATGAACATACAGTCTGGAACAGGGAAGGATTTGGAGGATACTACCGCCTCAATGGTTAGCAATTGTGACCTAATGAAAATTGGGCAAAGGAAATTGAGGAGTGGTCAGGTAGATAGTAGGACAACCAAGAGATAGTATTGTCCCAAAAACCTAGAGAGTGAATCAAGGAGATGTGGGTGATCAACAATGTTAAAGGCGACAGAGAGGTCAAGAAGTCTGAGGGTTAAGAAAAGGCCAGTGGATTTAGCAATTAAGAGATTATTGGTAAATTTGGAGGAAGTAGCTTCGTTGGAATGATGAGGTTCAAAGCCAGACTATAAAGAGTTAAGAAGAGAAAAGGAATTGGAGGCACCTGTTAGGGATGGTCTTCTCAAGGAGTTTAGCCACAAAGGGTAGAAAAGACAGGAAGATAATTCACATGGATGGAAGGATCAAGTGGAAGATTATGGAGATATGGGCATATTTGTAGGCAGTAGGGAAGTAGGCAGTCGACAGAGAAAGACTGAATATAAATTATAGAGTGAGGATGAGAGGGGACAATCTGTTGGAGGAGACAAGATGAAATAGGATGACTTATGAAAAGGAGTAAGGGCACCTCTTCATGTGAGACAGGAGTGATAGGGGAAGCAATGGCAGAAGGCATCTGAGTGATGTAAGATGACAAATAGGAGAGATGAGGGAGCTCACAGTGAATGCGTTAAATTTTTTTCTGTAAAAGATGAGGCAAGGTTTTCAGGTGAGAGTGTAGAAGGAGGGAAAGCCATGGGAGACTTAAAGAAAAAAAAGAATTCCAAATAGCTGCTGTGGAAAGTGGGATCCTGAGTTCATAAGGGAGGTATAGGAGGATTGCCGAGCAGTAGTGAGGTCCCAGTAGAGGTTGTGTAACACAAATTTGTAATGGACCCAGTCAAAAGCATTGGGTGATTTTCTCCACTTTCATTCAGCAGCCTATGAGTAGGAGCAAAGGCTTTGGATGGTGGAACTGATCCAAGGTTAAAACTTGGAAGGGAATAATTGCTGATATGACAAGGGGTTCTGGGACTCAAGAAAAGATAACAACATAGAGTTGAGCTGGTTAATCAAGGGGTTAAGATGGGGAAGGGAGGGGAGTATGGCTAGTGTAGCAGAGAGGGCCTGTTCGAGAATTGACAGTTTAAGGTGTTGAAGTGAGGATGAAATACAGGGTTTTGTACTGGAAGTCAGAGGGTAAAATGGAATGCTAATAAACTGTGATAAGATAAAAGAATTTCAGAGTTCATGAACATGGAAGTGGTTTATTTATAGGTGATGGCAAGGTCAAAGGTATGACCATATGTGTCTGAGGTGAAGGGGAGGAATAGGTCATGGGTAATGAGTAAGTTGAGGAATTGGGACATTGAGGTATTTTAAAGAAGTATCATTATGTATATTGGAATCCCTTATTATGTGGGAAGGAGTTGAGGAGAGAAAGTTTGTGAGCCAGGCATGGAAATCACGAAAGAGAGAAGGGGAATATTCTGGAGATCTGTAGACAACAGAAACCAGGATTTTGATCAGGTGGTGGATGTGGATAGTACAGACCTAAAAGAAGAAGTTACTGAGTGATGGTGGTAGGAGGAAAATATGTACAAGGGGCCATGGGAAGCAATGAATGGTTTAACTTCCTCACCTCAAGTAATGAGCAAGGAGAATGACTGAAGGCACAGCCAGTACGGGAAAAGGAGGTGGCTAGGGAAGCTAAATAATTCAAAGACAAAGGAAAGCTGGATAGTGAATAGAAAATGGTCACATCTTATGACTATGCAATCAGTGATGTACAAAACATGACACTGGACAAGCATGAACAGAAAGAGATGAGATACATCTAGCAAGGAAGAATGATAATATATCTACATCCTTAGTGCTCCTCTTGGTACCCAAAGATACTAGAAGATAGAGAGAATGACCTGTAGTGCATCTGGTTGGACCCTTTTGGACAACTTACGGAAAGATGTGGGTTAGGATAAGTATACATAGAAGAATGAATAATATACATTGCTGGAAGCAATCCCCACCCCAAAGAATGAAAGTCAAAAATTTAGACTTAAGACAAGATATAGGTCCTGGCTGGGTAGTATTTAATGTACTCCAGTCTTAAATAAGAAGCTATTCACACAAAAGTTCCAAACCAAATATATAATAAATAAATCATTAAGTTAAAAAGAACATAGTTTATATTAAAATTTGACTCTTAGTGACAATTCTAAATACAGCAGAGTGATATAACAGAATAATAATGCTACAGTTCTATACATGTGTCTTCAAAAAACACCATCAGCTAAAATCATAGAAACATGATTCATCCTCTCTACAAGGTCTAGCGTTCCCTTGCCTTACAAAGGAGGTGGGTGGGAGCACTCTGTCCACATTGCCTGCGGCAATATCTTCTATAGAAACATTTCCCTTCTTCGTGCAGTAGGGGATGCTAGAGTGCTTTTGAAATCAAAATAAATCAATGCAACTCTAGATTCCAACATGGGGCCAATTCTTTTTCCGGTAAGAATTCTCAAAAAAAAAAAAATCCAATTACAACTGGAAGAGAACTTAGAGATTAACTAGCTGGTTCATCCTCTTTTAAGAAATGAAGAAAATGAGACTCAGAGAGGGCAGGAGACTCCCTCTATAAGTGGAGTCATTCATCTTTTGTCTTTTTGGTCTTGAATGAAATAAGATAGAGACAGAGCTTTCCATTGGCCCTGTTTTCCTCTTTGGTTTTTGGATGGCCGTTGTCCTCTCCTTGTGCTTCAGGAAAGATCTCTTAGGCTTCAAGTTCACTTGTACTTTTAAAAGTTCTTTCTCCCCATCCCAGCATCCGTGAAAGGATTTTTATTTCAGGTAAAGAACTTGGTCAAACAACTTCTGAACAGATATTTCAGAGGTCTAACAGTTATGGTACTGAGAAAAACATATTAGTTTGAAACTCAAGCCAGGATATCAAAGAAATAACTAACCACCAAACCAGGCAGAGATAAGAACATAAAGAATGTGTTTCAGCTACTGCAGAACTGTTGATCTCCCATGGTTTCTGTAACATTGGCTAAACCAGATAGAAGTGGACAACTTTTAAGTTTGAGCTCAGATACATGTAAATGTTCATGGTTATCATCATGTGTGCCAGTCATTTCCAGAATGGTCAAGCATTTCAGAATGGAGTGTGATAATGGAGCTGAGGTCCTAAGAAAGAATTATGGTCTTGAAAATATTGCTGTTTGGAACCAGCTTTTAAGTGAAACCATCCTCCACCTGAGTTAGTAGGTGGATGCTGTACACTTCTCTTTCAAAACAGATAATAGATCTTTTTTCTCTCACTTCCTATTAGACCCAGAGCGCTGATCTCCCACACATTCTCTGTTCTTTGGCATGTTGCAAAGATCAATCTGACAAAGATAGGGGCTTCTTGAATTAGCTTATGACTTTGTGGTAACTATTTTATTACTTTAGAGGAAGGGATTCTAACATTTTGGGGTCATGGGCACCTTTCAGCACTCTAGTGAAGCCATGGACCCATTCTCATAGTAATGTTTTTTTTTTTTGATACATACAACAAAATACATAGAATTACAAAGGAAACCAAGTATAATGAAATGCAGTTTTCAAAAAATTTTTTAGAAAAGTTCACTGATCCTAGATTAAGAACTCATCCTAAAAAATGTATTTGGCTGCATGTAGAAGGTTATTGAAGAGGTTGCTTGTTTCCATTACACTTGTTTGAATGCTTGGTATATTTAAGACATTTAAGACAAAGGGAAATCTCTTTCCCTCAAACCATTTAGACACAAGTTGTGCAAGGAATTTTGCAATGTTTGCTCCATAGGAGTTCAGTTTTCAGACTTCAGAGTTCAGTTTGGCCAGGGACATTACTCCTACCCGCCATCTCCTGTGTCCATCATGGAGGCTTTGTTGGAAAAAGGGAGGGAGGCAGAAAATGAAGTGTGGCAGCCCCAACTGACTCAGAATACTTTCTGTGAATTTAGTGGATAGGACACTGGAGTTGATTCAGGAAGACCTTAGTTGAAATCCTTTCTCAGGGCTACAAGCTGTGTGGCCTTGAGTATATGTCACTTAGTTTTTTGTTTTTTTTCTGAAACTCATCTACAAAATGATGGGGTTAGACTCTATGACCTCTAAAGTCCCTTACAGCTCTACATCTATGAATAGGAAGGAAATTTTGGGAGGGGGGGCATTTTATATACCCTCTCCTGCCACAATACCCTAATCCTATGAAAAAACAGTGAATAATATAAATACATTTTTTTCATTCCCATAGAACATAAATATTTCATTGAGTTCTTATGAACAAAATGACATTCTTAGTAGACAGCTAGAAAAGTAATTCCCTTCAAAGCATAAATAAGTTACATTTTTAATATGTAAAATATACTAAGATGGGGGAACTGTTCAGATAAGATTTTAAAAATTAGACCTTTCTCTTTTAAAAAAAGTTTTTTTAAAAAATAATTTTTCTTATTTCCTGTGTTTCTGTGTTCTCACTCATGTTTGAATAGGGGACTCTCTCTATTATGAATATAAACTAGCAGTATTTAACTAGGCATGGTAAAGAGACCAGGGTTGCCAAAAGAGAAAGGGATAAACCAAGATAGAGGCAGGTCCCAAGTGATCCTGTTTATACCTCCCTTCCCCATCTCCTGGTAACAGTACCCCGCATTGGGAAACACAGTGAAAGATGAACATCAGAGGACACGGCCTCTCCATCTATCCCCTGTTAGTGAGGTTATGGACTGAGCTGACTATGTCCTCAAGTCACCAAATCCAGGATAGAAAGAGGTTTGGAAGGTTTGTATCTGATAGTAGTTTTGGAAAACTTTTCTTGACTTTAAACTCTTATCTGAACTCATTTTCCCCCATCATGTTTATACTGCATTTTCTCCATTAGAATATTAAGATCTTAGAGTATGTCACATAGTGTCCAACTTTGTCTTAGGGCTTCGCGCATCTTCACCTCCCTCATGTGTTAGGTGCAGTGATCACGGCAGCGATGATGGTGGGGATGCTGATCGTAAGAGATCATCTGTGAAGACAACACTGCATTAGTGACCCCAGCATGAAGAACCTGGTGCCCATGGGTAGATAGAAGTGATGGAAGAAACAAAGATACCTTTTGGAGAAGTGATCTCAGGCTGTCAAGGAATTCTTGGGGTGACTTCTCCTTAAAGGAATCACATGAAGGGCATTTCTGGAAAGCCAAGAAGCAGAAGAATTCATTTGCACCCTTAATACCTTGGTTTCTTGGAAAGAATAAAGAGGAAAGGAGGAGAGGAGGGAGGGACAAAGGAAGCAAGGAAGGAGGGAAGGAAGAGGGGCGGGGAGGAAAAATAAAAGAAAGGAAAGAAAGGGAGGCATAAACAAGCATTTATTAAGCACTTACTAAATTCCAAGCATTACATTACGCTGTTTAGAAATATCTTATTTGGATGGGCATGCACATCACCTGACTGTTATTCATCTAGCTGAAAGACAAAATCCTGTACTGTCACTTTATTAGGGGTAAGGTGGGAGAGGGATTGGAAAGGGAGAATGGAAAGAACATGGAGCCAAGAGTCTGGAGTCCTGAATTCCATTCCCACATTTGTCCTAATACGGTGCATAATTTTTGTTAAATCATTTAACCTCTTTACTTGTAAAATGAGGGCACTGAATAAAGTGATCTTTTAGGTACTAAAAAAATCTCATGACTTTCCCACTTTCTCTGTCTCTTTCTGGCTCTTTCTCTCTCACTTTCTCTCTCTCTCCCTCTTTTCCTCTGTTCCTCTCTCTGAGGAAGGAAGAATAAAAGCAGTCATGGATCATGACTGGTCTTTACTCCGTTAATCACCCAACAAATATTTATGCAACGTCTACTATGAGCTAGGAACTGTACTGGGTGCTGTGGATAGAAATGCAAAGACCAAAACAATCCTGAGTCTTGAGAAATCTGTATACTATTGGATAAGAAAACCCACACACATATAATACACACAGATTAAACGCAAAGTGTGTGGGGGAGAGAGACAGCATGAGCACGTGGGGGTACCAGGGAAGGCTCCATGTAGAAGATGGTGGAGGGGAGGAGGGACTGAATGTGTCATTTCATTCTGCCTGAACCACCTGACTGGCCCGAGTCAAGCCTAGCTCAAGATATTGGCTTTGGAACTTTGTTTTGAAGAAGAGAGGGATTTTAGGAGGCAGAGTTGAGACTGGAGTCATTCCAGATGTGGAAGATGGACTGAGTCAGGGCATGGAGATGGAATGTCATATGTGAGAAACAGAGAGCAGGGTAATTTGACCAGACTGTAATGTGTAAGTAAGGAAGAAGAGTAGTTTATTTACAATGAGGCTGGAAAGAGAGACCAAGTTGTGAAAGGCATTGAAACCTCACAGAGGACTTCTATGTTTGATCCTAGAGACAATAGGGAGACACTGGAGTTCACTGAGTAGGGGAATGGATGGTGTGATCAGATCTGCTCTTAAGGATGGACAGTTGGATATCAGTATGGAGAAAGAGATAGGAGTGAGGACACACATCGAGGCAGGGAGACCCAATGGGTAGCCACTGAAATAACCAAAGCAAGAAGTGAGCAGGACCAGAATCTGCTAGCTCTCTGAGTGCAGAAAAGGGGTTGATGTGGGAGAAGTTGTAGAGGTATAAATGGTGAAATTTGGCAACTGATTAGATAATGGGGGTGAGGGAATTAGGAGTCAAGGTTCATGCAAGGTTGTGAGCCCCAGAGACCTGAAGAATGCTGGTGCCTTCAACAGGGGGAGGGGAGGGTGCCGAGCACTGTGTTAAAGCACTTAGCAAATATCATCTCATTTGATTCTCACAATAACCTGGGGAGGTAGGTACAATTATCATTCCCATTTTACAGTTGCGAAACTGAGACAAGCAGAGGCTAAATGACTTGCCCAGGGTGCCACAGCTAGTATGCGTCTGAGGCAGATTTGACCTTGATTCTTCTTGACCTCTGGGGACCAACGTTTCAGAAATAAGAAAGTTTGGTGGGACAAAAATTGTGGGGGACATGTTAAATTTGAGATAGCTATGGGACATCCAGTTAAAAATACCCAGTAGGTAGTTGGTGATGAGGGACAGGATTACGGGAGAGAATGTGTTTAGTTATATGGACCTGTGCATCATCATCGTTATAGAATGAGATGATAGTTAAACCTCATCAAGAGAGGGTGTAGAGAGAGAAGGCTAAGGATAGAACCTTGGAAATTACTCACTATTGGGAATGGGATATGGATGAAGGCAATCAGATGAGTTGGTAGGAGGAGAAGTGGATAGAAGGAGGTCATGAAAACCTGGGAAAGAATGTTTAGGAAAAGAGAGTGAGTGGTCAATAGAGTCAAATATGGCAGAAATTACAAAAATGATAAGGGCTGAGAAAGGAATGTCAGATTTGGCAGCTGGGAGACCTGGTAACTTGGGAGAGAATGATTTTGCCTGAGGGATGAGGTCAGAAACCAGATTTAAAATGACTGAGAAAAGGTGAAATAGAGGTAAGAAGTATAGATAGTTTGATTTAGAAAGGGAAGAGAGAATATGGTCAGTTGAGGTGAAGTTTGGGTCTTAGTGAGGGCTTTTTTTCCTCCCCAGGATGGGGAGTTTGGGCATGTCTGTAGACATTAGGGAAGGAAGTGGTAGACAGGAAACTGTTGAAGATGGTGGGCATGATTGAAGGGCAGTCTTCTGAAGATCCAAGAGAATGGGGTCAAGGGCCCATGTACCAGGATTATTCTACTTGGAATAATTGGAGTCACCCAGCTATTATGTCAGAAATGGGTCTTAAACTTAAGAGTCCTGACTCTGAGGCCAGCTCTGTAGCCACTGGGTCACACTGCCTCTTTGTTAATAAAAATAATTAACTTAAATCAAAAACAACGAGAGAGAGGGCAGAAATGACCTCCCCCCTGCCCCACTCAACTCTCTTCCCTCCCAGCCATGCCTCAAGTTAATGGTACCTACCTGAGCACCCAAAATTTCTCATTTTGGTCCTGCTTTTAGACCACTCATATTAAGAAGAAAGACGATTGAAAACATAACTCTAAATAGGAGAAAATGTTTTAGAGATTACAAATAGACAGTAAATCTTCTTGGACCTATACTGCTCCTTGGTAGGTTGGGTGCTCTCACCCTTACAGGCCATCTGGGTCCCAAGAACAGAATAGAGTTCCCAGCACGTTGGCATCTGGGGGCTGGGCCTTTCCCCAAAGTGAGACCTAACCAGGGAGATCCAAGGAGACTTGGAGCATCTCACTAGAGCGCCCAACTTTGTGCTGTAGATAGTGAATGACAATGAGCTTACTGGCTTGGTCTTTCTGGCTTCTTTCCAAGGCAGCTTCCTTCTGAGTTGTTTAATTAAAATATCAAATCTCATTTTCTTTTCTTCATTATTGGAGGGTGTTAATGGGGCCTCCTGGAAACATTTAATAGCTGATTCCTCACAGTGTTTCTGAAAGAAAAAAATGTTGACACATGTAAGAGAAAACTATGGAGAAAAAGTGACCTTCCTTGCCTTGCTCATTCCATTTTTCTCATTGGTTGGGATTCATATTAATTAATAACTGGCATCTAAGTTGAACAGGAGATAGAGCCCTGGGCCTGGAGTTAGGAAAACCTGATGTCCAATCCTGCCTCAGACACTTATTAGCTGTGTTGACATGGTCAAGTCACTTAACCTTTCTCAGGCTTACTTTCCCCATCTGTAAAATGAGGAGATGAATTCAATGGTCTCTGAGGTTCCTTGTAACTTGAAATCTATTTATGAAGGTTTAAAATTTGCCTCTTTCACATAAGGCTGTGTAACCCCCAGCTTAACATCTGCACGTCCTAGGCAATTCTCTGACAATCAGAAAGGGTGTCCATCAGCACTGGGTGAGGGAAGTTCCTCCTCCAGGAGGTCCCTATCTTGATGAGAGCATAGTTCTGGGTCCCCTCTTTTAGAGTTTGAAAAGTGCTTTATAGAGCAATGGTATTTGACAGCCCTTGGAGGATGGTGCGTCAGGTAGCTTCTTAAGCATCTTAAGATGAACAGCAGGTTCACAGAGGCTCGCTGATTTGCCTAAGGTCACAGAGCTAGTAAGGCTCAGAGGCAGGATCTGAACCAAGGTCTTCTATTTGGCCTCTCATGAGACCATAGAATGACCTTTGAAGGAAGGAGGCATCTGCAGTTTGTCAGCAGCTGGGCACCAGCTACTTAAGTGCTGTGTAAATATCTCATTTTATTCTCACAATAACCCTTAGAGGGATGTACTTCTATTATTCCCATTTTACAGATGGGGAAACTGAGGCAGGCAAAGATTAAGTGATTTGCCCAAGGTCGCACAACTAGTGTCTGAGTCCAGATTTGTTCTCGGGGTTTTCTGACTCTTGGCCCCAGTGCTCCATCCATTTTTCACCTGATTGCCTCTTAGGTACCAGCTGACCATTAACAACCTACCTGGTGTCTTGCCCTGAATAGTTCAGGAATTGAGGAAAATGCATTTATCATTTAATGAACCCATCAGTATATCTTTTTTTTTTTTAAATATGTCCTTTTGAAAACTTAGGTTGTATTGTGTGTGAGCCTGGATAAATCACTTTGCTTCTGTACTCCAGGTGATTCTTTAAGACTGTAAGGTATACAGAAGGTGCAATCTGCATAAATAGAGGGAGTTTCCTCACCTGCAAGTGCCTTATACTAATGAAACCACAGGTCTAGGCCGTAAAAACAATAAAACCAAACAATCTGATTTTCAAGATATGGAAGGAAAGCACAGTAACCCTTAGAATGGAAGAATCCTTGGGATAGCATGTTTGTGAAGCGGCATTCATTATCTAGGCATGCTTTAGTAAAAATAAAAATTTGCCAAATACTATCATAATTGAGAAGTAGAAGGGATCACAGAGGGTTAGCTCCTCCAATATCTCTGTTTTACAGATAAAGAAACTGAGGCTTAGAGAGATGGTCACATGGATAGTAAATGACAGAGCTAAGATTTGAACTCAGGTCCTTTGACTCTACGAATCAAGCAGGGATTCTTAAACGAGGGTCCATGAATAGATTTCAGGGGGCTGACAAGTATAGGTGCGACCGAAAAATCACATCTTTATTTTCTGTAATCTCTAACTGAAATTTAGCATTTTCTTGAATTAGAATTAAAAAAAAAAATTCTGAGAAGGGTGCAGGCACTTTATCCAAGGAATTCATAACAGAAAAAAATAGAAGAAAAAATCCATCTTGGGATCAGAACTGAGAAAAAAGATCGAGAATCCTTCACCTTGAAAAATAAAGCTTACAATTATTTGGTTATTTACATGAATCAAGTTAATGCTGGTTCTGTGAAAATGTAGGATCCTAAGTCTAGGTGGAGCCCGAGAAGACCTCCAGGGCCCAGCCTCTCCACCATACAGGTGAGGAAACCGGGGCTCAGAGGATCGGATCTTACTGGGGTTACCCAGCTACCAAGAGAGGGATCTTAGAGCTGGGAGGGACTGTGGAACCTCGAGTCATGCTTCCTCATTTTACAGATGAGGAAACTGAGGCTCTTTGACGTTGATTTCCACAGTCGCACCCTAAGTATCAGACGCGGGTTCCGAACCAGGGTTTCGCTTCCTCTGCTATGCTACAAGTTTGTTACTTTTTTGTTAATTAAAAAAAATTCTAAAGTGTCGTCTTCGGGTTTTTTAAAGCAAAAGTTCGAGGGTAGGGGCTGGTGGCCAGACCCCCGAGGCTCCCCACTCGGTACCTCGCATCTCCCCTAAGAGCCGGGGCACCGAGGGGATCGCGGCTGCCAACCCAAGCGCCACCTCCCTCCCAGCCTTCCTCCCAGCCTGGCGGCTGGCCACGAAGCCTCCTTCCGCAGCTCTGTCAAAGTGCTTATTTAAGAGAAACGATTTCTAAATGTGAACTCGGGCGCTGCATTTTTCCTTGAAAACCACATACTCGCATTTGTTTCAGTTTCTCTCGTTTTCTTTTCTTTTTAACCACTACCGGCCTAACTTACTGGAAAAAAAATAATATTCATAATTAAAGAGGCAAATTTTCCAGCTGAAACTGAAAAACCTGAACTGTTTCATCCGTGATGATCTGAACAACCAGCGTTTCTCACCGAGGCCCAGGATTGCTGAGTTAACACTTCCAGGCGTGTGTGTTGACAGAAAATTAGACTCCAGAGAAGAATAGGGTCCTGCAGACCTTGTAGCATTAGCCTGCTGACTGCCGGGTCAAGGGTTCCGATGTTTTAGGCCGGGTGGGTGCTCTGAATTATAGTTCCCTTGCTGGGACTGCTTTTCTCCACTTGGAAGCCCCGGGAGGTTCCCTAAGTGCAGATGGTTTTAGCTCTATCTCACCGGGTCAGAAACAGCTCCGAAGAGCTGTGACTGGGGCAGGGTCACACAGGGGGCAAGTAGCAGGACCGAAATTCTGACCCCAATTTATAGAACTGTAAGATCATAGATTAAGAGTGAGAGGGGACCTTGGAGGGAGGAGATAAGGGCTTGTATAGTGCCTACTGTATGTGCCACGCACTGGGCTCAGCACTTGACAGCAATCCTTAGAGGTAGGTGCTATTGCCATACCCATTTTATGGCTGAGAAAACTGAGTCAGAGGTCACGTAGCTTTGTCTGAGGCTAGGTTTGGAGTCAGGGTCAATCCTCTGTCCACCGTGACGTCTAGAGACCTCTAGTAGCATTAGAGTCTGCTGAGTCCAACCCCCTCATTTTACAGAGGGGAGAATTGACACAGAGAAGCTAAGAATCGACTAGAGAGTTCCTAGAGCCTGAGGTTTTTGCCTTAGGTCTTTCCTGATTCCAAGTCCAGCTTTCTGTCCACTATGCCCCTGTCTCGCTGAGAGGTATCTGATCTGAGCCTCCTTAAACTTGCAATGAAAAGTCCTTTGGTGTGGTGGAAGAAGGACTGAACACAATCAAAAGAGTACATTTATATTCCAGTTCCAACTGTGTGACCTTGGACAAGTTCCTCTTTGCCTCAGTTTCCTGACCTGGAAAATGGGGATTATAAAGCTAACTCTTCACAGGTTGGTTATGAGCTGGTTGAACCATGGGCAATGTTTAAATGAGTATCTCAGGTCTTGTCCCCTCCCCCCCCCACATTGGCTAACACCTTTGCCCACCTACTGCCTCTCTGAAACACTGTATTGCTATGGCCACCTGGCTCCTCCAGCAATGTGGGACCCTGGACCAGTGTCCTGGCTCTTCTAGGACCTATTGGGAAAGGTAGCTTTGGATAGATTTTTCTTGACCTTTTGCTATTATGAATTAGCCAGTGGAAATCTATGGAGTTCTCTGCTGTTATCTGAAAGTCAGAGACTTGGGAAACCCAAGGAAGTCAAAAGCCACAGTGACAAACCATTGAGAGACACTCCTTCCTCTTTCTCCAGCAGGAGAGTGAGGTGAGGGCTATGCCTGCAGCCTGGTGTACTGTCTCACATTTCACATGGGAAAAAGTTTGCCTTCGTGAAAATAGAATCTCACAGGCCGTGGCGGCTCCAGCTGTAAATATGAAATTTGTTGGACCAAATGAACGCTAAGGGATCCTGTCCAGCTCTGAATCCTGTATTTCTGATGATGCTGGGTTATATTTTTTCAGAAACAAAGCATCTAAAAGGGTGTTTTGCTCCCTTGGACACATCCCTTTTATTCTACATGAAAACTGGGGTGTGAATCATTGAAAAATAGAGGACTGTATGGATGCACAGATACTTTGTAATAACTGACTTTGTAAAAAGTTCATTGACTTATAACTGGAAACCTTGTCCAACCCTTTAATTTTATAGATGAAGAAAATGAACTTTTGAAAGGTCACATGGAAAGCAAATGGCAGGTAGGATTTGAAACTAGGTCCTCTAACTTAACACAGTGCCCAAGCAGTCTTACTCTAAATGCTTAGTGCGATTTCCCCTTTCTTTCCATGGTACCACAACTGCCTGATAGTCCCTTGAAAACTTCACAAAGCATTTGACACATATAATTTCATTTGTCCTCATGACAGTACTGTGAGATCAGTACCATAGATATTCTAACATCTGTTTTACCGATGGGGAAACTGAGGCTCTGTGAATTTAAATGACTGTAGTGTAAGGGGTGAGATTTGGACCCAGTTCTTGACAGTCAGGTTCAACATTCTATCTAGTACTCCACTGTGAACTATACAAAGATCGTGGACTTGTCTACTACCATAGATGTCACAGTTCTTGCACCATTGGATGGCGTCTCATTTACACTCATCACTCCCAACCCAATCCTAGCGAAGTGCTCTGCACACATCGGTAGGTAAGTACTAGTAAATGTTGGGTGTGTTGTATCATATCTATCTGCCAGGCTAAACCAACCTCTAACATTCACTTTCTGAATGCCTTCATTTCATTCACTTTTGTATCCTTTTAGAGGCCAGCCAAATGGTCTCAGCTTGAATGCAGGTTAGACAAAAGGGATACCAAAGGGAGGTGTCTGTGAGTTGAAGCACTTTCTCTTTTCATGAGTTGGCCTGCTGGGAAGATGCCTTAAATCTTCCAGCTCAGTCCTTTGTCACTGCTATCAGACATTGTTTGACAAGTACTGTCTCATCGATGAGACGATACCCTTTCATTTTGCCTCATTGTTTACATATTCAAAGCATGATGAATAGATGCATCTCTTAAGTAGCATCCTCCCTTGGACTCCGTTAGGGACAATCTCCTCCTAAGTGGCTGGAGGGAGCTCTTACTTTGATTCCTTTTGCAAAGTGCATACGGTAAGTAAGGCAGAATAAATTTTAGGAAAAATGAGTGATTATGACTCATTCACTTTCTCAACTATTTACATTCATTTACAGTAACTCTTTTCTTATTATTCTTTCATTTAACATCTAGATCCCTTCCTGTGCTTATCTCCAGCTCTCTTTATATCTCTCTATGGTTTTTATACTTTTGTTTTGAGAACACAAGTGCACTGCAGTGCCAACATTCCCCATCACTTTCTGTGTGCTGTGCGTGGTAGGAGTCAGTCTGAAGTTAGTGCTACCTAGCTGCTCCTTCTTGGACTTTTGATAGATTTCTTTTTAAGTAGTTTAAGAACCCCTACTTCATCATGCAAGTAATACTTGAGACCCCAAGGAAGTATAATGACCTCCATGCCCCTATTCTGGGCCATCCTACTTATTATTTTCTTTACCTTAATGAACAAGCCTTCCATGGTATGCACCCATATTTTACATGCTTCTTCCTATCCACTAAAAGTTAGATGAATTGCCTACTCCTCAGGTCCTTTCTCAAGGCAGAATGATGAACTGTGTGGCCTCTGGATAGTCATTTCAGCCTGGTAGGTTTGAAGAATATTGGCTGGGATTTCCATTCACTGAACGTGCAGTCAGAACACCTGAATTCAAATCCCATCTCGGTCATTAAGGTCACTGTGTGACCTTAGGCAAGACACTTGGCATCTCTGGGACTCAGTTTCTCATAGGACAAATGAGACAGCTGGACTTTATGGCCTCTAAGGTCCCTAAAGCCATGATCCTAAGATGCTGTCTATGGTGTAATCTATTGATGATAAATGCTATCTACGACTATGATAGATACTATATATCTATGACTTGGAAGTGGTAGGAGATCAAATTCAAGGGATGGCCACATGTCAAAAAACCTTTTGAATGTAATTGATCTACCTGACCACGCATCATAGGAGAAAGCTTAATATCTGAGCCAAAGATAGATCAACAATCAACAACTTGTATGCAAGATTTAATTCCAAATCAATGGACTGTTTCAGGATGAGTGGTTTAATTTTGCTGCGACTCCACACTCCCACTTGCCCTACCAAGATAGGACACTTCCTCCTCATCAGCCTTTTACAATACTCAAACAAACATTTAGAGCAATGTAGAACTGGTCTTACCTCAACATTTTCAGGGGTAGGCAGAAGTGCGGGATCCTAGAGCAAAAGAAAATGGCATTCATGTCATTTTTAGGTGGAAAAGGGCTCCTTTCAGACTGAGAACAAGCAGTATCGAAGCCGTGGGTTGTTTGCCCCCGATGACAGCTCTAGTCTTACTCACCGTGTCATTCACACACGTTTTCAGCTGTTCAACAATTTGTAGAAGTTGGATGATCCTGGTCTGGCGGCGGATTGGGGAGCTCTGTTTAGGGGCCACTGTCCCAGAGAAGATGATGACCAGGCAGTAGATAACTATCCTCTCCATGGGTCTGGATTTTAGGCTTCCAATTGCCAGGAGTCAATCCCTAGCTTTGCTAAGGATCTGCTAGATCTGCTGTACAGTGGACAGGCTGCCAGCCACTCACCTATTTATTCATCCTTATAGGAGAGCTAAAACCCTCCCATTTCAGCCTGGAAATCTTTGTGAGATGGATGAATGTGAGTAACTTTTTTCTTTTCCACTGGCTAGGTATACGTGTGCATGTGTGAGGGCGTGGGGGCAGGGATTGATGGAGACAGCAAAATGTGCCCCATCTGCATGTTAGACAGGAAAAGGAGAGAATGGGTGGATTCCAGTTTTCACCATGAATCAAAAGGGGGCCCAGGAGTAAACAGTAGGTATTAGAAGACTTCAAAGGAATAAACAAAAACACCTTGATCTCCTTTTTTCAGGCCACCCACAGCATTTTACCTGTACCATCTGACACCCAAGGGGCACACTCATAGTGACACTCCAGTGATGAGTCAACTGGCCTCATTTGTTGCTCTGTAGGTCTTACCCCAGTGACTTTGTCATTCTGTTTGGAATTAGCTGGTATGCCATCAGCTATGTAGGAGGAGAGGAAGCCTTTAGGAAGTTTTGAATAGAGAGGGCATTTCCCAAAGAAAAGTTCTAGGTTCTGGCTAACTCAGAAATGGGATTTCACCAGTCAACCAGCATGTACTAAGTTCCTACTATGTACAAATAGCACATTGGCGATAGCAGATCTTGGCTTGCTGTTTTTAATATTGACACCTCCCAGCCATGTGAACTTGGGTGAATTACTTATCTCTGAAAATCAGTTTCTTCATCTGTAAAATGGGAGTAAATAATATTTCTAGGACTAACCTCACAAAACTGGGGTGGCACGATGCTCATATAAGATAAAGTGCTTCCAAGAGTGCAGAGCTCGGCGTCTATGGCATCATTATGGTGGTGGCGGTTTCTGACAATGCATTTGAAATTCTTGATTTGCTAATACCCAAAGTGCTGCACCTCCCTGACCCAATGCTGCAACCTTGTGAGGCATCCCTTCTGTGACACAGTGAAGTAAATCTCCTTTCGTTAAATGTTTGTATTCTATGAAGGTCCCATTCACCTAGGTGGCTGATGGAGAGAAATGGAGACAGAGAGATAGACATGACAGAGAAAAATAGAGTAGAAGAGGATAGACAGTAGGGAATAGAGAGAAAATAGAAATGGGCCCAGGACAGAGCCTTGGAGGACACCCACAGTTAGGGGCTATGATATGGATGAGGAAGCAGCGAAGGAAACCAGAGTGGTCTGATGGGGAGGAGGAGAATCAGGAGAGAGCAGAGAGAAAAGTGTGTCCAGAAGGAGAGAACAATCCACAGAGTCAAATGTAGTAGCAGAGAAGTCAAGGAGGATGACAACTGAGAAAAGGCCATCAGATCAGGTCATTCAGAGATACCTGGTAACTTTGTACAGAGCTGCTTTGGTTGAGGAATGAGATGGGAAGTCATTGCAAGGGGCTGAGGAATATGTGTGAGGAAAAGAAACAGACAAGGGCAGACAACTTTTTCTGAATTTGCCTGAGAAAAGAGGGAGACGTAGGATAATCGCTTTAGGAGTAGGAGGGTCTAGTGGAGACCCAGAAATAGGAAGAAACTGAAGGTTACAGAGGGAGCCTAATAATGGAGGTAATCTGCTAGGGATGGCTGGAAAGAAGGGAATCAAGGCTGCACGAGGAAGGTCTTGGCTTTGGAAAGGAGAAGGGTCACTTCCTTATCTAGAGACTGGGACAGAGGAGAGGCTGGGAGATGTTATCCAGAGATTTGTAGATGAAGAGAAGGGGAGTAGTGACAATTCAACAGCCTCGTTCCTTCTCAGTAGATCAGCAAGGTCCTCCAGTGGGAGGATGAAGTGAGGCTTGAAGAGAGAAGAGGGTACTTGTTACAGCTTCTGTGTGGAGTGAGACAGGAAATCAATGGAGGAGGCATAAAAGGTCCCACCTGGAGCTGGAGAAC
Organism: Potorous gilbertii; assembly: GCA_028658325.1. Classification (NCBI taxonomy): domain Eukaryota; kingdom Metazoa; phylum Chordata; class Mammalia; order Diprotodontia; family Potoroidae; genus Potorous; species Potorous gilbertii. The sequence goes on along the minus strand of CM053774.1, from coordinate 122,021,831 downwards.
TTAAGTCCGTAACAAACCTGGTCAGCACCAATTTGTGATTTCTTCCAGCTGAATTAGACTGCACATGAGTACAAGCAAAAAGGATAGATGGTGGGAGTAAGAGAGGGTTTGAGTCTGGCAAGGGATGAGCCGTGATAGAACAAAACTATGAGGTATTCCAGTAGAGAGCTCAGCGTGCGGCTGAATTGGTTAATTGGAGGGACAGAACTGAGAGGAGAGAGCCAGAAGTGGGCTGATTGTCTGGGCACGCACGGCGGGCTGGCATAGGGGCCTGGAGGTGGTGAGAGTGAGGTGGAATGATTATGGCCATACAGAGGAAATTCAGAGATTAACGCGAAGGAAATGGAACGTTTGTGAATAACGGTGAGATACAACGTGACCATCTTTGAGTGGCTGAATAGGAGAGGGGGAGCAGGCTGTGGGATTTGAGGAGATGGAGGAGCTGGGAGCTTCAGGGTTTGAGGGAGCATCCACATGAACAAGGACAGACCCTGGGAGGAGAGAAAGGCAGTCAACAAGGTAATGAGACTTGAGGTGGTAGAAATGCATTTAAATTCTGATTTTGGCCCTTACAGTTTGACCATGAGTGAACCTCAGTTTCCTCACCTATAAAATGGGGATATTGATCATCTGTGCTACTTACTTTACAAGAGTAAGAATGCTAGTTTTGAAATCAATGGAATTGGGTTTGAATCCTGGGTCCATGAATTTTTTTTTATGAATATGATTTTTTGGCAAGTCCCTTCCACTAATCTAATTCAGTCTCTTCTTCTGTAAATGAAGGGATGAGTTTAGTCAATCAATAAGGTCTCTTTCAGATCCTACATGAGACTTGTTTGTTCTGAGGACAAGGTACTATATCTATTAATTTATATATTAAGCCTATGAAAAGTTGTAGAATAGGAAACTGAAATTGGACTTTTCTTGCATACTGATTTGTTTGATTGGTTACCTCTTCAATAATCTGACCCTTAATCTAGCTGTGTCTCAGTTTTTGTTTGGGAGGTTAGTCTCTAAGGTCCCCCAAGTTCTAAACCAATGATTCACTCACCTGGTTCTTCCCTCTGGAGTACAGCAAATAAGTCAAAGGATAATCCTTCAGACACTGCCCTCATGTCCCCTTCCAGCTCGCAATATAACCTGTTTTGTGGCAAACTGCTTTCAATGCCCTCACTCATCCCCATCCCTCATCTCCTCTCCTTCAGGATAAACATCCTCAGTTTCCTCCTTTGACCAGTCTTCAGATGGCATGAATTTGAATCTCTTTGCCATCCTGGTTGTCTCTGCTCAAGACTAGAATACTGCAGAGGCAGTTTGACATAGAGAAGATAGCACTGAGCTTAGAGTCAGGAGAAATAATAATTCACATATTACTGACCTCCTGGGCTCACATGAGCACATCATATTGTAAACCTTCTATGGTGGTTGTTGTCTTTCATCTTGGAAGAGGACCAAAATGACATCACCATGATAACGTGAAGTTTCAGTGTATCCTACTGTGGCTGATCAGACCAATGCGAGCTTGGAGTGCTCTACCACAAGTTGGGCACAGATAGTCCATATGAATATTTGAGGTGGATATCCCAAATTTGTGCATCCTGTGTTTATTTTGTGCTGTCTCAGTTCTGCTTTGCTCATAGAGCACAGCACTCTTTCTGATGTGGGCAGGCTATGCTGAGTGGTCCTGTGTCAGTGTCTTCCATATTGCACAGTCAAATCCAAAGTTCTTGAGAGAGACCTTGAGAGTGTCCTTGTATAGCTTCTTCTGACCACCATGTGATTACCTGCCGCATGCAAGTTCTCCATAAAATAGTCTTTTTGGTAAATGTACATTGTGCATTCAAACAATGTGACCAGCCCATTGGAGTTGCGCTCTCTGAAGCATAGTTTGAATGCTTGACAGTTCAGCTCGAGCAAGGACTTCAGTGTCTGATACCTTGTCGTGTCAGGTGATCTTCAGAATCTTCCTAAGACAGTTCAAATGGAAGCAATTCAGTTTCCTGGCATGGCGCTGGTAGACTGTCTGTGTTTCACAGGCATATAACAATGAGGTCAGCACAAGGGCTCTGTAGACCTTCAGTTTGGTAGTTAGTCTGGTACCTTTCCTCTCCCAAACTTTTCTTCAGTCTCTCAAACACTGAGCTAGCTCTGGAATGTGTGCATCCATCTCATTGTCAATATGTACAGCCCTGGAAAGTATGCTACAAAGGTAAATGAACTTATCCACAGCATTCAAAGCTTCTCCATTTGTTGTAATCGATTATTCCACATATAGATGGTGTGGTGGTGGCTGATGGAGCACCTGTGTTTTCGTGGTGTTAATTATTAGGCCAAAATTAGTATAGGCAGCAGAGAAGTGATCCATACTTGGTTGCATCTCAGCCTCAGAGGCTGCATTGAGTGCACAATCATCTGCAACACTCCCTCCACTTTGGTCTTGACTTGTAGCCTTTTCAAATTGAAGAACTTACCATCAGTATGGTAGTTGATCTGGATGCCAGGTGCATCCTCATTGAAAGCATTTGACAACATGGCTGAAAACATCATGTTTAAAAAGCATAGGAGCAAGCACACAGCCCTGTTTCCCTCCATTAGTGACTGGGAAGGCACAAGAGTATTGTCCATTATCCAGAACCTGGGCAAACATGCCACCATGAAATTGATGTACAATACTGATGAACTTCTCTAGGCAATCAAAGTTTGACATAATTTTCCATAAGCCCTCATGAATAACAGTGTCAAAGGCCTTGGTCAAATCTATAAACATTGTGTACAGACCTCTGTTTTGCTGCTGGCATTTCTCCTGTAGTTGTCAGGCAGCAAATACCATATCGACTGTTCTTGGCCATTTCTGAAGCCACACTGGCTCTCAGGTATATGACCTCTTCCAGGTGAAGAAGCAGCCTACTAAGGAGGCCTCTAGCAAGAATTTTGCCAGCAGTAACTGAGAGAGACCCCTCTGTGATTGTTGCAGCCTGATCTATTCCCTTTACCTTTATAGAGATGGACAATGGAGGCATCCTTGAACTCCTGACAGATAACCTTCTCTTGCCATATAACCTGGAAAATGTCAGTCAGCTTTTGTATGAGCAATCGTCCCCCTACCTTGTAAATCTCAGCTGGAATAGAATCTGCACCAGGTGCTTTGCCACATGACAGGAGTTTAATGTCCCTCAAAACTTCTTATTCAGTTGGAAGTTCAGCTAAGGAAGGACCGACTTCAACCTGAGGTAAATGGTCAGTGGCCTTAGCAATGATTGATGATGGTCTGTTGAGAACACTATGGAAGTGTTCAGCCCATCTCTCTAGGGTCATGTCCTTATCACTAATCAATGTGGCTCCATCAGCACTGAGTAGTTGTGATGCACCATAGGTGTTTGGTCCATAAAAAACTTTCAGGGAATCATAAAAGTGCTTTGGATTGTTACTGTCAGCATAAAACTGAATTTCATCTGCCTTCTTACTGAGCCAGAAATCCTGCATCTCTCTAAACTTTGCTTGTACTTTGTTTTTGATGGAATTAAATGCTGCCTTCTTAGAGGTATATCCCTTAGGGATCACAGAGCTCCACCTTTTCCTTTTACAAACGAGGAAACAAGGTAAAAGAGATTAGGGGATTTGGAAAGGATCCTATAGATAGTGTGTCTGAGGCAGAATTTGAACTCAGATCTTCCTTCCTAGCCTAACATGCCACTTAGCTGCCTTGATGTTTTTTTTCTCCCTCATAATTTCCCTTTAAAGCCCAAATCAAAGGCTTTTTTCAAGCCACCTTCCCTGTTCTGCCTGGTGAAAATAACCATCTCCCCATCAGGAATTCACTTAGCATTTTACATCGCTAAAAACAATAACAGCCAGATTTTATATAAGTGCTTGAAACATTCACAAAACAACTGAAAATTAATATTACCAAGTGACAAAGAATAAACTTAACCCTAACGAAGAGATGAGAAGATACCTCACTCCATTCCTTTGGAAAGGTGGGGATCCATGGATGGGAATCATTGAGTGTATATATATATATATATATATATATATATATATATATATATATATATATATATATATATATATATATATATATACACACACACACACACACACACACACACACACATACATACACATATCATCAGGGATTTTTTTTTATATATGATTCTTTTTGCTGAGTTTTTCCCTCATTCTATTTTTTTCTCAAAAAGTCTGTTGTAAAAATGACTCTCTAGGAGAAGAGATTTGGCAACAGTTTGGATATGGTAGGTTCGGGGGTTGAGTGTGAGTGAGGAGTCAAGGATGACATCTGTGTTGCTAGACTAGATGACCAGGAGGATGGTGGTACCTTTGCCAAGAGTAAAAAAGAGAATGGAGGGTTTAGGAAGAAAGAAGGTGAGCTTTATTTCTGACGTGTTGTTTTCAAAATCCGGTAAGAGATGTCCAAGAGGCAGTTGGTGATGAGGGAGTAGAAGAGATTTTAAGGTGTACTTGTTTGATGTAGGAGTTATTTTTATTCCTATTTTGTGATGAGGAGATGAGGAAACTCAAGCTGAGAGTGGTGAAGTGACTTACCACTTTCCCATTAAGTGTGAGTCAGAATTTGAACTCAGTTTTTCTTGTTTCTAAGACCAGCAAAGGGAAGGGACTGTCTTTTAACTTTCTTTGTATATGTCTCTAGCATTTAGCACATTGCTTGGCATATAGATACTGAAAAAATGTTTACTGACTGACTTAGCTGTCTCTCTAAGATACATATCTTGCACAATTTGGTCATCTGTATATGTAGCATTCAAGCTTTTATTTTGTGAACTCTGTGAGGTCAGGGACTGTGTCACGTACATTTTACATTTCCGCACTGCACCCAGCACAGACTTCGGCAAATAACAGGCACTTGCTACATATTTATGAGACGGAATTGTGAACCTAAATCTGGGAATACCTTGGGGCCCCTAGTTTCAGAGAATGTGGCCAAGTGGTCTGCATACATTGTCCATGTGGTTTGGTGACCTAGTTATGGCATTCCTAGTCAGAGGACTCTGTGTTTAGTAATACTGAGCAACAGCAGTAAAAGCATTCATACTCTAGAGGCACCACAGTACAATGGGAAAAGTCTAAGGACCTTAATTTGAGTTTTGGTTCCAAAGCTTACCCAATATATGGCCCTGAGCAAGTCTCTGATCCTCAGTTTCCTCTAGGGTCCCTGCCAGCTTTCAAGATCATGGACTCTTGGGAAGGTGGAAGCTCTATGGAGCTGATTTACAGGATTTAAACTTCTTCCTGCTTCTTTTGGTTTTGTTTTGTAATTTCTTGGTGTCTCATAAAGTCGTTAGCTTCCATCTTCTCCATTCTAATTTTTAAAGAACTATTTTCTTCAGTGAGCTTTTGAACCTCCTTATCCACTTGACTAATTCTGCTTTTTAAAGCATTTTTCTCCTCATTAACCTTTTGGGCCTCTTTTGTCATTTTAGATGGTCTATTTTTAAAGGTGTTAATTTAATTTCTTCAGCATTTTTTTTGGGTCTCCTTTAGCAAGCTGTTGATTCACTTTTCATGATTTTCTTGCATTGCTCTCATTTCTCTACCCAATTTTTTCTTCTCCTCTCTTACTTGATTTTTCAAAATCCTTTTTGAGCTCTTCCATGGCCTGAGACCATTGCATATTTATTTTGGAGATTTTGGATGCAGAAGGCTTGACTTTTAGGTCTTCCTCTGATGGTATGCATTGTTATTCCTCATGAATGGAAGAAAATACCTGCTCACCAAGAAAGTAACCTTCTATGGTCTTATTATTTTTCCCTTTTGGGGACATTTTCCTAGTCAATTATTGACTTTTGAATTCTTTGTCAAGAGGAGGGTATACTCTGGGGACCTGTAAGTTTTCAGTTCCTCCAAGGTGGTACAATCAAGAGAAAGGAGTTTACTCATCTCCTGACCTGCACTCTGGTCTGGGAGCAACTACAAGCACTCTTTTCTGCCAGTAGAATTTCCTCTGCACAACTGCTTCCAGCTCCACTATGCCAGCCCACGCTCCTCCTCACCCCAGAGCCACCACTCAAGGCTGAGATACAGATCAGCCACACAGTTCCCCCAGGGGCTGTAGGTTGAGGGTTCCTAAAATGGACTCTGTGCCACAGCAACTGCTGCTGCCCTGGGGCCACTGGGGCCAGATCACATTCCCTTCTCATACAGGTAATAAAAGTATCTCACTGACCTTTGAAGCTGCCTTCGGCATTTGTGGGTTGAGGAATCTGGGAATCCCAGCTACTGCCAGTGGAGCCTTGAAGCCCACTCTATTCCTGTCCCTGCTGGGTGGCCAAGGCCAGGCTGTGCTCCTCTCGATGCCTGGTGCAATAGACTTTTCCTGTCAGCCTTCCAGGCTGCCTTGAACTGGAAATCTCTTTCACTCTGTCATTTTGTGGCTTCTGCTACTCTAGAATTTGTTTAGAGTCATTTTTTTACAGATATTTTATGGGCTGTGGGCAGAGAGCTTCTAGAGGTGCATCCTTCTACTCTGCCATCTTCTCTTCTTCCTGTTTCTCAAAGGGGGACTGATACAATGTGGTAGAAAGAAAAGGGCAAGGAATGACTAGGAGTCAGGAGATCCAAGTTCAAACCGACTTACTTCCTATATGACCTTGGACAAATCACTTTATCTTTCTGGTTCAATTTCTTCATCATAATTCAGTGATGAGTTTGAGTTCTAACTCTTCAACTTGCTGGTTATGTTATATTGGTGAAGTTCATCACCTCTCTGAGCCTCAAGTTCCTCATCTGTGAAACAGGGATAATAGTCCTCAAGAGATTTATTGGTCTAAGGGTTATTTCAAGGATCAAATGAGGTATAAGCTGTGTGGAAGTGCTTTGTAAAGCATAAAGCTACTTGGATGGTGATGATGATGATGATGATGATGATGGTGTTGGTGGTGGTGGTGATGGTGGTGATGATGCTGGGGTGATGATGATGATTTTAGAGGTAAAGAAGCTCTTGCCTATGAATTATAGAATAACCTCTATAATGTTCAGAGGAAGGATAGGTTAGATACTATGATCTAATATTTTACAAAGAAAGCCAGTATAGGAAAGAGGGGATTTTGAAGACAAATATGACAAGACAATGACAAAAAATGAAAATTTGAAGAAAAAGAGTAACAATGGCAATGAAGAAGGAAAAAGGGAATTGCTAAAAGATGGGTGTAGATGGAACTCATTGACCAATGTATATTTTAAAGTTATATAGCAGATAACAAAGAGATGCACTGGAGAAAGAATATAAAGCAGCATGAGGAATACTGAATGTCAGGGGGAGATAGGGCTGGCAAAGAAAGCTAGATACAATAACAAAAGACTTTTTAGCTTTTTCAGGGGGAAAGAGTAGGATCAAAAAAACTTGAGGTTCATGGAATGATGGTAACAGATATTGGAGATAAGGCAGAAATATTCTACTCTTATTTTGCTTCTGTTTTCTCTGTCTTTTGAAAGCATTCTTCTCCTCATTGGCTTTTTGAACGTCTTTTGCCAATTGAGTTAGCCTATTTTTCAAGGTGTTATTTTCTTCAGCATTTTTTTGGGTCTCCTTTAGCAAGGTATTGACCCATTTTTCTTGCTTTTCTTGC
>CM053774.1:121996186-122013727 GCA_028658325.1 Potorous gilbertii | reverse complement strand
GAGGGCAGATTGGTGATAGGGGAAATTAGAATGCTCAGTGTACTGGGGTGAGGGGAGGGGATAAATGGGGAGAAAATTTTGGAACCCAAAATTTTGTGAAAATGAATGTAAAAAGTTAAATAAATAAACTTATATTAAAAAAAATAAATACAGTCATTGTTTTTGCTATAAAAAAAAGGAAGAGGTACGCTGACCATAATAAAATCATTAACATGTAGTAGAAAAAACCCACAATATAATCAAAGTGCTTTGCTTGTAGTAATTTACTGAATCTTTCACAACAACCCAGTGAAGTATATGTTATTATTAATTCCATTTTACACATGAAGACACTGAGGCTGATAGGTTAAGTCACTTGCCCAGGGTCACCCAGTCAATCTGAGGCTGGATTTGAACTTAGGTCATCCTTGCTCCAAGTCTAGAGTTCTAGCCACTGTGTCATGCAGGTTGGAGCAGATAGGATGAAGGGCAATGCCTAGTTAGGTAAGGCTAAACTATTGCATGGGCTCACTAAATGCTCCTGAGGCTGATGATGAAAGTGAGAAAAGTGGCACAGGTGCTTCCCAGGTGACTGAATCAGGGGTAAACAAATTAGTCACCTTGGCACAATGAGAGAGCACCGGACCTGGAGGCAGGAAAGCCTGAGTTTAAATTTGTCCTCAGACACTTTTTAGCTGCGGAACACTTGGGCAAGTCACTTAATCTATGTTTGCCTTAGTTTACTCATCCATAAAACTGGAAAATAAGAGCACCTACATGCCAGATTTGATGGATGCATAAAATGAGGTAATATTGTAAAGTATTATGTAATTCTTAAGGTGCTAAATAAATGCTAGCAATGATTAAAAAAATAATAAATTAGTCACCTCAAGAGTAGATGGGGTGTTCTCCCTGGGCAAATGCCAAAAAGAAAAAAAAAGCAGTAATGTCAAGTGGTTCAACCTGTACTTGGCATTTGTGCCAGGAGCATTCAGGAGGCTAGATTAGAAAAGACTATTGCTCTTAGGAAAGGAAGGGTATGTTCCTCTGTAGAAAGCAACCCAAAGATCCTACTTTCTTTGAGTGAAGAGGCTGATGGGACCTATTTGTTGACTGGACCATAGTCAGGTAGAAAAGACATTGGGTTTTGGAGTCAGCAATCCTAACTGTGTCACTTATTACCTATGTGACCATCTTCAGGAGTCATATGGGCTAGAAAATAGTATATATCACGCAATGATCTCAGAAAAAGTTGAATAGACCAAAAGAGGAGTCATTAACGAATCAAGGTCTTCTTGGAGGGAGGTCTCTAAGGAGTGTCTTAAGGTACTGTCCTTGATCTCATATTGTTTAACTCTTTCATCAATGATTTGGGTAAAGACATGGCGACATGGTTAGCAAATTGGCAGAAGGAGTCAGGGTAGAAGGGATAGAGTCAGGATACAAAACTGTATCTTGAAAGCTAAAATAATAGGTTGAATTAAATAAAAAAGAATATAATGGAGATAAATGTAAAGTTCCTACACTTGGGGTTCAAAACATCAAGTTTCCAAATCCCAGATGGAGCAATGATTAGGTAACACTTAGTCAACAGCTGGTGTGACCTGCCAGCCTCCCAAAAGGATAAGGTGCAAACTTCAACTGCTTTGAGAAAGGATCAGACTACTGCAGAGATTAGTCTACTGAGCAAATTTTAAGAAAAATGTAATAAGCTGAAGACTATCCAGAAGAGCACAACCACAATGGTGACTGGATGCGAGAATATATTATATTTAAGGATCCAATGAAGGGAACAGGAATGGTTGGCCTGGAAGAAAGTGGTGATTTTGACAAATAGGAAAATAGGATGAAGTTTATATGACACAAGGCAATACACTTAGGGAAACTTCTATCCCTCTATAAACTCAGAGAAAAGAAGATAAAGCAGGAACTGTATAGACTTCAGAGGACCAGGAGAAAGGTCTGAGGGTTGTAGTGGACCCAACAGTGAAGGCTATGAAAATGTATCACCCTTATTTAGAGAAGAAAGTGTACACGGTGATGTATAGTCTGTCCCAAAAGTCTTAATGCAGTTAGTTGTAAGCTATTAAAGCTTGTAACTTAAAACCTGTGTGATTCACTCGACCTTTGGAGGCTTCTGATTCTTGTCTCTGTCTTATTTGTACATAATTATTTGCATATCATCTCCCCCATTAGAACATGAACTTCTCAAAAAAAGGGACTGTCTTTATCTGTCTTTATCTCCCCAGCACTTAGGACAGTACCCTGGACAGTAGTAACTGTTTTCAAGCATCGTCTTCCTAACCAGTGGCTTGCATCCCAAATCTTCCTGTCTTTTGAGGGCCTTGGCTTTGATTGTTGATGTTGATGAAAACACTCTCTATACCCCTAAGGTCTTTTGCTTGCTGTCCAAGACTTCATGCTCTTATGTTCAGGTGGTTCAGTCCTTTGCAACTATTCATAACCTTGTTTGGAATTTTCTTGGCAAAGATACCGAAGTGGTTTGCCATTTCCTTCTCTAGCTCATTTTATACATGAGCAAACTAAGGTAGATGGGGTTAAATGACTTCTCCAGGGTCACACAGTTAGAAAGGATCTGAGACCAGGTTTGAACTTAGGTCCTTTTGACTCTAAACCTGATCCTCTAATCACTGTGCCATCTAGTTGCCTGCCCAAGACCTCATAATCTTTAGTGATTCTCTCTAGATTTCTTCTGGCCGTGTCATTCGCACCCATATGAATCATGAGAATTGTGTCAAACCTCCTTCTTTTTTGTTATTTCCACCTTTTTGGCTCTTACTGAGACCTGGCTCCAGATGCATGCTAATAAATGGTGATGAGCCAGCCTTTCAAAAACATGCCACACATTTAAGCTTAACCTGTATTATAAATATTTCTTTTTCACTTTCTATTTTGCTCTTGTACAAGCAACTGAATGATAAGTCAAGTCCTGATTTGTGTTCACCACTACTGGGGTATCATTGTTCACCCTGAAAATTTAACCATCCGCTCTCACGGTTATAAGAGCTGGCTGCAGCAGATCCCTGCCTGGCTCCCTCCTGATGACACAGCCTCCCTTACTCCCTCTGCTGGCACTGGTTTCACTCTCACTCAGACTTCCTGATCCACCAGGCCTGGTTGGGGATCAGGATGCTCCTCGCTCCCTATTGCTTCTCTTAGAATCTCCCTCCCTGAGAACCCCTCAGCATATACTCCATGGAATTTCATTAACACCCACATTTATCCCCCAGTTCCGATTCTGGTGGTTAACATCTACTAGTCCCAAAGACACACCTTCTCCTTTCTCAGTACGTTCAGGGCTTGTCTCACAGGCACCTTTCCAGCCCAACTCCTGTCCTCATGATAGTAACTTCAACTTATATACTGACACCCTAATTTCCCCCTTCCTCCCTTTAAATTCCAAAAAACTACCTCTACACCCCACCTCAGATCCACACAGGAATAGCCCTACCCTTGAGCTTTCTGTCAACCATGCATAAGTATCCCCCTGCTGTGTCCCCAGACTCAGAAATGTCTTTCTGACCTTAATCTTCATCATTCCTTCCCATGCCTTATGACCCAACCTCCAACTTTCTCCTCACAGTGCCTCCCTCCAGATATTCCCAGGCTCTCACCTGTTTGGGCTCTATGGGGCCTCTTTTCCAGTTTCAGTCTTTTAAAGAATCAGGTTCATTCTGCACTGTTTTCTATTCCTGAATCTTTCACTTCATTGTCCTACCACCAGTCACACCTTGGTAAACCCCAGCCCTCAATTACTTCCCCCATATGTCTCCAGTGAGACTCACAAGTTAATGAATAGAGGCAGACTAACTCACAAAACCATGGCAGTTGAATTCACTATGAATGAATGAATGAAAGAATGAGCATTTATTAAGTACTTGTCAAGTACTAGGGACTGTGCTAAGTGCAGTGTAATGTTATCGAATTTGGTTACTTCCTCTCACCCAGCCCCCACTGCTCAAGGCCCTCTTTCCCTTCTTCCCTAAATAAATCTCCATTGTACCCACCACAGCAGCTGTTCCAAATCTTCCCTTTTTTCAGCAGAGGACCTTGCCTCATACTTAACCAGAAAAATTAAGACCATTCACCAAGAGCTTTCCCCCTTGGCACATAGTGGATACGGCACTAGACAAAGTCTAAAAGGCCTGGGTTCAAATCTGGGCTCTGACACCCACTGGCTATGTAACCATCAGCTTGCCACTTAACTTCCACTTGTCTCCATTTATTTCAGCTTCCAAACAGGAGCAAAAATAGCATCTGTCTCCCAGGGATCCAAAAATATATTTGCTAAATGCTCAGCACAATGCCTGGCACATAGTAGGCACTTCGTAGATGCTTCTTTCCTTCTTTTTTGTGGTCACAGAGAACTGGAAATGAAGGGAGCACCCATCAGTTAGAGAAACGATTAACAAATTACTGTACATGAAGTAATGGAATAGTTATTGTGCCATAAAAATGATAAAAAGACTGATTTCTGAGAATTCTTAGAAGATTTGTATGAAACATGAAGTCATCAGAACCAGAAGAACAATGTATATAATAACTGCAACATTGTAAAGACAAACAACTCTGAAAGACTTAAAAACTCTGGCTGACTCCATAGCCAACCATGGTGGCAAAGGACCATTTATAAAACATGCTGCTCACCTCCTGACAGAGATGATGGAGTCAAATGAGGACATTTTTTGGAATGTGACCAATGCAGGAATTTGCTTTGTTTGAACATGCATACTTATCACAGTAGTTTTTCCTTCCCTCTCTTTCTCCCTCTCCTCTCCCCTTCCCTTCCCTTTCCTTCCCTCCCTCCTCTTCTCTCTCTCCCCCCAGAAAAGAATCCCTTGTTTTCTATGTTCAAGTACCACCTCTATGAAGTTTTCCTTTATCCTCCCCTCACCTCCTTCCCAGCTCTTCTACTCTCCAACCAAAATTTACCCTGTATTTACTTTGTATACAAATAAGAAAAAGTACAGAATTATAGCAACAATGTATCCTTTTTTCTTTGTATCCCTGCCACCTTGCACAATCCTTGGGACATGGTAGGCACTTAATAGATGCTTACTGATTGCTGGAGGGATGGGTAGATTAATGGATTAGCCTTGCTGTGTTGAGCATGGCTGGTCCTCAGATGGCAGACCCATGGTCTATGTCTAGGTCGTGAGCCAAGTCCTCCTAGCTTGGTGGGACCTTTCAGAGCTTCAGAGTCCTGTCAGGGACTTCAAAACAGAGGTTCACCCTCTCACACCCCATAGTGATTTCTTAGAGTCAGACTTCCCTAAAGTTACCAGGTCTCTTGAAGGCTGCCAATATACAGAATGTTCCATGAAAAACATGAAAAATGTTTTCAAATATATTTCAGCTACATTCTAGAATGATGGACTTACATAGGATGATATGTATAAAGGACTTTTCAAACCATAGTGTATTCTATGAATACTAGTTACTGTTAATACAAACATGGAAAAGATTTTGAGAAGTGCCCATAACAATTTACCAGAACTGAACATGACCTCACAATCACATCTTCTTTCCTTGACTTGATAAAGCCATGACCTCCATGGTGTGACTATGCCCTCTGCTGCTCCAGGTCACAGCCCTTTCCCCCTTCTCATCCTATATGGACAGATCCTCAATAAAGGAACAATGATGCATCTTTCCTAAACACTAGAATTATATTTTATGCTGAGGCACCTAGTCCAACTTTTTTTTCCTAGTTCGGTTAAAACAAGGGGTTGAATCCAAAATCTCAGGTTTAACAAATGCAATGCAAGTTCTGAAATTCTAGTCTCCAAAGAAGGGAGACTGAGCATCTAGCCAAGAGCCAGGAGGTGACCAGGCTGACAGACTGTAAGGGAAGGGCATCAATTGCTTTTGACCATCACTTTCCTCATCTGGAAAATGCAAATAACAAGTTTTTTCATCATGTATGGAATGAGATCAGAGAAGTGTAATAAAAGACAAATTGGCAATGTAGGGCAGTTAGGTAACCCTTAGTAGATACTGCTAGACTCACAGTGGGGAAGCCCTGAGTTCAAATCTGACCTCTGAATCTAACTGACTGTGTGATACTGAGCTGTCTACCGCAGTTTCCTCATCTCTAAAATTGGGATAATGACATCACCTACCTCCCAGGGTTATCATGGGACAAAATAAGTAAATATTATAAAGCACTTTCAAGCCTTAAAGTGTTGTATAAATATTATCATGTTTAATTATTGTAGCAATACTGAAAAATAACTCATGAACAAAAGAGTAAAGTATAGGCAAGGGTCCTCCATGGGATGGGCAAGCCCAGATGGAGTGAAATCTGCACCACTGGAGGGAGTATAAGCACAGAGGAGGTCCCAGATCTATCCAAATCCACAAGCACAGAGTTCATTTCACAAGAAAAACCAGTTCTGGGGTAGCCAATCATACATCTAAGCCCAACTGATCGTCTCATCATTGAATTCAATGTCATTAACATTCATTAAGCAGTTCCTGTGTTCCAGGTGATAGGGAGACAAAGCCATGAACAGTCTCTGACATCAAGAAGGCTCCGTGAGGATGGGAGGAAGGTCAACAAAAACATAACTAAGGAGAGAAATGAGGAGAAGAGAGAGAGGAGAGAAGAAAGAGGAGAGAGAGGGGAGAGAGAGAGGAGGAGAAGGAGAAAAAAAGAAAGAAATAGAGAGAGGATGGGAGACAGAGAGAGAGGGAGAGAGAGAGAGAGAGAAAGAAGGAAGAGAGAAGGAGGAGGGAATGGGAGAGAAATGCAAAGTATTTATGAGTGGAAGGGAATTACAGACAACTACAGGGATCAGAAAAGGCTTCTTGGAACTGAGCCTTAAGGAGAGGAGGGAGAACATTCCAGATGTAGGACAGCCTGCTCAAAGGTTCAGAGGTACCTATTGAATAAACAATTTAGGACAATTTAGCTGGAATAGTGGGCAATAAGTCCGCAAAATTGCAAGCCTCCTTGCTAGAAGGAACTGGAGATTGAAGAGCAGCACTTAGGAGAGAGAGGTGAAGGCTCCTAGATTCATGTCATAAGGGAAATAGGTCAGCAATGGTAAAGATGAAGGCAAATGCATTATCAGCTCTAGAAAAAGTAACTGCACATCATACTGAGATGGAATACTTGTCATCTTTATAGGTAAAGGGTGGCACACCATATTTCAGCTTGTTTTAAGTACATATGTCTCTTTAGTAAATACATATTGCCCTTGGAGTCAAAAGGATCTGGGTCGAAGTCTTACCTCTACCACATAGGGGCTATATGACCTGATGAAAGTCCTTTAACCTCTCAGTGTTCCAGGCAACTCCATAATACTAAAGCTCTTTTTGAGTTTTTTTGAGGTAATCGGGGTTAAGTGACTTGCCCAGGGTCACAAAGCTAGTAAGTGTCTGAGGGAGGATTTGAACTCAGGTCCTGCTGACTCCAGGGGTAGTGCTCTATCCTCTCTGCTACCTAGCTGTCCCTAAACTAGGGTTCTTCATCTTTTTTACGTCCAAGACCCCTTGGGAGGTCTGGTGGAGTCTGTGGTTCACTTCCCAGAATGTTTGTAAGTGGACTACAAAGGAACTCAATTATATTGAAATACAGTTATCAAGCTATTAAAAAACAAACCCCAAGTTCTTAGGTCCCAGGTTAAGATCCCTTGCTTTATGAATTAAAGAGGTTTTTCAGCTACAATGGTAGAGGGAGTTTTCTCACCTGGGAGCTCCTATACTCATGAAATCACACTATCCCTTTCGTCTCCTCATTTAGGTAGAAACTCTTGGATGAAGAGAGCTCCTCTATCCTTTGCAACCCCAAAATACCTAGAATGGTGTCAATACTTGCTTCATATATGTGTGAAAGGGGAGGGCAGCAAGGGATGATGGAAGGAGAACTGGATTTGAAGGCAGAGAACTTAGGTTGGAATCTCACCTGTGCTCCTCACTTTCTATGACCTTGGCAACTCAACCCCCCAAATACCTCTAAACCTCTCTGAACCTCAGTTGACTTCTCTGTAAAATGAGGGGAGTGGACAAGATGACCCCTGAGGTGACTTCCAGCTCAAGATTTAGGAACCAGTGTTTTTGATAAAGTAATGCTTCCTACTTGTTCTATTCACTAGAAAGTCATTTTGTCATTGTACTCTGGTAAGCTTTTCGGGTAAACACCAAAACAAGTCTTCTGTACCCTTTTCTAAAGCTAAAAAAAATGACAAAAAAAAATTCCTTGAAAGCAGGTCACCCAAACTTCTCTCTCAATTGGTAGAACTCTATGTAGTCAATCAATGACTAACCCATAGGAAAAGCTGCTATTTCAGTGAAATGTAAAGGAAAATGTGGGTGGGGGGAACTAGGCCTGCTTTGGGTATGTCTTGGACTGTCAGAGGAAAAGGAAAAAGGAAGTCAGCGCTCGTCAGGTAGGGAATCTAGAGCCGTCCAGAATTCCATCTTTGGGGAAGTCCACCACCAAGGTGATGTCAACTGTAGAGTAATCAGGTTGACTCACCATGTTCCTAAGCCGCAGACTACCTAAGTGACTGAGCCTGCAAGGCACACACTGTCAGCCATTGGCTAGAGCTAGGTGACAGTAATAGAGCGTGATTTCCCCACCACATACAGACACAAAATGGAAGTGTGCTGGGTCTCCCAAAGAGTGTGTGTTCTTGGTCACCTCTCATTCACTCCCCTCCTACCACTAAGACTTTCCGAGTCGGACCATGTCACTTCCCCACTTCCATTCAATAAACTCTTATGCCCTCTATTATCCAATATCAAATCTTCCATTATGAACCCTTCAGAAGCTCCCCATTCTTCTTATACCTTACTCCCTCCCATGTTCTCTGTGATCCAATGATCTGGGTTTCCTGGCTGCTCTTCAAACATGAAGGTCCTACCCCTGCCTCCCAGCATTTTCCCTGCCTGGGACTCTCTCTCTCTCTTCATCTCTATCTAATAGTTTTCCTGGTTTTCTTCCAGTCTCAGTTAAAATCTTACCTTAGTAAATAAAGGTAAGAAAAACCTTTACTAATCCCCCTTTCCTCAGATGACTGTCGTCATTATCCCTAGGTGGTGCAGTGGATAGAGCACCAGTGCAAGAGTCAGGAGGACCTGAGTTCAAATCTCACCTCAGACACTTGACACTCACTAGCTGTGTGACCTTGGACAAGTCACTTAATCCCAATTGCCTCATCCTGGATCATCTCCAGTCATCCTGATAAATATCTGGTCACTGGATTCAGATGGCTCTGCAGGAGAAGTAAGGTTGGCGACCTGCACAGCCCTCCCTCACTCAAAACAAAGTCAAGTGCAAGTCACATCATCATTTCTCTGATAGCATGCTCTTCTTTGGCAGCGAAGCATGAATGCACATATTTGGGCATAGTTATTGGAATGTTCTCTCCCAGTAGATTGAGAACCTTGCAAGCAGGGGCTGTTTTTGTCTTCGAGTTTCCAGCACTTAGCATAGGGCTTGGCTTCTAGTTCAGTTGTTTCAGTCCTGTCTGACTCTCCACGACCCCACTGGAGTCTTCTTGGCAGAGACGCTAGAATGGTTGGCCATTTCCTTCTCCAGCTAATTTTACAGATGAGAAAACTGAGGCAAACAGAGTAAAATGACTTGTCCAGGGTCACACAGCTAGTAAGTATCTGAGGCCAGATTTGGACTCAAGAAGATGAGTTTTCCTGACTCCAGGAAAGGATACTTTATCCACTACACCACCTAGATGCCCCAATCATCGATTAAGCACCACTTAGAGCCAGGCACTAAGCTCAACGGTAGGGATGCAAAGAAAGGCAGAAGGCATTCCCTTGTACTCAAGGAGTTCACAGTCTCATGGAGAGACAACATGCAAACAAGCTATAAATGAAATCATTTAGAGATCATCAACAGAGGGAGGGCATGAAGGGGGATTGGGAAAACTTTACAGAAGGCAGGATTTTAGCTGGGATGTGAAAGAAGACAGGAGGTGGAGATGAGAAGGGAGAGGCTTAATATCCTACATCAAACAAACAGTCATCCAACCTTTCCTGGGTGACACCTGTAGTTAAGAGCAACTCATGGTGCTTCGGAAAAACTCATATCATTAGAATGTTTTTCTTTTCATCTGGCACAACAAATCACATTCATGTGCATTTCCTATTGAATATACTTGTACCTCCCTATGTAGGTAAACTATTTCCCCACAATTGGCTTATCAATGATTTTTAATAGCTTGGATTTACAGCTCACATTTCTAGAGAAAGCTTAAGGTTTACAAAGACCTTTCCACGTGGCAACTGTAGTCCAGAAGGAGAGGTAATATGTGTCTTCTTGCCCAGAGACTTTCTAGTAAGGTGAGAGGAGTTGGAGACCATCTCTCCATTGGCCTCCTATCACACATGTCTGTGATTCCAGCACTGGGCTCCACTTTCAACAACCCTGTGACAGATATTATTAACCGCTTTTTCAAATGAAATTGATGATCAAGGAAGCCAAGTGATGCCAAAGGAAATATTAGCTGGCAAAGTCCAACATTTTTTCCACTGCAACAAGCTAGAGTGAAAATTCCTCCATTCTAACTTAAACTTGGCACCTTGTCATGCCCTCCGTGGGCTTTATGAGGTTTATGAGAATGAGGAGGAGGATATGACTTGCCCAGGGTCACCCAGCTAGTAAGTGTCTGAGGCTGGATCTAAACACAGATCTTCCTGACTCCAGACCCCATGCTTTATGTCAATCTGAAAGGAGTGCAGAGACTTAAGCTGGACCAAGGGGAGTCTGAAATTGACATAAGGTACAGGTCACAGTGGGCTCACATTAAGTGTTAAATAAATCCTTACTGACAGTCAGCATTGAATCCAATCCAATTTTACCGATGTAGAAACTGAGGTCCAGAGCTATGGAGTGGGTCACATAGCCAGTAAGTACCTCAGGTGGGATTTGAATGCTGGTCTTCCTCACTCCAAGTCTGTCTCCCTGTTCAAGCACAGTTGGACGAGCCCGCCTTGTGGACAAGCAGGTCCTTTATGGCTCTGAGGCTCGGTCATTCTTTACTTCCATGATTTTGAGAGCTCCTATTTTCTCCCAACGTGGGGAGACCCGAGAAGGATGTTCAAGTCACTCAAATCCCTCCACCAGACTCAAAACAAATTTGCTGCCTGCTTTGCACAATGCATTATGAGGGGGCTGGGTTAGGAGGACTTTCCATCCCTAACGGTCTGTGTTTCTATGCTGGAGGAGCTTTGCAGACTGACTACATGACAGTTACCAAAAAAGGCAAAGATAAAGGCAAAGATTAGCTCCCCACCCCCCAAACCAAAATCCTACCTCTCCAGTGTTACTGCAGCCTGTCCACAGATTGTAGTGCTGTATATGTAGTATTAGCTACTTCCTGAATGAAGGAAATGGATGCCTTTAGCAGAAGTATATATATATTGAACTCAAGTCTTCCACACCGCAGGCCTAGTGCACTCTTCACTGGGTCACCAAGCTGCCCAATGATAATGACCATGGAGGATCGCGGCTACCCCTGTGATTTCATTAACTAACTGACAGATGAAAAGGCTTCTGAGTCAAGCTGGCATTCTCTTTGCAAACTATAGTCTTAGGGAGTTGGTTGCCTATGACACTAAGAGGCCAAGGTTTGCCCAGGGTCACATAGTCATTAGGTGTATGTAGTAGGACTTGAACTTAAGTCTTGCTGTCTCCCAGGCCAGCTCTCTATCCATTGTACCACACATTGCCTCTCCACAATGACTGGGATGAAGTCCTTTTCTATGTCCTCAACCTCCTTGACTGCTGGGCGCCATCTTACATTTTTAAATTTCCTGCTCTCTCCTCCTTTGACTTCTGACACCTTCCCTCTCTCCATGTTCTCCTCAGAACTCCTCAGCTGCATTCCAAGCTCTTCTCTCTCCCTCTCTGAAGTGTGGGACTACTTGCACATTCAGTCCCCATCAGTCTCCTTTTTAGATCCTGTATTCTCCATCTCATCCATCGCCCTGGTTTCAATGTCTCTTTTATATACATAAATCTCTCTCTCAAACTCCAATATTGTCCCCAAGCATCATTTCACATTTCCAACTGCCTGCTGGACGTTACCTCAGTGAAGATCTCACCAACATTTCAAATGCATCATGTCCCAAACTCAACTCCTCATGTTCCCTGCAAAACCTTCTTCTTTCTCATAACCCATGTCTGCAGATGGCATCACTAGCCTTCACATCAGTTGTTACTCTTCAGTCATCTCAAGTGTGTCTGACTCTTCATGACCCCATTTGTGGATTGCTTGGCAAAGATACTGGAGTGATTTGCCATTTCTTTCTCCAGCTCATTTTACAGATGAGGAAAGTGAGGCAAAGAGGGTTATGTGACTTACCCAGGGTCACACAGCTAGGAACTGTCTAAGGCCAGATTTGAACTCAGGTCTTCCTGACTCCAGCCCCAGACTCTATCCTCCGCACCACTTAACTGGCCATCCTTCAAGTCATCCAGGCCCCAGTCCTCAGAGTTTCTCTCTGTCACCTCCACATCAATCTGTTATTAAATTCTGTTGTTTCTGTTTCATGAACTATAGGATCTCAAGGTGGAAGGGAGGTCAGAGAGTCCAATGCCTATCTGGATAAGAATCCTCCCTATCCTCACCTCCAATAAGTAATTTATAGCAATGCTCAAATACCTCTATTCACCATATAGTTACTTCTTACCTCAAGCCTAGATCTGCCTCTCTGTTATAGCCACCTACTTCTTTCTAGTTCTAACCTCTGGCTCCAAGTAAAACAAAACATCTGTGGGCTGGGATACTGGTACAACTGAGGAGGTGTGTGTTATCCTCCTTACCCCCCTCCACCCCACCACCCAGGACTGACGTGAACAAGGTGCAGACCTGGGGCCCTGGAGATTCATTGTATTGATCTAGGACTCAGCCGTGGGGCCTTCTGGGGCAGGAAGATGACAAAAATAGCTTTTAGGAATTTGTGGGGAGTTCCTGAGACCCCAGGGAACTTCCTGGATGACTGATTGTAACCTCTTCACCACTGGTTTTCATCTTTCTGAATTTAGTTTTTCAACTGAGGAGTTGATATCCGGGGGTATTTGAATATCTTGTTTTTAGAGGAATTATTTCTCTGAACACTCAGGCTCTGAGTAAAGTATTGGACCAGGGACAGGGACAAATTTTAATCTCCTCTCCACATGACAGTAAGGTCCTGGAATTGCAGATTTAGAGCTAAAGATAATCTAGTCCAGCTTCACCTTTTGACAAATGAGGAAACTAAGGCCCAGGGAGACTCCAATATTTAGGAGATAGCAAGGTGGCTCAGTAGAGTACTGGACTTGGAGTCAGACAGACCGGAGACCAGAACCTTAGTTCCTGGCTGTGTAATCTTCAATAATTCACTTAGCTGCTCTCAGCTTCAGTATCCCCATCTGGAAAATGGGGATAATGGAAGGATAGTACTAGCAACTAGCTCACAGGACTGTCACATTCAAATGAGATAACATAGAAAGTACTTTGTAAACCTTAAAATGCTACATAAAAATCAGTTACTACAGCTACTGCTATAACAACCGTCACTATAACCACTCCTATAACTACTACCACCACTACCACAACTACTGCTATTACTACCACTGCTGCTGCTACTACCACTACTACCACTACCACTATCACTTGCTTAAGACCTCCAGGTAATAAGTAGAAAGTTATGAAACCAAGGCTCTCTAACTCTAAATTCATCAGTCTTTCCCTTATAACCAACAAAAGGAGAACTATCCTACCCTCTAACTTTTTTCTTCTCCAGGCTAAATATCCCCAAGTCTTTCCTGCTGTTCATGTGACATGTTGTTGAGGCTGACCACCTTCCTGGCTGCTGGAATAAAGGCTCTCTCCAGCCCATGAATGCACTCCCTAAAATGGGACACCTAGATCTGATTCTGATATTTTAAAAGAGCTATGATCAGAGCAGGGGACAGTGAGAAGATTCTCCTTTACATTTCAATTACCTTCCTTGGCTACCAGATCACAGGCTGACTCATAATGAGCTGTCAGTTCACTCAAACCTCTAGATCCCTTTTTTAGGTGATGTGCCACCTAATCACACTTCCCCTGAACTTGTGAAGTATCTTTAGATTTCACACTCTGGCAGGAAGGGGTAGAGGTATGGTTGTACTGGCATAGAGAAAAGGAGAACTCCCTCTTCTGAGGCAAGTCGATGCTTTCTACCACTGATAATCTTAGAGTTGCCTGGGACACCAAAGCAGTTAAGTGACTTGTTTAGGGTCACACAGTCAGTCAGAAGCAAGACTTGAACCAGGGTCTTGTGGCTCCAAGGTCAGCTCTCTACCCACCACAAGATTGTGCCACATTGCACATTTATCTCTTAAATTTAGTCTAATGTTCTAGGTCATTGATTTTGAAAACATTAATTATCCCAGAGCTAAGATGGATCCTTGAATCATTGGAGAGACCTCCTTTGAAGTTGACATTGTCATTGAGGATCACCCTAGCTCTATTCATTCATTCAGGTCTGTCTTGCTGGTCCCAGCCAAGCTTCCTATCCCTTCCTCCTCCATATAGGCGACCTGCAGTGATACCCTTCATACCAATGGATCATGTCATCTGCCACACTGCAAGGTGCATGCCACCTCTACCCACCCTTTCCAGCAGGAACCATAATCCAATCGACATTACCTTTGTTCCAGGAAAAGGTACATTATCTCACTCTCTATCCCTGTGACTTCCCAAATCAAAATAATCTTCCCTGGCCACCACTCCTCTCTGTGTATTGTATTCTTCTACTAGCAGGGGTCCTCTTTAAGGAAAGGAATGAAAGGACTGGCCAATTGCTAGGCTACCCAGGCACTAGCTGATAAGAGTGACACATCTGACCACTAATTGAGCTCCCTATGTACCTGCAAATTCCTATGTATTCAATACAGGAGAGTCAGTGACATTTAAGCAAGGAATTCATCTAGTCCACTTATGCAGCAAGATTAACAAACTTTTCTAATCACAATACCCTTGTGGTCCGTGCTGAGGGGGAGGAATGTCACAGCCCAGACTACCCACTGACTATCCCAAAGGTCCCAACAACAACAAGATATAAGAGTGAAGACTCAGATCTCGGCCCTTGTAGGGGTGTACGTTCCACTGTATGTCTAAGTCACCATTGATCTATCTGCCCATGGGACTGTAATGCAGAGGGGCACACTTGTCTGTGGGAAAAGAATGACCTCACTCATGATCCTCCAAGCACTGAAGTATCTCCTTGGTTTTTCCACACAAGGGATTGTCTTACTTTCGTATCCCCACATTTTGGCATAGTACTCAGCATATGGTACTATCTTATTTATGCTTTTTCATTCATTCATTTATTGTCTCACTCCATGTCTCATCATCTCATCCATAAGAATAATGAGACAGCCAGACCCTTTGCTAAAATCTAGTAAACTGTATATAGAGTACCCTCTCGTCCAGCCAGTTTTATAACCCTGTTAAGACTGCCAAGCATGGCATCCCTACATCCAAAAAGGCACTATGGTCTATGAGCAAAGCAGAATGACAATAGCTCAAAAGAAATGCGAGATGTGCAAATTTAGAGACATCTCTACCCCAAATGTTCACATGAACTATTTCTGCCTGACCCGTGGCAGAGTCTTCCAAGCTCATATGGGTCTGATCAGCCACAGTCTGACATACCGTACCTTGACCCCAATATAATGATGTCATTTCGGTCTTCTTCAAGAATGAAGGACAACAACCAACCAACCAAAGGACTGAAGATTAGCCTGCATGACCTAGTCTTTTTGGAAAAATGTCTTTTTTAAAAAATGCCTTTCATTTTTGATAACAGAAATATTTCTGGATATATTACCCCTCCCCACTCCCAAAATTGAGTCATTTTGTGTAACCCAGAAAAATAATTAAGTAAAAACAGTCAATACAACAGCATTGTATGCAACATTTTGCCCCTGAATTCCCCCACCTCCCTCCTTAAAGGGAAGGTATGTTTCATTATCTGTTTTCTAGAACTAAGCTTGGCTATTACAACTACTCAGAGTTCAGCTGTTTTTCAGCATTTTGTTTTGTTTAATTTACATCATGTTAATCATACATATTGTTCTGGTTTCTGGTACATTCTTGATAAAGCCCATGTGTTTCTCTGTAATTAGTGCTTCCTCTACTAGATGTTCACTAAGTAGGGCAGCTAGATGGTGAAGTGGATAAAGCAGGAGTCAGGAGGCCTTGAGTTCAAATCTCACCTGAGACACTTGGCACTCACTGGCTGTGTGACCTTGACCAAGTCACTTAATCCCAATTGCCTCATCCTGGGTCATCTCCAGTCATCCTGATGAATATCTGGTCACTGGATTCAGATGGCTCTGGAGGAGAAGTGAGGCTGGTGACCTGCACAGCCCTCCCTCACTCAAAACAAAGTCAAGTACAAGTCATGTCATCATTTCTCTGATGGCATGGTCTTCTTTGGCAACAAAGGATGAACACACACACATGCTCACTAAGGAGCCCTTTAAAAATTCATTCTAGAATTTTCCTAGAAATCATATAGAAAGCTCACTGTTTCTAGTTTGAAAATTTTATTCTCTTGCCATTTTTGAGATTTGGCTCAATATTTTCCTTTCTTCTGTCTTCTGATGCCTTTACAATTCTCTCTGACATTTCAAAGATCATTGACCCTAGATCAGTAACCACGTTTGCCAGGTGTATCAATAGTCAGGGATGCAGTTTATTTGGGTAAGGTGACTTTAATTCATTGGGAGCTCTCATCTTGGATTTCAACTCACTGTCAGGTATCATTGTTCTGTCTTCCTTAGGTCAAATATTGTTCTTTTAGACAGAAAAAACAGGGGAGAGGAGCCAAGATGGTAGAGTAGAAAGACTCACATATGCTAGCTCCAAATCCACAGCCCATAATTACCTATAAAAAGAACTCCCAACAAATTCTGGAACAGTGGAAGCTGCACAGCAACACAGTGCAGGAGATTTCCATTCCAGAGAGCCCTGAAAAATCGATCCCAAAGGTCCATTGCACACCAGATGGGAGCGAAGCCCAGCCCTGCCCTGGCCACACGGCACTGAGAGGAGCAGATCCGAGCACACTTCAGGGACGGAATCTCTAGTAGCTGCGAAGGTCCCTCCACCCACAGATGCACAGGTCAGTGAAAAAGACGTCTGGATGGGCTGAGAGGGGAGTGGGGCATCTCCATGACTCGGGCCCCCTTGGGAGGCAGCAGCAGAGGCAGTGGGTGGCCAGAGGCTCCAGGAGCAGGCAGGAGCTCTGCAGCAGCTCCATTACAGAAGGTCTCTGCATAAACCCCCTGAGGGAACTGAGCCTGGGAGGCAGCCCTGCCCCCACCTGAGCACAAGAACTTAAGCTCCCATTGAATAGCAGCCAGGCCTGCCTCCAAAAGCCCTGAGGCTGGGGAGCAGCATTTGAATCTCAGACCTCAAGCACTAGCTGGGCGGATCTAGGCGAGGGTGGACAGGAATCTCAGAAGTCAAGTAACTGGCTGGGAAAAAGCCCAGAAAAGGGAAAAAAATAAGACCATAGAAGGTTACTTTCTTGGGG
>CM053774.1:121957611-121995686 GCA_028658325.1 Potorous gilbertii | reverse complement strand
ATAACCTTCTATGGTCTTAGGTTTTTTCCTTTTTCTTGGCATTTTCCCAGTCAGTTCCTTGACTTCTGAGAGTCCTCTCCACCCTGGCCTAGGTCTGCCCAGCTAGTGCTTGGGGTCTGAGATTCAAATGCTGCTCCCCAGCCTCAGGGCTTTTGGTGGCAGGCCTAGCTGCTATTCAATGGGAGCTTATCTACTGGTGCTCAGGTGGGGGCAGGGCCACCTCCCAGGCCCAGTTCCCTCAGGGGGTTTATGCAGAGACCTTCTGTAATGGAGCTCCTGCCTGCTCTGGGAGCCTCTGGCCGCCTGCTCCGGGAGCCTCTGGCCGCCTGCTGCCTCTGCTGCTGCTGCTGCCATGGCCGCCGCCTCCCGAGGGGGCCTGAGTCCTGGAGATACCCCGCTCCCCTCCCAGCCCGTCTCTCTCACTGACTTGCGAGTCCGTGGGTGGAGGAAACTTTGCAGCTGCTGGAGATTCTGTCCCTGATGCCTGTTGGGATCTGCTTGATCCTCTCAGTGCCGCATGGCCGGGGCAGGGGGAGGGGAGGGCTCCGCTCCAGTCCAGTGTGCGATGGACCTTTGGTATCGGTTTTTCACGGCTCTCTGGAACGGAAATCTCCTTCACTGTGTTGCTGTGCAGCTTCCACTGTTCCAGAATTTGTTGGGAGTTCTTTTTAGAGGAAATCCATGGGCTGTGGGTTTGGAGCTACCAAATGTGTGTCTTTCTACTCCACCATCTTGGCTCCACCAATGCTACTTATTTTTCAGGAGGTCAAAATGTACCCCAGTTTCTTCCCAAAGATCTCTTTCTGGACTAAAAACTCTCTCAGGGAGGGATTATTCAAATTACTTTGGCAATAGGTTGGGGATATGTGCCTTCTCTAAGTATACCAGTAAACATTTTCTCAGGAGACACATTCATTTTGGACAAAGGAAAGAGGAGGTTTCCTAGCTCGACACCATAGTTGCACACTAAATGCTGGGTCAATAGAAATGTAAGGGAGCTATCATCATGGCAGTGAACTGATTAAGGAAGGCTTCTTGTAGTAGTTGAGTTTTAAGACAGGACTTAAGAAAGATAGTAGAGTGGAAAGAGGACTGGCTTTGGAGTCAGGAGCAGGAGGGTGGGGGGTATCAAATCTCTCCTCTGAAATTGGCTACCTGTGTCACCTTGTGCAGCTCATGCTTGTCTTGGGCCTGAGTTTCCTCATCTGTAAAAGGAGGAGATTGGACTGGGTGACTTTGAAGCTTCCTTCCAACTTTCAACCTGTGATCCATGACATAGATTGGCAGAAAGGACCAACAGAGAGCAGCTCAAGCAAGGCATGAAATGGAAAGAAGCAAGATGCATTGGAGTGTTAGGTTGGGTTAAGGTAAAGATGACGTGGAACAATCAAGAGACCTGGTCTACTGGAAAGTAGTCCTGAAAGAGTCTCTAGAACTGGAAGGACCACACAGACCATGTAACCCAAGCCCTGTGTGGACAGCCATTATGGGTTAAGGTAATTCACCTAAGGTCATTCTGGGGGGACACTGAAAAATTAGCTTGGTTAAAGGTGTGGGAGGGGGCGAGAAATGGTGAGTCAAAGCTAAGATTTGACTGAATGGTTTAGATTTGATCCGTCAGACAGTAGGAAACCACTATTTATAATTTTTGTTTTGCTTTATGAGTACCTTAAAAATTTTTTTTTACATCATGGTCATTTCCTTGTATGCCTTACAAGCAAGTTAAGCAAAACCCAAACAGCCAAGAGAAATAGTGTTCTGTTCCTGTAGACCCAATAGCTCTATCAAGAAGAAGGAGCTCCAGTTGACTATTGGATAGAATAATCATACCATTAAAATTCTTCATAGTAGGATGAGACTCATGTTGGATAAATGTTTATCCTGAATTTTAGAATAAAATACATAATGGCCCACAGAGTAAATATGTATTGGTCCACAGTTTTGATACCTCTCATATCCACAAGCTTTTCGTTTTCTAACCTGAAAACTTATCCCATTTTCCTTGAAACATTATAGAAAAGAGATCGTTTGCAACATTTCTGGGAGAATTTTATATAATATTTGTAAATGTTATTTATTAATGTTAAATTTGTGAATGTTGTTTCCAAAACATTTATGTTATTTTAAAGATATAAATCCTTATCATTTCAAGAATTATCATTTAATGGAGAAATTGTTAAGTAATTGGGGCAAATGTTAATAAAAAAGAATTGTGATTTAGTCATCCACCTTATATAACACAACACACCCGACAGAGTGACTGTATCTAACAGTGTCTACTACATCCTTCACCTGTAGTTCTCATCTCTCTCAAGGTCTAGAAGTCAATATTGATTCCTGAACAGAGAAATAATATTATGACAATTTATAAACTATTATATAATATGGGACTAGAGCATGAATCCTGTTGTAACATGAATTTTGTGTTCTACCTCCAAAATGTTAAATTAAAAAAAATTACTTTTTTATTTTTCCTATTACATGTGAAAACAATTTTTAACATTTGTTTTAAAATTTGAGTTCCAAATTCTCTCCCTTTCTCCTCCCCCCGACCCCGTACCCTCATTGAGAAAGCAAGCAATTCCATATAGGTTATACGTGGGTAGACATGCAAAACATTTCCATATTAGTCATGTTATGAAAGAAAACACAGAACAAAAAAAAAACCCTCAAGAAAAATAAAGCGAAAAAAAGTGTTTCAATCTGTATTCAGACACCATCAGTTCTTTCTCTGGGGATGGATAGCATTTTTCATCATAAGTCCTTCAGAGTTGTCTTGGATCATTTTATTACTAGAATAGTTTAAATCATTCACAGCTGACTGTCTTACAGTGTTGCTGTTACTGTTACTTTGTCCACAATGCATTTCACTTTGCATCAGCTCATGTAAGTCTTTCCAGGTTTTTCTGCATCTTGCTCATTGTTTCCTATAACGCCATAGTATTCCAGCATGATCGCATACTACAGTTTGTTTAGCCATTCCCCAATTGATGGACATCCCCTCAATTTCCAATTCTTAGCCACCAGAAAAAAGCTGCTATGAATATTTTGTATATAAAAGATCCTTTTCCTTTCTATTTTAATCTCTTTTGAGATGAAGACCTAGTAGCTATATTGCTAGGTCATAGGGTATGCATGGTTTTATAGACTTTGTAGTTCGAAATTGCTCTGCAGAATGGTTACATTAATATGTGATTTTTCCCACCTCCCCTCCAACTTTGTCATTTTCCTTTTCTGTCCTATTAGCTAGTCTCATAGGTATAAGGCAGTACCTCAGAATTGTTTTAATTTGCATTTCTCTAATCAATAATGAATTAGAGCATTTCCCCCCCATATGGCTATAGATAGCTTTAATTATTTAATTTGAAAACTGTTCATATTTTTTAAATCATTTATCAGTTGGGGAATGATTCTTACTTTTATAAATGACTTAGTTCTCTATATGTTTGAGAAATGAAATCTTTTCGGAGAAACTTCATTTTTTTTCACAGTTCCAATTGCTAACTGTATTTCCCTCTATCTTATTTCTCCCCTGCCCAATGTGTTGTTTTTTTCTTTCTCCTTTCACCCTGTCCTTCCTCAAAAATTCTTTACTTCTGACTATCCCCTCTCCAATCTACCTTGCCTTCTGTCACCATCCCCTGCACCCCTACTGCTGTTTCTATTATCCCCTTCCCCTTCTACTTTCCTGTAGGGTAAAATATATCTCCATACCCAATTGAGTATGTATTTTATTCCCTCTTTGAGCTAATTCTAATGAGAGTAAGGTTCACTCACTCCCTCTCTTTTTCCCCCTTCCCCATACAATGTAAAAACTCATTTGCACCTCTTTTATGTGAGACAATTACCTCATTCTACCTCTCCCTTTCTCCCAGTACATTCCTCTCTCTCACCCCTTAATTTTATTTTTTTAAATGTCCTCCCTTTATATTAAACTCGCACCTGTATCCTCTGTCTCTATATATTCCTTCTGTCTTAATAATGAGAAAGGTCTTATGATTTACAAATATTATCTTTCCACATGAAATGTAAACAGTTTAATCTTACTAAGTCCTTTATTATTTCCCTTTCCTGTTCACCTTTTATGTTTCTCTTGAGTCTTGTATCAGAAAGTAAAATTTTCTGTTTAGTTCTGGTCTTTTCCTCAAGAATGCTTCAAAGTCCTATACTTTATTGAATATCCATTTCACCCCTGAAGGATTATACTTGGTCTTACTGGGTAGGTGATTCTTGGTTATAATTCTAGTTCCTTTGCCCTTGGGAATATCATATTCCAAGTCTTCTTATCCTTTAATGTGGAAGCTGCTAAGTCTTGTGTTGTCTTGACTGAGACTGCACAATGCTTGAATTGTTTCTTTCTGGTTGCTTGCAATATTTTCTCCTTGACCAGGAAGCTCTGAAATTTGGCTATCAATATGCCTGGGAGTTTTCCTTTTGGGATCTTTTCCAGGAGGTGATTGGTGGATTCTTTCAATTTCCATTTTGTCTTCTGGTTCTAGAATATCAAGTCAGTCCTCTTTGACAATTTCTTGAAAGATGATATCTAGACTTGTTTTTGATCATGGCTTTCAAGTAGTCCAATAAATTTTAAATGATCTTCACTGGATCTATTTTCCAGGTCAGTTGTTTTTCCAATTATCTTCTATTTTTTTCATTCTTTTGGCTTTGTTTTATTGTTTCTTGATTTCTCATAAAGTTATTAGCTGCCATTTGCTCCATTCTAATTTTTAGGGAATTATTTTCTTCAATGGGCTCTTCTACTTCGTTCTGCATTTGGCCAATTCTAATTTTTAAGGAAATTTTTCCTTCAGTGAATTTTTGTGACTCTTTTTCCATTTGGTCATTTCTGCTTTTTAAGGAATTTTTCTCCTCACTGGCTTTTTGAACCTCTTTTACCATTTGGTCTAGTCTGTTTTTTAAGGTGTTATTTTCTTCAGTATTTTTTTTTGTTTGTGTCTTCTATACCAAGCTGTTAACTTGTTTTTCATTGTTTTCCTTTATCACCCTCATTTCTCTTCCCAATTTTTCCTCTACCTCTCTTATTTGATTTTCAAAATTCTTTTTGATCTCTTCCCTGGCCTGAGACCAATTTGGCTTTTTCTTGGCGGCTTCAGATGTCAGATCTTTGACTTCATTTTCTGAGTGTGTTTTTTGACTTCTTTGTCACCATAGTAACTTTCTGTAGTCAGGGTTTTTTCCCCCTTGTTTGCTCATTTTTCCTAGCCTATTGCTTGACTTTTAAACTCTTTGTTAAGGTAGGGCTATGCTTCCAAGGAGGAAAGCACACTGTCTCAAGCTTCAGGGGTTTTGTGCAGTTGTTTTCAGAGATATTTCTAGGTACCTATAAATTTTCAGTTCTTCCAAGGTGGTATGATCTAAGAAGAGGTGTGCACTCCTCTCTTGGCTGGTGCTGTGGTCAGTGAGTAACCACAGGTACTCTTTTTTGCCCTGGAACTGTAAGAAGGGTCCCCCCTCCACTGCTGCCACAAACTCTGCTATACCAGTGCTCCTCCTCACCTTGGGGCTGCCACCCAGCACTGTGACTTGGATTTGAATTTGAGCAAAGCAACAGAGTCCTGTCTCAATGCCAGCAAAGAGGCCCCTGTAATCTCCTCTGACTAGTTGCTCAACCCTCTTACCTTCTATGGGCTGAAGATTCTCTGCTGCTGATTCAGTGGCTTCTAAGGCCTGCTCCTGGTTTTCTGGGTCTGGGTCTGTGCTGGTACAACTTGCTCTGGACTGTGCTCCACTCTCAACCAGGTGCAACAGACTTTTCTGGCCAAACTTCCAAGCTGTCTTCAGCTGGGAAATTGTTTCACTCTGTTTGTGGGTTCTGCTGCCCTAGAATTTGTCTTATGGCACTATTTAAAGGTGTTCAGAGCAGTGTTGGGGAGAGCTCAGGTGAGTAGCTGCCTTTTCTCTGCCATCTTGGCTCCACCCCTCAAAATGATAGATGTTATATAAAATTCATGCCAAAACATGCCAAGTATCTTATTTCTATATTCTGTCAATGAGAAGAAAAAGATTTCAGATTAAAAAACCTGTGGATATAGGAGATACCAGGTAGAAACAGAGCTCTATGATCCATTTCTTTACTATATTTTATATATTTTTTATTCTGAAATCCTATATGGAAAGAATGATGTGTTATATTTGGGAAAAAATTGTTATACTATTTAAATCCAACTTGATTGGACTAGATGTTATCTGCACCCAGAGAGTCCCCAGTAACACTCTAGGAATGCTGGAGATGACTACAAGGTATTTTAGGTTCCCTTAGGTCCTGGATCCACCCAAAGCATTCTTATTTTGGTTCCCTGAATCCAGGATTTGTTTTGGATCCACCCAAACTTGTGTTTTGAGTTCCCTTCAGATGATCCATGTGTGACTTATTGGAGAAACCTTTGTCAAAATCCAATATGCTATCTACTTTCCAGAGCCTAGATTGGAAGGAGCCACACTTCCTTTCTAGCTTGCTGTCCACTATCAAATGACCTAACAAACTTCTTTCCAAAACTATTTCAGATTTTGTGGTTTGTTCTCCTGAATAACAGCTTGATGACCATTTATCAAATATGAGTCAGAACAAACTCAGAAAGTCCCAAGGTCCTTGCAGCATATGGCGCCGATGAGTTTATTTCATGTGGGCGAGGCAAGATTTTCTCGGTGACAAACACAAAAAAGGCAGCCTGTTTGTTTGGGCTTCCACCACACCCGGTATAGTTAGGAAACCACGTTTCTAGAGAGTATACTGAAGGGCAGTACCAGCCACCTACCATGGGAGGAGGACATGTCACATCATGGCCTGAGAAGACTGTAAGCAAACAGCTTTCACAACTCTCTCTTCCATTGGACTGTGTCTGAACCAATCCATTCATGGCTGGGTAAGTAAGCATGATGAACTTACCCTCCTTTTGTCTAGCCAAATTTTTAAAAAATAAATTCTTATTTATCACTTTTGTGCTTACATCATCTAATTTCTCACTGAATTCCTCCCTTTTCCCTCCCTGAGAATATTCCTTATAATAGGAAGAGGAAGAAATACAAAAGTTCAGCAAAACTGTGTTTAACAGCCTCATGTTATAGGCAGAATCCCATACCCATAGTCCCCTGCCTCTGCAAAGAAGGAGATTTCCCCTAAGATTTTCTGTTATTTTATTTCAGCAAACTAGGGACAAGGGATACAAAAACAAAGATGGAAAATAGTCTATCCTCGGAGAACTTCAGTTGTGCTGGAGGATTTCTTAGCACAAGTTATAGTTTGAAGAGGGAACAAGCCCTAACAGTTCCTGTAGTGGGCATCAGGAAAGGCTTCCTGGAGGAAGTAGCACCTGAGATGGGCTTTGGAAGAGGCTGAGCTCTGTGAGAGGTAGAGGGGAAGAGGGAGTGCTCCAGGAAGAGAGAGATTGTACAAAGGCATGGAGGTAAGAGATGGCAGGCTGACTTTGGATAAGGAAAAGAAGGCCATTTGGACTGGAACAGGGAGTGTGTGAAGAGGAGGCCTTGGCAAATAGCCTGGAAAGGTCAGCTGGACCCTGAGGGTGAGCAGCTTTAAATGGCAAGCAGAGGACTGATATTTTATCTGAGAGTCAATTGGGAGCCACTAAAGATGCTTGAGCAGAAGAGTGCTTTGCTATGGAAGGTGTCCTTTCAAAAAAATAGTTCTACATAGATGGATTGGAGGGGAGAAACTCAAATCAAGGATACTCATTAGGAGGTGATTGTGCATAATAGTCCAAGTGAAAGAACCACTGGATTGCCTCTTTCCACTAGTTAGCTGTGTTCTCATTTTCCATGGGTCCCATCTCTCTTTTGGAGCAGCCAGGTGGTGCAGTGGATAGTGCTGGGTCTGGAGTCAGGAAGACTCCCCTCCCTGAGCTCAAATCCAACTTCAGATGCTTACTAGTGTGACAAGTCACTTAACCCCTTTGCCTTAGTTCCCTCATCTGTAAAATGAACTGGAAAAGGAAATGGTAAACCAGTGTCAATATCTTTGCCAAGAAAACACTAAAGGGGGTTGCAAAGAATTGGATATGACAGAAGTGACTGAATAACACTATTTCTCTTTTAGCATATAAGCTTCCTGAGGGCAGGGGCTGTGTTCTTTGTACAGCATTCATTTCACCCTGGCTGAAAACTCTCTAGATGCCCGAAGGGTTCTCCCTCCTCCCCTGGGTCTCCCGGCTTCTTTAAGACTCAGTCTAAATGCTATCTTTGGCAGGAGGTCTTTCTTTCCCAGTGTCCCTTGCTCCTGGGGTCTCCCCTCTAAGGCTACCTTGCATCTGTGCTGTCTAAATGCCACTTTTTACTATTATTATAACAGTCTTTGATAGACTTATATAGTTATCCATCATCATTGGATGGAAATGCAAACTTGTGTGGCAGAAGCTGGGTTCGCTTTTTTTTTATTTCCCAGGATTTAGCTTGGCTGCCTGCAGCAAGTACTTGATAAATGCTCATTGACTGAATATGGAGACATTGGACATGGAAGTGGGGAATCATGGGAGGATCCTAAATATTAGAAAATGCTGAAGCTGGAAGGGACTTCAGCGATCATCCCATTGCCTTATTTCATAGATGAGGAAATCATGGCCATGGAATGGTTAAGGGACTTGTCCAAGGTCGTGCAGCTTGGCCTGAAGCTCAGGTATCCTGAAGTTTCTATGGGTAACCCAAATGTCACTGCTCATATGACATACAGATCCCTTGCTGTAATTGTTAGGTCCTGGGTTGAGGGGAGGGAGTGGGGACTGCTCATTTTCTGGTTTATTTCTCCCCTCTCATAAAATACATGGAAGTTACTCTATTACCTCACCCATTCCTCCCAAACACATGTATCTGTGCGTATTTACAGGCAAAAAAAAAAATGGAAGCAACAATTGAACCAGAATCCCAAAGGATTGACACAGTCTAGAGTGCTAGGCTGAAGCTAACAAAAAAATTCAATAGAAATCAATGTAGAGTCTGATACTTGGGTACAAAAAATTCAACTTCCCAAGTCCAAGCTGGGGGTCATAAGTGAGTAATTTGTCTCACAAAGATCTGGAGGGTTGGGTGGGTTGGGACCTCGGTAGGAAACAGCACATCAGAATGAAAGCCCCCCACCAAAGCTACTGTGAACTTGGGCTGCATGAAGAGGGGTACAAATGCTAAGAGTGAAAACTCCTCTGCCCTCTGCCTTATTCAGAGCTTGTCTGCAGTGTGTGGTCAGTTCTGGGTACCAGGTGTTAAGAAAGACATTCTTAAGTTGGAATCAGTCTAGAGGAGGGCAGCCTTGCTAGGCAAGGGTCTTCAGTCTGGATCAAATGAGGAACCATTGAAGGAAGTAGGCAAGGAGAAAATGAGGCTAAGGGTGAGGAGAGTGGGGAATAATGGCTTGTCTGAAGGGTCAGCATCTGGAGGGGGATTAGATTTGTTCTGCTTGGCTCCAGAGGGAAGAAAAAGCAACCAGCTGAAGCTGCAATAGCAAAGCAAAAAACATGTCAGACTCAATGTCAAGAAAAGCTTCCCAGTGATGAAAAATGGCCCAAAGGGGAATGGAGGAGGAGGTGGGTTTCCCCTCCTTGGAGGTCTTCGAGTAGAGGCTGATGTATGTTATGGCAAGGATTCTTTTCATGTCTCAGGGGCACTAGATGGTCAGTGAGGTCCCTTCGAACTTTCATTTTCAATGATTGTGTTTCAAATCCCTCCCTTGTTAGACAAGTCCATTCAATTGCTTTATTACTTCCGGCTATCAGCCTGGGAGTGTCTGTGCTTGCCTCCTAGGAGTGTTCAGAGCGGGACCTAGGCTTTGGCCCAGCCCAACAATTTGCCATAGGATGCCCACTTGGATCCAAGGCATTGGCTACCACTATACCATGTCAGTAGTCTGTTCTTGGGGAGCATAGGGAGATATTAATTGCTCAGCTTCCTCATTTGTAAAAATAGGAATAGTAAGAAACTGCCTTACAAGGTTGTGGTGAGGATAAAGGATGATTAATTGTAAAGTACTATATTAATCCTGGGGCAGCCGGGTGGTGAGTAGATATAGCCCCCAGTACAGAATCCCTGAGTCTGAATCTGGCCTCAGATGCCTACTAGCTGGGTGACCCTGGAAAAGTCACTTCACCCTGTTTGTGTCAGTTTCTTCATCTGTCAAATGAGCTGGAGAAGGAAATGGCAAACCACTCCAGTACCTCTGCCAAGAAACCCCCAAAGGGAGCCATGGAGAGTCAGACATGATTGAAAACTAGTAAACAACAACATATTAATGTTAGCTATTAAAATGAGCTACTGTTAGTTCAGCGAGGGAGGGATGGGGGTCAAGGAGAGGTTACATGGCCTCAGAGGCAAGGGAAGGATGTAGGAAAATCCATTTCCTTTTTGTGTATGCCCTTGTGGATATATGCTTTTTGTGTATGTCCTAGGGTGAGACTTGACGAAAGAGCCAGTTCTTTCCTCTGATTCCATCAGACAATGGGAGTTACTAGTTGGTTTTCTTCTCCTCTGTACTTGGGTTCAAGTCCCTCCCCAGTACACAGATCCTGTGTGACCTGGCCAAGCCCAGGAACTTCTCAGAGCCCTGGGCAACTGTCTAAGAGTGTGATTGTAGAGAAGGTGCTGGCTTGCATTGGTGGAGGGGGGTTCTTCATCCAGGTATTCTCTAGTGTGGTGAAATGATAGATTCAGTCCCAATTCCTACCATATCACTCATCTTGATGGAATCTCACTTTCCAGATGTCATTGCTTAAAAGATAACATGAAGGACCGTTGGTAACCCATGCAGAAATTGCACCCAGAGATTTTTTTTGCATATTTACAGGGATTTATATATTAAGTTCAAAAGAAAACATCTATTTTAATGGTAGAAACTGGGTCCTTTCCCCATACCATGATGTAGGGATCTACTCTCAAAGTCTTGAGTAAAATACTAGCTGTAAAAATATTTTTTACATATTTTTAATATATCTCAACTTCATTTCATTACTGTAATTAAAAATAACTTTAAAGTCCTAGACTCATATTTATCTGTTGAACGTGAAAAAAACTGAAGAAAAAATCCTTATGGTGTAAATGAATAAATAAATAAATACACATTTAAAATCCCTACCCAAGTCTACGTTCCAAGGGTTTTCTTCACATTGACAGGTTTTATTTGTTTGTTAGTTTTTTGGAATGAGAACTTTATGTAGCATTTGTCCTTTTAGAGGTATAACGACACTCGTTCTTGTCATTTCAAGAATTATGCTCTCATCACTCGTCACTTATGACTATGGTCTTAGACAAAATCCCAACCAGAAAAGTGACTAGATATACAATATTCTGGACCTCTTTACCAAGGACTGAGGACCATATGAAAGCTATAAACTGTTGAGTGTTCATTCTTCCCCTGTGATACAAGCTCATCGCTGATTTTATGAATTTGATTGTTCCTAAAATGGAGGGCTTCATTTGATTGACCTAATTTCACCTACTGGCAAATGGACTGTTAAAAAGAAAACTATGAGAAATACTGGCAGCACATGGAATGGTTGGAGAAAATCTTTGGAAAACAAAAAAGGCTAATGAAAGGCATGTGGAATATGGATGTTTAAATAGACCAGCAGATGTTGTTGGATCACTTTTTGAGCTTAGCAGGAAACAGACTATATATCTGCATACACAGAGCCATGCATATATACTACCATGTACATTTTCTATTTCCTTTTTGTTGAACTTCCTGTGTGGCTGAGTCCAGGGTATTAATTGCCGTGAATGATGCAATGGTTTAACAGGTAATTTATCAGGGAGGAAATCTTCTAAAGTATTCAAGCCCATAATTGTCTCTTGTTTCACTTTGAATGTACAAATGGAATTCCACTCAGATAGAAAGTAGAGAGTGCTGATGGACATATGTAGGATCCTGAGCACCAAATAAAAAGTCAGTGACTAGGAAATCCAGGACTGAAGTTGCTGATGTTTTACTGTCCTGTTGGAATTCCAGTTCTATGACCTAGTACCTGTGTACCCTCTCACCTTCAGTTTCCTCATGTGTAAGATGAGTGAGTATGGGCTCAATGACCTCTAAGGTCCTCTCCAGCTTGAAATCTATATGAAATATTTTTGTTATTTCCATTTCTGATGCAGGAAGTCAGGGTTCAAATAACACAGAGAGGTCCCTCAGAGCCCAACTCTCCCCACCTTTTCAGAGAAAGGGGGAGGTAGTCCCCTGGGAAATAATACATGACTTTCTGGAATATTTCTCTTACACAGATTTTTTTTGATGTAGGAAGGAAGCATTGGGTCCTCAATATTTTTCTAAATATTGAAATTTATCTTAATATTTTAAGTAATATGTTTTCTAAATATTGAAATTTATCTTACCTATTATTTATTCTGCTTCAGAAAAGGCACAGATACGTTAAGAGTCTGCTAAATCATTTTGCATTTACAAAGTGTAATGTTTTGGAAAGTTTTGTATGATCTGATTCCACCTAATGGGAATGTTTCAGAGTGGAGGTAAAAATATTGGAAGTTGCAAGATGCCAATAGGACACGATGTTACCTATTAACTCTAGCAATGTCACATTCTATTGAACTAAGAATTAATGAATGGACAGTAAGATGAAACTACAATTTAACAGTTTAGTGATTCAATTTAAAGCATTTCAATGTTTCTGGTTTAACTAGAAACATCATTCACTCTGTGCGTGCGTGCGTGCGTGCGTGCGTGCGTGCGTGTGTGTGTGTGTGTGTGTGTGTAAGGGTAGGAGGGAGAAGGAGAAGGGAGAGGAGGAGAGAGGAGAGATGGAGGAAAAAACAGAGAGAAGAAAGGGAGGGAGGAGAGAGATAAAGAGAAACATAGAGGGGAAGGGAGGGAGAGAAAGAGATGGAGAGAGGGAGAGGAAGAGAGGGGGTATGGGGAGAGAGAGTAGGGAGAGGAAGAGGAGAGAGAGCAGAGCTTTCTGTAGCATCACTACAGAAACTATTTCTTTCAGGCAGAGGGCTGGACTCACCAATCTGCTACTGCTAACTTGATCAAATGGTTATCACTTTCTCTCTCTCTGAATCTGGGTTTCTTTATTGCAAAAATGAAGGGGTTGGATATGAATACTATGGAATGGCATTGGACCATAAGAAACAATGAAAATGAAAACTAAAGACCTGATGTAGGAAGACTTGTACGAAGTCTGAGGCAATAGAAGATCCAATGACTCAGATGAGGTAAACGACAGTTTCACTAACAAACTGATAAACTGTAATAAGAAAACACAAGTCCTTTCTTTCACCAGAGAAATGGGGTCCCCTGCCAGATCTGGGCACTGTGTGGTTGGCTTTGCTTATGTTTCTCTTATAG
Source organism: Potorous gilbertii (assembly GCA_028658325.1). Classification (NCBI taxonomy): domain Eukaryota; kingdom Metazoa; phylum Chordata; class Mammalia; order Diprotodontia; family Potoroidae; genus Potorous; species Potorous gilbertii. The sequence goes on along the minus strand of CM053774.1, from coordinate 121,982,371 downwards.
GAGGGGGAGGAGGACGAGGAGGAGGAGGGAGGGAGGGAGGGAAAAAATGTCATGAAAAGAAAGACAGCAATAAGACTTAAAGAAAAAGGAAATTAGACTTCAGATGATCTCTTCAGTCCCTTCTAGTGCTAAATGCTATGTCTTGTGTGTTCTCTTTCAGGAGAAAGGAAGAGAATTCAGAATAAGTGTATCTTGTAACCAATGACCAAGTTAGACAGAAAACCAGAACCACTCAATGAAACATAGGTTTTTCTTTTTTTCAGTAAGCCACACATTTTCTTTTTGTCTGCATGGTCCTACCATCTGCTGTGAACTGAATAGTAATCAGTTTTATTTTACTGTTTTATCATTGTGTTGTTGTTAAGTTGTGTCTGGCTCTTTGTGACTCCAAAACCAACTGTCCCTGAGGTTTTCTTGGTAAAGATGCCATTTTCTTCTCCAGTTTTATGTAAGTAGAGGTTGAGTGACTTGCCCAGGGTCACACAGCTAGTGAGTGTATGAAGTCATCTTTGAACTTTGGTCCTTCCAACTGCAAGCCAGTTTCTTTATCTTCTGTGGTCACTTAGTTGCCCCAGTTATTGCATCATATATTACTGTATACAGTAGATGATAATTAAACTGAAAATGATTGGTTATTTAAATAACTATTTAAAGTTAATTATTTGAGCAGTTATTTAAATAAATAACTGTTCAAATAAGCTAATCAAATTTACAATTGTTTTCACATAATTAGTATTGTTTTCTGAGAGGTCATTATTAGAAAAAAACATCCCTGAAATTGTGACTGGAATTGTTGCACCAAGACTTGAGAATTAACAAGTGCCTGGCAACCCCAACATTTTACAGAGGAGGAAACAGGGCCAATGACATCAGAGAAGCCCTGGGACGTAGATCCTGTCAAGTACAGCAACTGAGGTTCAGCACAATAGATTGACATGAGTCCTAAGTGACAGGGGGAAGATTTGAATACTGGTCCTTTGATTCCAGGGGCAGGACTCTTCATTGTGCAACTTTGCTGAAACAAATTTCTATTAGATTAAAAAAAATTTTTAATTTACTTATTCAGTGGGGAGAAGTGGTATCTGCCATTTTCTCAGGGAGGGGATCATAGAAGCTTGGGTTGGGATCACTTGTTAGTTACATGACTTTACAAGAGTAATTTAACCTTTTGAAGTCTCAGTTTCTTATCTGTAAAATGGGTATAAGTGTAATGGGCCCCTCCCTGCCCCCACAAAACACCCCAAAATATTTTCTACCTAATGACCATCTTTGTGCCTCTTTTTGTATCCCTAGAACTTAGCACAGTGCCTTGAATACAACAGGTGCTTAATAAATGTTGATTGATATCTTCTTCTGTGAGACGTGGCACCTTGTGTCTTTTAGTCTTTGGCTCAGCAGCCAGTTAGCAGACTCTTACCAGATGAATCACAGCGGTCAAAACTGACCCCTCACACCTCCTACTAGAACAAGCCATTATGTCTAAACACTTTCTTGTTTTTTAATGTTCTTATCTGTAAAACAGGTATAATATACCTGCACTTACCTATTGCATGGGATTGGGAAGGGGGAAGCAGAATTGAAGGGTGTTGAAGAGTACTCTTGCTGATAGGATCATGGAGCCTTGAAGTATGGAAGTGAATTCATCAGGAAGAAAAGTCAACAAAGAAATGAAAATGAGTTAATAGGTTCTGTGTGGCGCTGGAAAGAAGATGAGATATGGAGTCAGAGGAACCAGATTCAAATCCAGACTTGGCCACAGGAGGTATGATTTAACTAGAGGTAAGAGCCCGATTGGTATCCAATTTCCTCATCTGGAAAATGGGATAGGTGGACTGGTTGACCTCTACAGCCCCTTCCTGCTCTAGATCAAAAGAGGGCAGGGAATGGCTTATAGTAGGTCTCACAGGCTACAACCTAGAGCCAATGAGGAACTGGGAAGAAAAACTAGAGAAAATATGTCATCAGAGAAATACATGATCAGAAAAGAAGATAGAAGTAAAAGTGGAGAATACCAGGCAGACCACCTTCGAACCTGAGAGCGCGTCAGGGGAAAATGAGGAAGTCATTCAGCATCCCCTTTGGGGATGAACCTACGAGATGATGTGGAGAAGAGGAACTGCTGATGGAAGAAAGAAAGGCATGGATGGATTGTGGGCTGTAACAGGGGAGGGAGAACCCAAACCAGGAGGCCACAGCTCCATCTGAGAAGTGACATTTTGAACATGATTGTTTTTTGCCACTTTAAAAAAGATCTGAGATACGTTATCTTTGAGCTTCACAAGAGTACTGTGAGATAGCTACTCCAAGTGTGATTATCTCCATTTGACAGAAGGTGAGGAAGGTGTTGTGACTAGCTCATGCTCATATGGCTGGTGAATGCAACTGGGAGGACTTGAACTTGGGTGTGGCTGACTGCAAGAGGGGCTGCTCAGCACTGTGCGGATAGCGGCAGCTATTGAACAAGACCAGCAGCGAAGGCACACCTGTGTGCCTTCCTCACCTCTGACCCCTCATCTTTCCTTGTGGCTTGTACAAATCTACTCAAATGTTAGGCAAACTGGAATTTTTAACCATTGGCTAAGGAAGAGAAGCCCTGGAAAGGTACTGGATCTTTGCCTTTAATCTTTCTGCATTTCTCTAGTAATTGGATGATGGAATTCTAGGACATTGCTAAAGGGAATGCTTTAAAAAGTAATCTGCCAGGTGGGTTCAAATAGTTAACCACTAGAAGGTGCTAAGGAGGAGGGGCAAGACCCTGGATTGGAAGCCAGAAAATTGGGGTTGAATTCAATTTCTGCTAGGCAACGTCTCAGTGACCTTGAGCCAATCAATTACATTCTTTGGTTTTCAACTTCCTTCTCCTTTGTGGGAGTAGGGTGGACTTGACCATTCCTGAAGAAGTTTCCAGCTTTGTAGCTCTGATTATATGATTATGTCAGCCATAAATGTTCATTAGGCTGGATGCCTGGGATAGTGTGCAGTTATCTTTCCCCAAAACCTCCCTATTTCTATCCACAGCACAATATTGTAAAGATAATCTTGAAAGACTCAGGAACTCTGATCAACCCAAAAGCTAACTAGAGTTTAAAGGACTCATGTTGAAACGTGCTATCCACCTCCAGATAGAGAGCTGATGGACTGAGTGTAGATTGAAGCATGTTTTCTTTCTCCCTCCCTTCCTTTCTTCCTTCCTTCCCTCCTTCCTTTTTTTTTGGTAGGGGAGGCAGTAGATATGATCAGTGAGAGAATTTGTTTTGCTTGATTATACATGCTTGTAACGAGTTTTGTCTTTCTTGCTTTCTCAGTGGGTCCAGGGGTGGGAGAGAATTTGGAAATGAAAATAAATTCAGTTAAAAAAATCCCACAGGAAACCTTTCTGGGTCCCTAGCACTTTCCTTCTGTTAATTATTTCCCATTAACCTTATCTTCTCACACTCCCTAATTGTTCTCCAATATACAGCTATACATGTACAAGGCTTTGCTAGAATCAATAAATATACATTTGAAACCAAGTATCTAGTGACTTTGTGGAAGATGGGATTTTATTTTTATTATATATTATACATATTTGTTATATATAAATATATATACACATATACATATATTTGTGAAGTACAAAATAAAATTTTATATACACATGCACACATATGAATATGAATATGTATGTAATGTTATATATGTGTGGGAGTGTGTAGGTATATAACATGTATATGTATATGTACATCCATATACACATGTGAGTCAAGTATATGTGTGCCTTATAGGGGTGTGCTAGAGTCAGTGTGCTCAAACTCCTGAGAGCCTTCTGTTAAATTTTCTGTATGAGCATTTACAAATCATCAGTCAAGAAATGTTTAAGATCAGACCTTCTTTTGTTGTTTGTTGATTGTGTAGAGTTAAGAAATGGATGAAAAAAAGTTGATAATACAGATTAAACTTAAAATGTGTCCTATGTTTTTTGAAGAGCTTGTTGTAAAATATTTAACAGTTCACTCATGTATATGCATGTTTTTTATATAAGAATATATGTATATATGTGTATATACAGACACATATACATGTGTGTATGTATATATGTATGTATGTGCACATATATGTGTGTGTACATATATATGTATCTGTTGTTGTTATTGTGTCTGTCCTTCATTGTTGAAGAAGACCACGCCATCAGAGAAATGATGACATCTTGCCCTTGACTTTGTTTTGAGTGAGGGAGGGCTGTGCAAGTCACCAGCCTCTCTTCTCCTCTGGAGCCATGTGTATGTATCAAACAACCAAATAATACAAGGAACATAGTCACCTAGGATCGTTGATTTAGGGCATGAATGGGCCGTCGAGGCCATCTGGTTCAACCTTTTCATTTAACAGAGTAGGTGACTGAGACCCAGGCGGCTAAATCTTGCCGAGTGTCATAGTAGTAGTTTTTTGTTAGTTTGTTTTGTTTTTAGCAGAGCTGGGATTTGAACACAGATATTCCAGTACCAAATTCAGTATATATATATATATATATATATATATATATATATATGTCCACATAATCATGCATATATTACATGTCTATTGATATATAACTTAGATGTTTACTGTGTTCTAGGCACTGTGTGGGGCATAAACACACATATGTGTCTGCACTTATCATAATAATTTGGTTTAGTCTATTAGATACTGGGAATAACATTTAGTAAATTTAATAAGTGGTAAAAACTGATCATGGTAATTAAATATGACTTTTTGATTTTTCTTGACTGTTATTTGTTACAAAACTGTAGTTTTAAAAAGTAATTTGGGAGAGGGAGATTGGAAGGGGGAGTACTAAGAAGAACTAAAAAAAGAAAGATGCAAGAAAGAAAGGAAACAAGTGAGAAAGAAAAGAGAAAGATCACGGAAACATTTTAAAAACATACAAAGAATAGAAGGAAGTTCATAAGGAGACAGAGACAGGTAGAAGAACTTTGAAACGAACATGTTGAATTGAGTATAAGCATGTCCCAAAAATCTTGGGATACGCTGTGTAGTTTTTTTAAAAACTAACTGCGACTACATAACATCGCTATAGTGAAAATATGCTCAACAGGAAAGTATATGTTGAACCTATACAGAATTGTATACTGTCATGGGGAGGGAGGGGGGTAGGGGGGGGAAGGTGTGGGGGGATAAAATCTTAATTTTAAGGATATGATTGTAGAACATTTATAAATAAATAAAATAAAAATTAAAAAAATAAAAAAATTAACTGTAATGTAATGTAATGCATGTAATAGATGTATTAGAAATGTAATAGAAACTCATGGTTCTATACATAGTCCTTTTTTCTCATTCTTTATATATGGAAATATTTGTGTATGTTGTATCAAATTTAGAATATAAAAATATTATGTGAAATATTAATAAGTATATAATATGAGGTTAATCTTTTTTCTTAATTACTTTTAATTAACTTAATAAGAAATGCTAATAAGTAACACATTCAAAATGAATAAATGTTAGTGCTTGGAGGACAAGAACTGCTTTTTCATTTTCATTTTTGTCTTTATTTTCCTTGGTCCTAGGCCAATGTCTTGCTCTTAGTAGTGACTTAATAAATATTAGCTCAATTATGTTGAGTAAAATATTGAGAGGTAAATATTCAGCATATTTCACAAGTGGTTGTTGCCTTAGCTAAGGAAGAGTAAAAGGAATGATTCAGCATAGAAAGCTGAGGGCAGGTTTAGAACTAGAACAATGTGCAAGTTCTGTGGTTACTGTTCCGGCAACATGAGACCATTTTACTAGAAAAGGGCCAAGCTGGCCTATTGATTCATCCTGAAAAAATGTCTCTGTGTGTGTTTGTAAAAGAGTGAATTATTACTTTTCAGATGATGTTCTTTTGGGTATTAAAAATACTCCCTGAAAAGAATCTACCCCTCCTCCCAGTCCCTCAGACTGTGTCACAGGCCAGCCCATCCTGGGCTCCTTACCATCTCTTGTCCACCATATTCAAGCTGTTGACAAGGACTATTTTACCTTGGCAGCTTCTTTTCAATGTGTCCCCTTCTGTCCTCTGACCCTGCCCCAACCTGGTGCAGGCCTTCAGCACCTCACACCTGTATTACTACAATATCTTTCTGGTGGGTCTGCCTGCCTCAAATCCCTCCCTACTCCAGTCTGTCTTCCATGCAGTCACTAAAGTGCAGGTTCAGTTATGTCACCCCCAATCAATAATCTCCAGTGGCTCCCTGTTGCCTTCAGGATCAAATACAAAATGTTCTGTTGGACTTTGAAAACCTATAACAACCCAGGCCTTTCTTACTTCTTCAGTCTTCTTATATTTTATTCTTTCAAGTATTCTATGATCCAGTGACTCTTACCTTGTTGTTCCACGATACCCCATCTCCTATCTCCGTGTTTGGAATATTCTCCCTCTTCCCCTTTCCCTCCTGGATTTCCTGGTTTCCTTCAAGCCTCGGCTAAAGTCCCACCTCCTGCAAGAGGAATTTCCTATCTCCACCACTGGTAGTGCCTTCCCCTTGAGATAACCTCCCATTTACCAAGATTAATGCATCTCTCTCTCTCTCTGTCTGCCTGTCCATCTTTCCTATCTATCTATCTATCTGTCTGTCTGTCTGTCTGTCTATCTGTCTAGAACAGGGCTTCTTAAACTTTTTCCACTAGAAACTTCTTTTCCAGTTGCAGCAGCATTCATTAGCATTGCATGGCTTGTGGGCATGTGCAGTGCCAAGTCTTCATGCTTTGTATTCCAAACTAAGGCTGCTTAAGGCAACATGAGCAAGCACTGCCAGAAACACCTTGGATTCATTATGCTTTTGATTTTTTAAATTTTTGCTTGTTGCGCATTGGGAAACATTTTACTGCTGCCAAATTTTGCTATATGAGGTCATGACTCACAGTTTAAGAAGCCCTGATCTAGAATACATTCAATGTATACATATTAAATACTTGTGTTCTTTCTCTCAGTCCACACACATACATACACATATATACATACACACATACATAGACAATAAACATAGGTATTTGCATATTGTCTCCCCCATTACACTATGAGTTCTTTGAAAGCAGGGCCAATTTTGGCCTTTCTTTCTGTTTCTAGTATTTAGCACAGTTCCTGGTATATGGTACATACTTACTAAATATTTGTTGTCTTGATTTAATAATTTAGCATTCATCCTATAGATCAATGAAGTTTCTGTTGGACAATATTCAACCTTGGTCTCCAGTGAAGGCATTTTAGAGGTGTTTTGCTTAAGATATGAAGGGATCCTAACTAGAACTTGAGGAAATCTTTTGCAGAGAAACTTTCATGTATATGGAGGGTTACTAAACATCCATAATAGCTAATTGTCCTATGCAAGTGACATTCCATTTTCAGTGATGCCAAGGTGCTTTATGATATAATATTTGAACCAAGTTAGATATTGTCAATAACAGCTGTTGGCATAAAATTTTCCTTTCCTTCCTGACTTGGTCAAGTATGCCCCATGCAGGATGTAACCAAGAAGGTAGAGAAAAGAGCTTACCTGAGCTCTCCCAAATCTCCCTCCAAACAACTTTAATAATATCTCAAAATAAATCCTGGTTAAAATAAAACTGATCAAAGGACACAATGAAACAATCCCCCCCCCCCACCAACCCATGACAAATTAGGTCAGCAGCACTGAGCCAGCACACTGAGGTGAGAGTAGAGTACAGACCAGTACTCAGGATGCCAGGGAAAGGTGTACCCCTATAAGCCAGCAGCAGGCCTTGGGATGGTTGGGGGGCAGGGAGACTGAATTAGCTGCAGCCCTCATATGGTAAAGTGTTCTGACAACTGGTCAGAAGGAGATTACAAGGGTCCTTTTGCTGGCTCTGGGGGCAGGACTCTATTGCATTGCCCATACACAGATCTAGGTTGCAGTCCTGGGTTGTATCCCAGAGCGTGGAGGAGCACTATCACACCAGAGCTGGAGGTCGTAGGGGAGCAAGGGTGCTGGTCACAGTTCCAGGGTGGAAAAGAGTGCTTGTGGTCTCTCATATTCTAGAGTACAGGACAGCATCATACTACCTTGGAAGAAATGAAAACTTACAGACTCCCAGAACTAGCTCTGAAAACAGCTCCACAAAAAAATAAACAAAAAAACTTAAGCATAGGACAGTGCCCCTTCTACCTCAGGAGCAGAGCCCAAATTTAATATCAAGTTAAGAGTCAAGAAATGAGCTGGAAAAATGAGGAAAGAAAAAACACAGTCCATAGAAAGTCACTAAGGTGATAGAAAAGATCAAAACACAAACTCAGAAGAAAGTAACAAAGACATCCTGAAAGAAAAATATGAATTGATCTCAGATGCAAAAAGAATTCCTGGAAGACTTCAAAAAGGATTTTCAAAATGATATTAGAGAGGTAGGGGAAAAATTGGAGAAAAATGTAAGCAATGCAAGAAAATCATGAAAAATAGTCAGCAACAACATGGTAAAAGAGGCCTAAAAAGACTGAAGAAAATAATGCCTTAAAAAGAGAATAGATCAAATGGTAAAAGAGGCACAAAAATCCACTGAAGAGAATTCCTTAAAAAGCAGAATTGGCCACATGGAAAAAGATGTAAAGACAATTCCAAAAGTCTCATGATGGGAAAATGACATCTAGAGAAAGAACTATGGAGTCTAAATGCAGATAGACTCATACTATTTTCACTTTGTTTTTTCTTTTTTGTGGCTTTCCCCTTTTGTTCACTTTCTTCTTTTGCAGCATGACTAACGTGAAAATATGTTTACATGACTACACATGTCTGACATATCAGATAGATTGCCATTTTGGGAGGAGAGATGGAAGGGAGGGAGAAAAATTTGAACCTCAAAATCTGATAAATGAATGTTGAAAACTACCTTTATATGTGGACAAAATACTATTTGCTAAAAATAAAGCAAAAAAGAGCATGTCAATTCACAACATGATAGATTAAGCATTTTATAATTCACTTCTGTTCTGCCCTGTCTTAACAACTTCTTCTGCTTATCTGCTATTAAAATGGCCAAGCTTGCCCCATTGCTCTTGTCCATGGGGATCCTCTCCAATGCAGAAGCTCTGCCTACCATCACCTGTCTTTACCCATTGTAACCAGAAACTGCAGGACTCTAGATTTCACAAGTTTGGTTTTCACCTTGGACGTGTCCATCTTGGATTAGATAGTCATTCACTCAAGATTAGGAAATGATAAACACAAAGGCAGAAAAGGCTGCTGGGGTTCAGGTACATGCTTCACTAGCTTAGTCTCCCTCTGTTAACTTCGTAATTGACATGATATTGGTGTGAAGAAATGCCTATCTTCCTTCAACCCTCACAGGACATCATGGAACCACAGGAAACCACTTGGAAAGTTGCAGAAAGAAATCCCAAGCGCAAACCTGCCTCTTCTTTTAATGGATACAGCGTCCTGTGTCCCTTTCACTATTATCAGCAACAGATTTTGTCACATCATGTTAAAACACTCCTTTAATCTTCCTGTATGTGTCTCCAGTTGTCACATAACTATCCCTTAAACAAACTGAATAAAAGAGCCCACTAATTTTGGCATTAAAAAAAGAAAAAGATGTAAAATGATTCACTGAAAAACTCCTTAAAAAGTAAAATTAGCCAAATAGAAAAGGAGCAAAACCTGGCTGAAGGAAATAATTCCTTAAAAATTAGAATTTGGCAAGTGGGAGCTAATGACTCCATGAGACACCATGAAGCAAAGAAAACCAAAAGACTGAAAAAGTAGAAGAAAATGTGAAATATTTCTTTGAAAAAAAAGCTGACCTGGAAAATTGGTTAAGGAGAGATAATTTAAGAATTATGTCTACCTGAAAGCCTTGACTTAAAAAAAAGAGCATATACATCTTTCAAGAAATTAGTAAAGAAAACTGTCCTGATATCCTAGAACCAGAAAATAAAATACAAATGGAAAGAATGTAATAATCTCATTCTGAAAGAGACATGAAAATGAAAACTCCAGGAATATTATAGTCAAATTCCAGAGCTTCTAGGTCAAGGACAAAATATTGCAAGCAACCAGAAATAAACAATTTAAATATTGTGGAGCTATAATTAGGATAAGACAAGATTTAGCAGCCTCTGCATTAAAGCATCCGATACCTTGAATATGATATTCCAGAGGGCAAAAGATTGCAACCAAAACATCACCAACAAAACTGAGTATGATCTTTCAGTGGAAAAAATGGACATTCAATGATAGAGAGGATTTTCCAGCATTCCTGATGAGAAGACCAGACTTGAATAGTAAATTTGACTTTCTAATAAAAGACTCAAGAGAAGCATGACATTTTAAACAGGAAAGAGAAATCGTAAGAAATTCAATAAGGTTAAACTGTTTACATTCCTACATGGAAAGATGATACTTGTAACTCCTAAGAACCTTCTCGTTAGGGCAGTGAGAAGGAGTATATATAGACAGAGGGCACAAGTGTGAGTTGAATATGATGGGAGGATATCTAAAAAAATAAAATTAAGGGATGAGAAAGGAATGCACTGAGAGAAGGGGGAAGGGAGAATTGCAAGAAATAAATTATCTCACAAAGAAGAGGCACAAAAAAAGCTTTCATAGTGGAATATGAGAGAGATGGCGGGGAAGCACTTGAACCTTACTCTCATCATAATTGTCCCAAAGAGGAAATAACATACACGCTTAGTTGGGTATAGAAATCCATCTTATCCTAGTTGGAGGAAAAGAGGATAAATTTAAGTGGCTTACAGAAGGGAGGGAGGATTGGGGGAAGCAGTAATCAGAAGCAAAACACTTGAGGATGGACAGAGGTAAAAGTATATAGAGAGTAAGATAAATGGGGGGAGAAGATAGGATAGAGGGAAATACACAGTAATCATAACTGTGAAAAAATTTACATCAAATTTCTCTGATAAAGCCCTCATTTCTCAAATATATAGAGAACTGAGTCAACTTTGTAAAAATGAGAGCATCTTTCCAGCTGATAAACTGTCAAAAGATGTGACTAGGCAGTTTTCAGAAGAGGTAATCAGTGCTATCTGTAGTCATATAAAAATACTCTAAATCACTATTGATTAGAGAAAGGCAAATTAAACAACTAAGCCACTCTGAAGTTATCATCCCACACCCATCATTTTGACTAATATGACAGAAAAAGAAAATAACAAATGTTGGAAGAGATGTGGGAAAATTAAGACATAATACACTCTTGGTGCAGTTAAGAACCAATCCAACCATTCTGGGGAGCAATTTGGAACTATGCCCAAAGGGCTATAAAACTGTGCACATCCTTTGACCCAACAACACCACTACTAGGTCTGTATCCGAAGGAGATTAAAAAGGAAGAAAGGGGCTTATATGTATAAAAATATTTATAGCAGCTCTTTTTAGTGCAAAAAATTGGAAATTGAGGGCATGCCCATCTGGAGAATGGCTAAACAAGTTGTAGTCTGTGATTGTGATAGAATAATATTATAATATAAGAAATGACAAACAGGATTCTCTCAGAAAAACCTGGGAAGATTTACATGAACTAATGCAAAGTAGAATGAGCAGAATCATGAAAACACTGTATACAGTAACAGCAAATACTCCTCTGTGAATGACAGCTACTCTCAGCAATGCAGTGACCCAAGACAATTCTAAAGGATTTAGGATGAAAACGCTACTCATCTCCAGATAAAGAACTGAAGGAGACTGAATGCAGATGGAAGCATACTTATTTTTTTAACTTTGTTTTTCTTGTTTAGTTTTGTTTTTTGCTGTGTTTTCTTTTACAACATGACTAATATGGAAATATGTTTTGTGTGATGGCTCATGTATGTAAATAGGCAGCATAGGCATTATTGTCCTTATATTACAGATGAGGAAACCAGAGCCCAGAGAGTTAAAGACTCAAATAGATAATGTTATGTCATGGACTTTTGCAACTAAAGCACTGCTTAGATGTCAGTGATTATAAATATGTCTGATTGCCCACCTACTGAGATTTGTAGGCTAAGAGGAAGACATCAGAGGACAGAGAGAGACTGAAAAGATGAGATAAAGGCAGAGAACCTGGTGGAGCACAGTTCTGGAAAAGGGTTTGGTACATAGTGAAGAAGGGTAGTATGAGAATTTCTCATCTTCTCAAACTTTCCATGATTGCCTCAGTTAGAAGTGACCTCTCCATCTTTCTTGTTTCCATTGTATAATGCAGTGAACTAAGAGGAAAGTCAGAGAAGTTAGGTGGGATATTAGATAGAGCTCTACACTAGGAATCAGGAAGATATGTTCAAATCTGGTATCAGATGCTTACTGGTTGTGTGATCCTGGACAAGTCAACATGTCTAAAACTGAACTCTTTATCTTTCCTGCTAACACCATCTTCTCAGTCCCCCAGACTACCAACCTAGGTGACATCCTCACCATCTCATATCCAAGCTATTACCAAGACCCGTTATTTTGTCTTTGCAATAGCTCTCAAATACATCTTCTCTCCTCTGACACTGCCATCACCTGATGCAAACCCTCCTCCCCTCATGCCTAGATTATTGCAGTAGCCACTGGTGGGTCTGCCTGCCTCAGGTCTCTCTCCATTCCAATTCATCCTCCAGCTACCAAAGTGATCATCCCAAAGTACAAGTCTCTAGTGGCTCCCTAGTGCCTTCAGGATCAAATACAAAATGCTCTCATTGGCATTCAAAGCCCTTCATAACCTACTGCCTCCACCCCTCCAGTCTTTTTCTACCTTCCTTCCCATCATATTCTTCAATTCACTGACACTGGCCTCCTTGCTGTTCCATAAACAAAACACTTCATTTCCCAGCTCTGGGCATTTTATCTGTCTCTCATTCCTGAAACTCTCCTTCCTCATTGCCATCTTTTAGCTTTCATCAAGTCCAAAGTAAAATTCAATCTCTTACAAGAAACTTTTCCCAATCCCTCAATCCTTCATATACATATATATGCATATATGCACACACATATATGCATGTATGTACATACATAACATACAATACACATGTACATATGTGTATATATAGATATATACCTTCTCTCTCTTATTGACTTCTCATTTACCCTCTATATATATCTATTTCTCTCTCTATATATATATCTATCTATCTATATCTATCTATCTCTCTCTCTCTCTCTCTCTCTCTCTCTATCTATCTATATATATATATATATATCCTTGTTTATACATAGTTATTTGCTTGTTGTCTCCCCCATTAGATTGTGAAGTCAGGGACTGGCTTTTGCCTCTTTTTGCATCTGTTTCATAATGCTTGGGGCACATAGAAAGTGCTTAACAAATGCTTATCGACTCTTGACTGAGTTCCTTCTCTTTGATAAATTTCTCTAAAGAATACTTAGTGCTCACTGACTGTTTTCTCACCACCCCCTTGCCCTTCAACCCTTATTAAGAGCCATAAAATAAAGCTGATAATAAATTCCATCCAATCTAGTGTCCACTCCCCTCAGTTCATTTGAACTACTCCCTCCAGTCACCAGTGACTTCCCCAAAAGCCAACTCCACTGACTCATTTAGAATCCTCAACCTCTTTTACTTCTCTTAGAATACTTGACACAATCTTCTATGGATCCTCCTTTTTGAAACTCTCGCCTTCATGGGTTTCCATGACAAACCTGGTTTTCTTGGTTCTCCTCCTTCTTTCAGACTGCTCCTTTTTCTGCTTCTGCTGGTTTCTCTTCCTTATTCTGACCAATGTTCTTTAAGATTCTATTCTCAGGCTTCTTTTCTCTCCCTCCATTCTCCTTCTCTTGACATTTTAGTCCAAAATCCTGACTGTGGATGGCAAGATTAGCTGGATCAACAGTGTCAGATAACTGTGAAAAAAGCTTTTTACTGTGCTGGACTGCATTGAAAGGACTGTGACTTTCCCAATAAAGAGATGAGAATGACATGGTACTTCGCTCCCATCAGAACTCATGGGAAGTATCATGCTCAGTTCTAGGCACCACAGTTGAGGAATAACATGGATAAACTAAAGAGCACCCAAAAGAGGGTAACAGTATAATGAAGAACCTTGAGTCCATGTCCTTTTAGGGGATAAAGGAGGCCATGATATCATTTTTCAAGGATTTACCATCCCACCCCACCCCCACCCATCCTAACTAACATTGCTGCCAAAAGCATTGTGCTCTTCATCTCTCATAAAGTCTAGTCCAAGATCCTGAGCATGATGTTGAAGATCCTCCCTGATCTTTTTATTTATTTATTTATTTTAAATTTTCAACATTCATTTCCACAAAATTTTGAGTTCCAAATTTTCTCCCCATCTTTCCCCTCCCCACCCCAAAATGCCAAGCATTCTAATTACCCCTATCAACAATCTGCCCTCCCTTCTAATGTTCCTCCCTTCCCTTATCCCCATCTTCTCTTTTGTCCTGTAGGGCAAGTTAAATTTCTATACCCCATTACTTGTATTTCTTATTTCCCAGTTGTATGCAAGAACGATACTCAACAGTTGTTCCTAAAACTTTGAGTTCCAACTTCTCTTCCTTCCTCCTTCCCCACCCATCCCCTTTGGGAAAGCAAGCAATTCAATATAGGCCATATACATGTAGTTTTGCAAATGACTTCTATAATAGTCATGTTGTGTTAGACTAACTATATTTCCCTCCATCCTATCTTACCCCCCATTTCTTCTATTCTCTCTTTTGACCTTGTCCTTCCACAAGAGTGTTGACTTCTAATTGCTCCCTCCTCCTATTGCCCTCCCTTCCATCTTCCTCCCCATGCTACTTATCCCCTTCTACCCCACTTTCCTGTATTATAAGTTTTCATACCAAAATGTTCCTTGAGTCAAATGTGATGAGAGTAAGCTTCACATTTTCTCTCTCACCTCCCCCCTTTTTCTCTCCATTGAAAAGTCTTTTTCTTGCCTCTTTTATGACAGGTAATTTGCCCTATTCCATTTCTCCCTTTCTCCTCTCAATATATTCCTCTTTCACCCCATAATTTCATTTTTTAGATATGATCCCATCCTATTCCACTCACTCTGTGCTCTCTGTCTCTCTCTCTCTCTCTCTATGTGTGTGTGTGTGTGTTTCTGTGTGTGTGTGTGTGTGTAATCCCACCAACTACCCAGATACTGAAACAAGTCTCAAGAGTTACAAATATTGTCTTTCCATGTAGGAATGTAAACAGTTCAACTTCAGTAAGTCCCTTATGATTTCTCTTTCCTGTTTACCTTTTCATTCTTCTCTTGATTCTTGTGTTTGAAAGTCAAATTTTCTTTTCAACTCTGGTCTTTTCATCAAGAATGCTTGAAAATCTTCTATTTCATTGAAAGACCATTTTTTCCTTTGAAGTATTATACTAAGTTTTGTTAGGAAGGTGATTCTTGGTTTTGGTCCTAGTTCCTTTGACTTCTGGAATATTATATTCCAAGCTCTTCGATCTCTTAATGTAGAAGCTGCTAGATCTTGTGTTATCCTGATTGTATTTCCACAATACTCAAATTGTTTCTTTCTAGCTGCTTATAATATTTTCTCCTTGACCTGGGAACTCTGGAATTTGGCTACAATGTTCCTAGGAGTTTGTCTTTTTGGATCTATTTCAGGGGGTGATTGGTGAATTCTTTCAATATTTATTTTGCTCCCTGGTTCTAGTATATCAGAGCAGTTTTCCTTGATAATTTCATGAAAGATAATGTCTAGGCTCTTTTTTTGGTCATGGCTTTCAGGTAGATCCATAATTTTAAAATTGTCTCTCCTGGATCTATTTTCCAGGTCAGTTGTTTTTCTAATATTTCACATTATCTTCCATTTTTCCACTCTTTTGGTTTTGTTTTGTGATTTCTTGGTTTCTCATAAAGTCATTAGCCTCCATCTGTTTCATTCTAATTTTTAGAGAACTATTTACTTCAGTGAGCTTTTCCATTTGGCTAATTCTGCTTTTTAAAGCATTCTCTTCATTGACTTTTTGAACCTCTTTTACAAATTGAGTTAGTCTATTTTTAAAGGTGTCATTTTCTTCAGCATTTTTTTGGGTCTCCTTTAGCAAATTTTTGACCCACTTTTCATGATTTTCTTGTATCTCGCTCATTTCTCTTTCCAATTTTTCTTCCATCTCTCTTACTTGATTTTCAAAATCCTTTTTGAGCTCTTCCATGGCCTGAGGCCATTGCATAGTTATTTTGGATGTTTGTGATACCGAAGCCTCGACTTTTATCTCTTTCCTTGATGGTAAGCATTGTTCTTCCTCATCTGAAAGGATGAGAAAGGATATCTGTTTACCAATAAAGTAATCTTCTATAGTCTTATTTTTTCCCCTTTTTTTGGACATTTTCCCAACCAGTTACTTGACTTTTGGGTCCTTTGTCAAGAGTAGGGTATACTCTGGGGATCTGTAAGATCTCAGTTCCTCCAGGGTGGCACAGTCAAGTGTGTACAGTGTCTGGAAGCAACAAGAAACTTTTGTGCTCAGAATCTGTGAGTAATAGAATTTCCTCTCCACAGCCACCTAGCCTCCAGTTCCAACAAGCCAGCACTGGGGGCAAAGATTCAAATAAGCTGCTCAATTCCCCCAGGGGCTTTTGGTGGTGCCAGGGTCACCATAAGGGGCTGAGGTAAGGATCAGCTTCTCAATGACTCCACGGGTTTTATGATCCAACAATGGATGCAGGCTGCTGTGGGAGCTGCTGCCACCCCATCTGGCCTGTAGCACTGCTGCCTGAGGCCAGAGCTATGGGAAGACTCTGCTCCCTTCTCAGTCAGCTGAAAAAAACCCTCTCACTGACCTTTGGCCTGTGGATTGAAAGATCTGCTGGCTAAGGCTGGGCTGGGCTCCGCTCTGAGGGCAGCATGACAGGCCTTTCCTGTTGGCCTTTCAGGCCACCCTGGGCTGGAAATCTCCTCCACTCTGTTGTTCTGTGGCTTCTGTTGCTCTAGAATTTATTGAGAGTCTTTCTTCACAAGTAATTTATGGACTGTGGGGGAAGAGCTAGTGTATGTGTGTCTTTCTACTCTGCCATCCAATCCCTCCTAATCTTGCCCCAACCTACCTTTCTAGTGCTCTCCCCTATGTACCCTTTTTCTACTCCAGACAAATTTTCAGATTCATTTCCTGTACCTTTCCTGTCCTTTTTTACCTCTGTTCTTTTCCTCATTTAATTTATTTGTCTGGAATGTTCTTCCTAATCATCTCAAAACTCCTACACAAACCACCCTTCCAGTTTCCACTTAAATGTTCCATTCCCCATGAAGCATTCCCTGCTTGTCCCAGTTAGAAGGTGTTCCCTCCTTCTTTGTGTTCCCATAGTACTTTATACCTCTCTCCCAGCTGAGCTAATGGAGAATTGGCCATGGAGATAGGAAAGACCTGATTTCAGATCCCATCTATGATGTACTGGGCAAGTCCCTTAACTTCTCAATGCTCTTGGCAATTGTCTGTGACTAGAAATTGGAGAAAAGAAACTGACCTAATTGACAAAGCAAGGAAGTTCCCTCAAGCAATGAAATCCCAAGTCTATTCTCTGTTCTCTATCCCTTCTCCTGCTAGTTAGTAATGAGTGACATTTCTATATCTCTTTAAAGAATACATGGTACATTGGGCAGTGAGGTGGTGCAGTGGATAGAGCACTGGTGCAGGAGTTAGGAGGATCTAAGTTCAAATCTCACCTCAGCCTCTTGACGCTTGCTAGCTGTGTGACCTTGGGCAAGTCACTTAACCCCAATTGTCTCATCCTGGGTCATCTCCTGGTGACTTGCCCAGCCTCCCTCACTCAAAAAAAGAGTCAAGTGCAAGTCATGTCATTATTTCTCCGATGGCATGGTCTTCTTTGTCAACAAAGGACTAATACACATGGTACATTACAGCGCATCATCTCATTTAAGCCTACTGACAGGCTACTGAAGTAGGTTCTCTAGACATTGTCTCTATTGTACAGATGAGGTTATAGACTTCAGAAAGTAAAGGGAATTGACCAATTTCATATGGCTAGTAAGTGTCAGAAAAAGATATTTGACCTTAGATCTTTTTTTTAACATGTTGTCTTATTAGGGTTTCATTTGCCTTACCTCTTTTGTCAGGCTGCCAACAACTTGAAGGTTATTTCCTAGTTGCCTGAGTTTCTTCCCCAAGCCACTTCACAACCTTTTAGCTAGTCTAGTGCCATTACATAGCATTTGCTCAGTGAGAAGGACATGAACTCATGGTTTCTTGCCTCCCTGTGTTTGAAGATACCCATCTTGCCTCAAGCCCAGCCATATAACAGTGTAATCACACCGTAAACTCAATCATACCTTTACAACCTCAGATTGCGTAGCCTTCCCATCTGACTGCCTCTTCTTGCCTGTCATTGCTGAGCTCCTCACACCTCCAGATAGGCGTGACCTTCATACAACAAAGATGATGATGATGATGATGGCGGTGGTGGGGATATTGGCTATGTAAACATTCTTATGGATGTGGATGTTTTAGTGGCAATATTCTTCTGATAACTTCTGAGTTGTTCCCACCCCCATCGCCATAAAATGTTGATGCCAACAGGGGCCTGAAGATTTTCAAGACGGCAACAACTTATGTCTGGGCTTTTCCTCATTCTTTATCCTTCATCAAAAGGATACTGTACCCATCCTTCAAAGGCTCATTTTATAAATTGGTGATGCAAAACTTATCAGTGACACTGTCTGAATATATTAACCCTTAAAGGGTGCAGCATTGGGTCAATGGCAAACAGTGAGTTAGACTAGTTGGAAAAGATCTGGGGGCAGGGTCAGGGGAGTTCTTTTAGGGCCTCTTCAATCATGCCACAATATTGCTTGACTTTATCTCCACTTGGGTTCAAACTTACTTCCCCAGTCTTTAAGTCAGTTCAAAGGACTCATGATGCAGTATACCATTCTCCTCCAGATAGAGACCTGATAGACTCAGAATACAGATTGAAGCATAGATTCCTTTCCTTTCCTTTCCTTTCCTCCTCCTCACCTTCCCTCTCTCCTTCCCCTTCTCTTTCCCTTCCCTTCCCTAGCTAGATTTTTTTTCCCTGTTAAAAGTAGGGGAATTGTTCTCCAGGACTTGATTGGGCAAGAAGTGATACTAAAATGCCTTTCCTGATCACCTAAAGACATAATGAGACCTAGGTATGTGGATCATAGCCCTTCGAACTTGATCTATGTCCTAAATCCTTGGGTTTCACTGTCCCCTGCCCTGATGTTCAGCTCTATCTCCATATGGAGACCAAGTAGTAATGGAGGAGGCCTATATCTATCCAGGTAAGTGGTGGAGCATCTCTGAGGAATACCCTTTCTGAGCTATGGTTAAATAGCACTCCCCTCTTCTATTAACTGTTCAACTAACAGACCTATGACTGACTCATTTTGTTCCATCATTGAACCTAAACTAATCAGGTACAAACTGAAGTTGGGCCCACCACTAACACATGGCTTCACCAAGAACTGGTCATGCTAGATTAACCTCATTTCCTTTTTTTGAGAGAGTTATCAGACTGGTGGAAGGTGGTGGGGAGAGAGCTGGCCTCAAAGCCAGGAAGAACTGGGTTCGAGTTCCACCTTTGACACATACTGACTATGTGACTCTGGATAAATCATTTTAACTCTTAATTCTATAGACAATCCTTGAATTCTCTAATTGCAGAGAAGGTGCAACCTGCATTGGTGGAGAGAATTTCCTCACTTGGGAGTGCCTTACACCAATTGTGCTAGTCACTATCCCTTACTCTACCAAGCTGGTTGGGCACGCAGCTATTATAGATGGAGTTTGTCGATATCAGCAAAACCTTTGACATAATCTCTCATGCAATCTTTATACATGAGCTGAAGAGGTGCATGCTTGATACTAATACAGTTAGATAGATTAGAACTGATTGAAGAAACTAAAGAGTGACTTAGAGATTTGATATTCCTGTTGAAGGAGGTCTGTAATAGAGGGCTCAAGGGATTTGTACCTGGCTCCGTATCTTATCAGTGATGATTATGACAATAACAGCTAGCATCACACAGTGCTGTCAGGTTTGTGAAGCACTTTACATGTTATCTATTACCCCATTATACATATTTTTTAACATTCATTTACAGAAGGTTTGGGTTCTAAATTCTTTCCTTCTCTCCCATTCCTCCCCCTTCCTTGAGAAGGCAAGCAATTTGATATCAATTATATATGTGAAGTCATACAAAACATTTCCAATTAGCCATATTGTAAAAGAAAACACAGACAAAAACCCAACAAAAAATAAAGTAAAAAATACGCATCAATCTGCATTGAATTCATCTGTTCTCTCTATGGCAGCAGGTAATATTTTTCATCATGCGTCCTTTGGAATTGTCTCGAATCATTGCCTTGACCACAATAGCTAAGTCTGTCATAATTGATCATTGTTACAATGTTGCTGTTACTGTATACAATGTTCTTCTGGTTCGGCTCATTTCACTTTGCATCTGTTCCTGCAAGTTTTCCCAGATTTTTCTGAGATCATCCTGCTCATCATTTCTTGTAGCACAGTAGTATTCCATCAATCATATACCACAACTTGTTCAGTCATCCCCCAATTAATGGTCATCTCATTTTCTAGTTCTTTGCCAAGGAGTGTGATGTGTTGTACCTATGGCTTATGGTACTCCCACCCTCTTCTCTTCCTTGTTTTGTTTCAGTGAACTTTCTAACGATCCCTTTGGTTCCATCTTTCCCTAACTCTAGCCTGTGGCTCTAAGAAGTTGTAGCGTGTAGGGCAACCCCATCCCAGCTAAATGGTCTGGGCAGATGGGATAAACTAGGTTGAGGGTAACTGACAGGCCTTAAATCCCTCAATGAGTGTATCTCTACCCCAAGCACATGAAGACTTCTCCTGGTGGAGAAGGTAGATGAGAAAAATTTGTTTCAGTGCCCATGGAAGTAGCTGAAGCAGGTGCTGTGCAGTGCTTAGAACTTGGTCAGACATCCTATGTCATCGCCAGTTCTCTTGACTTTTGTCCTGTCACTGAAATCCAGTGACAGGAGGAGAGAATGAGGTTGACAACTTTGTATAATTCCACCTCAATTCAATATAATTCATGTAAAAATCAAAACATCACTCATGATGATACTGGTCTTCAAAAACAAAGGACAAACAGCGACATCTGGTCTTCAAGCAATCTTGGGAGGCAGGTGCTATGATCATCCTGATTTTACAGTTGAACAAACTGAGTCAGACAGAGATTAAGTCACTTGCCAGGATCACAAAGCTAGTAAGTGTTTGAGGCAGAATTCAAACTCAGGCTTAGCAAAGGATCTCTAGTTTGTGTCAAGTAGGAAATACATACTTAATAAGGTGTTTATTGAATGTTTGGATTGCACTGGAGATGTTTAGCCTGGAGAAAAGAATACTGTAAGTGGGAGGGAGGAGGGCAGAGAAGGAGATGCCAATGTATCTGTCTTCAAGTATTTGGCTGTTATGTGGAAGAAAGGTTAGATCTCGTCTGCTTGGCCCCAAAGGGCAGATCCAGGAACAATGGACAAGGTTATAGAGAAACAAATTTAGAATTATTCTTAGAAAAACCTAATAATTAAGTGTTTCCCCTTACCTCTCAAGTCATCATACTCTTTAACCACCCCCCGCCCCATCCGCACATACTCTGTGATCCATTGACACTTTAAGACCCTCAACCTTTCTTCCCTGTCTGTTTCTCACTTCTGGAATGTTGTCCCTCCCTCTTCGTCTCTGTGTCTTGTCTTCCTTGGTTTCCTTCAAGTCTTACCTAAATCTCACCTTCTACAGGAAGCTTTTCCCAATCTTTATTAATGTTAGTGCCTTCCCCCCATTTGTTCCAATTTATCCTGTATTCACATCATGTCACCCCCTTGAGGGCAGGGATTGTCTTTGACCTTTGTATCCCTAGTGTTTAGCACCTTGCCTGGCACCTAGTAAGCACTTCGTAAGCGTTTATGGACTTGGACAGCTAGGGGCACAATGGACAGAGTGCTGGGTCTGCAGTGAGGAAGACTCTTCTCCCTGAGTTCAAATCCAGCCTAAGCCACTTAACTAGCTAGGTGACTCTAGGCAAGTCACTTTACCCTGACTGTTTACTCATCCACAAAATGAGCTGCAGAAGAAAATGGTAAACCACTCCAGTATCTTTGCCAAAAAAAACCCCAAACAGGATCATAAAGAATCGGACGTGACTGAAACGACTGAATAGCAACAAAACCTCAGAATTAGAATGAACTGCCTCCGAACTTGGTGGGTTTTCTCTCAGCTGGAGGTCTTCAGGCAAAGCTTAGAAGTCTATTTTTCAGGGACCCCGCAGAAAGACAGTTTGGATTAGATTGTCATGGAGGTCCCTCTGACTCTGGCACTGAGCTTCCCCTTCTAGATTTCAGGATGCTTTTTAAGCCATAAAATACAGTAATTATGGGTTGTTATTGTGACCATTATTTGAAGTTCTTGAAGGGCTGCCATTTTGTTGTGACCATCCTTAATATCACCCATCCCTCCTCAGCCCACAGCTGGCGCTCAAAAATTTTATTTGCACAAATGAATGAAAAAGCATCCCTTAGATTTCTCCATCTGCAAGGAAAATGTTCGGTGCTGTTGCTCCAGCAACAAGCAAATTAAGAAACCAATGATGCCATGGTAGCTCTTGAAATATCCCCCTGCTATGGGGATAAACGCTGAAATCACTCTTGGCTGATCTCACCAAGTTTCAGAATGAATAGCAAATGGGAAATTTTTTAAATGAGCAAAGAAACTTATTGCTCATTGTTACCGTGTTATGAAAAGGAAAAGGAGGGGATAAGTTTTCTGAAGCATCCTCTTTGTGTGATGGTCCCAAATGTACTTCTCAAAATCTCCCATTCTGCCCGCCCTGCTCCAGCTCTCTTGCTCTTCATGAGTCAAGCTGATTTCCCAGCTCAGGGAGTGGAGTGGCCAGATTGAAGGAGAAGAGACCATGGCATCATCAGGTTTTCCATTTCCCTCTGTGAGGCGCTTGGTTTCCATCTCACAGGCACTGTTTGGCCACAATTCACGCACACAACCTAGATGTAGAGGAAATTATAGAACTGAGGTCTTGGCTTTCAGAAAATGCTTGTTCCAAATAGATACAAGCTGACTTGTTGGTGAGGCCTCATTGGATCCAGTTTCCCTGATGGGTACCCCATGGTGGAAGTATTTTAGAATGGGTGCAGGCCAAATGTGGTAGAGCTAACGTCTGAAGCCGTGGCCTGACCCCGTCTGCCCTACCCTTTCATCCTGTCCACTGACTAGCTCCCCTTCCCTTGCTCCTTCATTAGTCACATTTGGTGAAACAGGTTGTCAGTTAGCCCTTATTACTCATCAGAATCCAAGTCCCTGGTGGGTGTAGCTCTAATGACTAGTTGTTTTTTGTTGTTTGTTTATAAGAAAGTTTCCAACTGACTAAAGTAACAGCAGGTTCAACATAAATTCTTAGATGACTTTAGTCATGTCTTTGGAATCAGAAGACATGAGTTCAAATCCCACACTTGATGCTTACGTGTGTGATACTATTCAATCACTTAACCTTCATGGACCTCATTTTTTCACGTGTGAAATGGGATCTTGACCATACTGTTATTCTTCGATCATCTAGCAGCTAGGTGGCACAGTGGAAAAAGTGCTGACCTGAAGTCAGAAAGACCTGAATTCAAGTTCTGCCTCAGACCTTCTCCATGGGACCAAGTCATTTAACTTCTGCCTGCCTCAGTTTCCTCATCAGTAAGATGGGAATAATATTAGAACATATTTTTGTGAGAATAGAGTAAGATAATATTTGTAAAGTGCTTTGTAAATCTTAAAGCTCTGTATTAATGATAGCTATTATCCAAAGCAAAAGGTCTTAGCCCGGAGTCCACGAACTTGTTTTTAAAAATATTTTATAACTATATTTCATTTTAAAAAATTGTTATTAGGAGTCTTTAAGCTTCAGAAGACTACCCAAGGAGTTCATTACACACACACACACACGTTAATAACCCTTAATTTAGGATGATGACTTAGGTTGAAGCGAGAAAAAGCTATAAAATTGTGCATACCCTTTGACCACACAGCACCACTACCAGATTTGTACCCCAAAGAGATCAAAGGAAAAGGACTCACATGTCTAAAATTATTTATAGCAGCTCTTTTTGTGGTGGCAAAGAAGTGGAAATTGAGGGAATTCCCATCAATTAGGGATTGGCTACACAAGCTGGCATTGTGATGGAATACTATTGTGCTGTGGGAAATGATGAGGGGTTGTTTTCGCAAATACATGGCAAGACCTATGTGAACTGATGCAAAGTGAATTCAGAAGAACCAGGATATCATTGTGCACAGTAAGAGCAACAACATATGACCAACTGAGAAAGACTGATCTATATAATGATCCAAGACAATTCCAAAGTGATGAAAAAATGCTATCCACCTGCAGAGGAAGAACTGATGAACTCTGAGCGCAAATTGAGGCATAATTTTCTTGCTTTATTTTTTTCACTATTTCTTGAAATATGGCTAATGTGGAAATATGTTTTACATATGTTTCACATGTATAATTGATACCATTTTACTTGCCTTCTCAGTGGGAGGGGGAATGGAGGGAAAGAGGGAGAAAATTTGGAACCCCAAATTTAAAATGAAAAGAATATTAAAAATAGTAATATTTAAAAAAAGGACAGTGTGTTGGGTAACTTTCTATGAGAGAGAGAGAGAGAGAGAGAGAGAGAGAGAGAGAGAGAGAGAGAGAGAGAGAGAGAGAGAGAGAGAGAGAGAGAGAGAGAGAGAGAGAGAGAGAGAGAGAGAGAGAGAGAGAGAGAGAGAGAGAGAGAGAGAGAGAGAGAG
>CM053774.1:121915014-121957111 GCA_028658325.1 Potorous gilbertii | reverse complement strand
TTTCTGTTTCTACCAGATGAGCTCACACATAGGGGTACGTTCTGGAGGGAGGGATGCTACAAGACTAAAAATTATACTTTGGTGATGTGTAAAGAATTTTTAAGTACAAAAATATAGGAAATTCTTTTCTTTTGATGCTTTCCCTGGAAAAATATAGCTTAAATTTTCTGCTTTCTAGATATTGATTTACTATTGCTTAATTTAATATACTTGTCTATAGATCTGTGTCTAGAAAGAAAGACAGTGACAAAATCATCTGTTTTTTTAGCTCAAATACATATGCATCTCAGGAAAAAAGGTTCTTTTAACTTAGAAATTTGCCTCCCCACACTATCTTGTTTTAATGAACAGGGAAGAAAAAAAATGGCTGTTATTTAATTCAATTAACCAAAACCTATGAATTCAGGATGCATAATAGATGGGGCTTTGGACTTTCAGGCAGGAAGACTTGTATATTCAGACCCTGCTAGAGGTCTTACTAGCTGTGGGACCCTGGGCAAATCACTTACTCTCTCCCTGACTCAGTTTCCTCTGCACAACAAAAGGGTTGGACTCAGAGGATTTTTCAGGTCTCTTCTAGAATGTCTGATACTCTACATGAAAGCCACTGCTCTAAACATAAGAATGAAAGTGACACAATCCACTGGAGACAATATGGTGCTTACATAAGTAAGATGAGGGTAAAGGATATATCTGGGAAAAGTACCAAGGAAACCCTAAGGAGGAAGAGATCTCTAAAAGTGGGAAAGGGTTAATAAAAAGAAGAAATTTTAGAATTAATTTATAACAAAAATTTACAAACAAAATTTAGAATGTAATTTACAATTACAAAGAATGACCCCACCTCTGCCCTTCCCTCTATTCCCAGAACAAAAGTAGTAGGTTCAGTCATAATGCTGTAGACAACTCAAATCCTGCCTTGCAATACATATGGAGAGAGAGGGGGAGAGAGAGAGAGAGAGAGAGAGAGAGAGAGAGAGAGAGAGAGAGAGAGAGAGAGAGAGAGAGAAAGAGAGAGAGAGAGAGATACCTCCAAAGTAAGTCTGAAAGGTCTCTGTTCCTCTTCTTTTTCTGCCAAAAGGAATTTTTCATTCCTTTCCTCTAGAACTGGCCCAGAGCCATAAATCTGGTCCCTGTAGGTCCTCTGAACTCCTTGGGTATCTAGTGGGTGCTTATAGGATTATAGATTCAGAGCTGGAAAAGACCTTAGAGGCCACTGAGTCTAACCTCTATAATATGACAGATGAATAAACTGAGGCAGAATGGTTAAGTGACTTACCCAGGTCACACAATTTTAGGGAAGATTTTAGCCAAGATCTTCCTGACTCCAAGTTCAGTACCCTATTGCCTATGCCAAACTGGCACACTGATACATAACACTCCTTAAGAAATGTCTGCTGAGTGGGCATGAATCTCTTTGTGTTGTATTCTGCTCTAATATAACCTCCTTTCTCCTACTTCCACAGAAATGGCTAAAACTTCCTGTAATTTGCATGCTTGAAGAGGGACATCTTTGTTTGCTTCATGTTTAAAGGGGAGGCTGGTGGGTTGGTGCCATGTGATTCTTGAGTCTGTGCTTTTCATCACTGGCCAGAGTGAGAAACCACTTAGGTGGAGGACAGGGGTGGGCGAGACAGAAAGGTCAAATCAGAAACACACATGCCATGAAGTGAAAAGAGCCCAAGCTAATTTAAGTCACCCTTGGCCCTCCTTCTTTGTGTGTGAAAAGCTTCTCTCCTGTACAGTTTTGTGGTTGTCCTTGTACTGAAATCAAAGCCTTTGAAAATCCAGTTAATGGGACTTCATTAGGATAGACCTTTTGCTTGCAGCCTCAAGAGCACAGTCGGGTTCATAGTAGTATTTCAATATTACAATAGTTTAATTGTATTTTAATATTATAAAAATTTAGTAATATTATTATTCAGATAGCCAATTCTATTTCAACATAGCTAGTTTCCTTGGTAATCCTAAGTATTCTATTTTATTAATCAAATCACATTATTCTGTAAAAGGGTCTGTAGGTTTCACTGGACTGCCAAAGGAGCTCAGGACATGCAGAAGGTTCAGAGCTCTTGGTCTGGCACAGCTTTATCCACTGTACCCATCCAATAAGTATTTATGAAATTCTTACTGGGTGCCAGGAATTGGCCTGGGTACCAAAGACAGAAAGACAAAAGTGAGATGTTAGGAGCTCACATTCTGGGGGCATGGGGAATGGCAGACGTATAGACAAGTAAATACAAAATCTATGTGGGACAAATATAAAATCATCTGGGATAGAGGAAAGAACTACTAACAGCTGGGGGATGGGGTGTGGAGTACCCAGGGTTTCTTCTCTTAGAACCAGAGACCATAAATTGAAATTCTGTAGGCTTTACCGATAGTGTTTAAAGTTGCTTAGGAATAAAGACAAGGGTCAGTCTGGTCTGTCTTGGGTTGTTGTGGCTGTTTGTCCTTCCTTCTTGAAGAGGGCCAATGATGTGATGAGGGTGATGTCTTGACTTG
This sequence comes from Potorous gilbertii, assembly GCA_028658325.1. Taxonomy (NCBI): domain Eukaryota; kingdom Metazoa; phylum Chordata; class Mammalia; order Diprotodontia; family Potoroidae; genus Potorous; species Potorous gilbertii. Next base: position 121,954,606 of record CM053774.1, on the reverse strand, counting down.
CGAATAAATTGGATTTAAGTGAGGCACAGCAGCACAACAGCTGGAAATGATCCGTTGTACTGTCTGCCAGGAGAATGTAGGATGAGCTAGTCCAAATCATGCCCATCTGAAACCATTGAGCCAGAGAGATGTGGTGTGTTGTTAGATTTGTGGTGTGTTGTTAGATTTTAGTGATGTGTTACCCACTTAGATAAGCAGCATGGTTTGGCTTTGGAGTCAAGAAAGATTGGGTTATTTAACCTCTCAAGGTCGAAGGCATTAAGATGGAAAGAGACATTTGACTCTCCATTCCCCCAAAATATAACTTTAAAGAACAGTAAAGCCAATTATATGTTGCCTGCCATTCTATTCAGATTATTAAGTATTGGGATGTACAGACACATTGCATTTCAAAATAATTCCGCCAACTTAGAATTCTGACATTAAAGAGTGATCATTTCTTCACAGCCACAACAATATGTGGTTCTGTTATTCTATTTTCTCCTTCTCTCTCTTTCACCTCCAAGTTCCAGAACCAAGGAGTGTGTCACTCTACTCTGTTCTGGCCCCGTTATCAGCCCTGCAACTTTCTGAGCCAAAGTCATTCTTCTTGACCAGCACTACCCTAAGGATGTTGTGGAATCCTACTAGAATATATGCTTCTTGAGGGAAGTTCCTGTCTTCTCTTTTTTATCCATATCTCCAGTTTAGCTCAATGCTTGGCACTTAGTAAGTGCTTAAATGCTTTTGCATTCTTTCATTCATTTTGATTTCTTTGACTGTTAGTGAGGTTACTAAACAAGTGACCCTGGACAAGTCACTTAATTTCTTCCCAGTCTCTCAGGTTTGCAACCTTGGAGTCATTTTGGACTCCTTATGATCTCTATCCCTCCCCCATATCCAGTATGGCGCCAAGTCCTGTTGATTTCCCCTTTGCAACACATCTCCAATATACCTCCTTCTCTCCTCTGACACTGCCCCCACTCTGGTGCAGGCCTTTATCTCCTCATCCCTGGATTACTGCAGTAACTGCTGAGGGGTCTGCCTTCCTCAAGTCTCCCCCATCCAGTCATCACAAGCGATTTTCCTAATGCTCAGGCCTGAACTTTATAAACTTTATACTTGACAAACTTCACTGGCTCCCTGAGGCCTCCAGGAGCAACAAAATACTGTTCAACATTCAGAGTCCTTTGGAATCTGCCCCTCCTACCTTTCCAATCTTGTTATACCTTACCCCCAACCCGACTTCTCTAATTCAGTGAGACTGACTTCTTGGCTGTTCCATCTCTCTGCTCTAGGCATTCTCTCTGGCTGTCTCCCAGACCTGGAATATTCTCCCTCCTCTGCTCTGACCACTGACCTACTGGGCTTCCTTAAAGTCCCACCTTCTACAGTAAGCCTTTCCCAATCCCTCCTAATTCCAGTGCCTTCTCCTTGTTAATTATTTCCTATTTATCCTCTCTCTCTCTCTCTCTCTCTCTCTCTCTCTCTCTCTCTCTCTATATATATATATATATATATATATATATATATATATATACATATATATATCATATATATGATATATATATATATATATATATATATGCCCACACACATGTATACATGTATATGTGTGTGTAGCCTACCTGGAATTTGTTTGCTTCCTTGTTGTCTTTCCCATTAGATTATCAGCTCTTTGGCAGAAATTTTCTTTTGCCTTTTTTGTATCTCAAGCACTTAGCACAGTGCCTGGGACGGAGGATCTTCAAAAATATTTACTGATTGATTAAAGACAGGCAGCATGAGCAGCATGCAGGTCTTAGAGTCAGGAGGTCTTGAGTTCAAGTCTGTCCTTAGACACTTATTAGCTGTATGAACCGAACAAGCATTAAGTGCCTACTACAATTTGATCCTGGATATAGGAGTCATGAGCCACACTTTAGAGTAATGGAAAGTGAGGCAGATAAAAATTAAGTGACTTTTCCACACAGCTAATAAGTGTCTGAGGCTGTCCTGAACTCAGGCTTTTCTGATACCAGGTCCAGCTCTCTATCCCCTACATCACCTAACACCTAGGCTGGGCAAATCATTTAACCTTAATGTCATTCAAGCAGCCCCCTAGGACTTAAGTTGCAGAAGGGTTAAGATCTGCACTGAAGGGTGAAGGGAGTTTCCACATTAAAAATTCCCCACACTGATGCAATCCTAGAACCCTCTCATACTTGTGCAATGATAATTCAATTTATATTGAAGTTTACAAAGCTCTTTCCTCACAAGAAGCACATGAGGTAGGTAGTAAAGTATTGTTATCCCCTTTATATAGAGGAGGAGAATCTGACTCAGAGTGGTAAAGATACTTGACCATAGTCACACCTATGGTAAGTGGCAAACCATGTTGCTGGAGAGTTGACTTCAGTTTGCTAGAATTTATTCATTCATCTTCCTATGGAAACTGTATGAGCCAAGCTATACCTACTACTTTTAACGGTGAGAACTTGTGCTTACAGCAAGGTGTGGGGTAGATGAAAAGAGTGACTGAGCAGGTGGAGTACCTAATCTTACTTGGCTGACCCTTCCCTCCTGTGAGTGGCCCCCTGTACTCCCCAGCTTCTCCCACTATGCATTGCTTTCTCTTTAGCCAACACCCTCAATTTCCCCTCTCAGGTGATATTTATTTAACCTGTTTGGGGAGAACACCACTCAAAGTTGCCTGAAGCTCCTGGCCCCATGAGCTGCTGGATTCTGGGCATCTGAATTCACTTAGTGTTTCTTTGCCTTTGGGAAATTATAAAATATGAATCACTAAAACCTCTTTTCAGTTTAACTTTGAGTCCCAATGTCAAGAATGTTCCTAGAAGTTATGTACCTAGCTACCTCTGGACCTGCCACTTCCCCAAAGGACACAGACAGGTCAGTTCAGTATTACCATCTTACAGAAATTGGCCTCTTTTAAAGCAAGTGGGGGCAAGGTAGCACGTAGATCCTCAATAAAGATGCTGAAGCAAATTCATCTTTTCTTAGAGAGCATGAGAGAGTAGAGGGAAGGGGCAGAATATAGGAGTGGAGAATTTGTCAGATTTGTCTTTGTGCCTCTGTAGACACAGTCAGCACTGCCTGGCTTAATCTCAAAATCATATGGTCCCACTATCAGTCTCCCTGTTCTCTCCCTAATACTTCTAGCATTTCAACTAAGTGTGAACTTGAGTGTGAAGTCTTCAGCGGGGTAGAAGGAAGCCCCTAACTCCTCACACTCTCTCTCTTGCTTCTCCTAAGGGCAGCTCTGAAGTTTCCTTGCATGGGCATCCTGGCACACCCTATGCCCGCACCCTCAGAAGGCTTGTTTACTTCTCTCTTTTCATGAGGAGGGAGGGAGAGGGAGATTGCTTGTTACATACAATGCATCATTTTGATCTACCATCAGATACCAACTTCCAGTCTCCCAAGACTTCTATGCCCACAAACAGTAAAAATAAGTAAATTGACAAATTTGGATTCTTGAAATAAGCTTAGTAAATTCACAATTGATGTTACCTACGAACATAGGAGTTATCTATGATGGATTTGAAAATTGGTGGGATTTTTGTAAGGAATCCTCGAAGTACAATGTAAAGCTCATGATTTAACTTGTAGGATTCAAAGTTTAGACTAAGAATAACCACCTAAGAATCCCTATATCCTCCCTGAACTAATTGTTAGGACACCAGAACATTATATCCCCATTCAGTAATTCAACTCAGACTTTCGGGAGAATCTTTGTTCGTTATTACCCAATGTTTGAAATGAGGTGGTTTCCATCTCCACGTTAGAGGGAAGAAGTGAAATTGTACTACCCATCTAAGAGCAATCCACTAGTTTGGGATTATTCTAATGCAAATTAAATCAAACTAGAAAAACATTAAATGCTTACTGTGTGCCAAGAGGGCTAAGTGTCAGAAAAGATCGTATCCTGAGATGACATGATCCCCACCTTTGGGGAACTTACAATCTAGGAGAAGGGTGAGATGTCAACAGAGAGAAATATAGAGAAAAATAATATTCAATATTACATGATAAGTGCATAACCCAATGCTATCAAGGATGGATAGGGGAGGTCACTACCATCTAGGGGAATCAGGGAAGGTTTGCTTGGGTGGAGTAGTGTTTAAATTGGGCTTTAAAGAATGGGGAAGAAACACAGCCCATATAAAGGGAACAGCTTTACCAAAGATAGAAGAATGTACAGTGTGTGGTACAGAAAGGAGAGAGCAGACTAATGTGGCTGAAGTATAGAGTGTACAGAGGGGAGTGAACCAAGATTGGTACCTAGATGTTGAAGGCTCTGAATGTCTTGCAGAGGAGTTTGGACCTTAGGTAGTGTACTTGTTCAGTGACAGCCAGGTCCCTCCTCTAGAGGCAACTCAAGAATTACTTTCTGGATGGAGCCCACCCCCACCCTCCGATGTTACTTCCTCTCTCCATAACTACCTTGTATCTATTTTGCATTTATAAGGTATGTATTTATTTTTGTACATATCCTTCTTGTTGGAATGGAAGCTCCTTGAAGGCATCTCATTCTTCGCATTTGTATCTCTCACTGTCTAACATTTACTTAACAGTCACTCAGTAGACGCTTTAGTGCTTTTCTTGTGACTACACCTTCCCCAACTCTGTCCTCCCTCTTAAAGCTCCTGTTTCTTTTCCCTGTACCCACCTACTTCCTTGTCAGATTTAATGCTTTTCTCCATCACATTCTGCGTGTGGAGCAGGAGGAGGTAGATGGGAGTTGTGAGGGGAGGGTGTATTCAGTTCTCCTTCACCCTCTTCACATAAGAATGAGGCTCTTTATCTCTGTCTCAGCATTTGTACACTCCTAGGTGCCTCAATTATGAAAAACAATTTCTCCCTCTCATTATTTCTTCTCTAATACATTCCTTCCTCCAGCTTTTCTTTACTTTCTTAAACAAAACCAAAATGGCACAACATTGGTTTGTCTGAAGGGTCAATTAACTCTTCTTCTATTAGTATATGAAGTTTAATCATCATTTAGCCCCTTCCAACTGGCCAAATGAATTTACCTTTCTAGGTTTCTCTAGAACCCCTGTGCTGGTTTTTCAGATTCTAGACAGCGATGATTTTCTCAACTAATTTCTCAACCAAGACTAAAAGATTCTTTATTCTATTAAAAGGTCTGTTTTGCTGGATGGTTTATTCTGGGTTATAAAACTTTTTGTTTTTGCCTTTTGAAATATATTCTAAGATTTCCTTTCCTATAGTTGTGGTATAATCTCATATGATCTTAATTGTGGTTCCTTAGTACTCAATCACTTTTTCCTATTTGCTTTGCTTTACTGTTTGACCTGAAAGCTCTTAATTTTGGTTCTGACATTTAAATGTTCTCTATTTGATGTTTTTTCTGGAAGGTGTGTGGTGAATTTTTTCTACTTATATATTCATTCATTTGTTTATTCATTTATAAATCTGTTTGCTTATTCATTCATCTGTTTGTTTGTTTCACTTGTTTATTCCCTCTTATTTTCCATCATTTTCCTGTCTAGACAATCAACAAAACAAAAAATCCAGTCCTGATTTGTGATGTTAGCTGATTTCCAAGGTGTAAGTATTTACACTGAAAACTGAACAGCCCTTCTCCCCAGATTTTTCCGGCTGACTCCAGCATTTCTTTGTCCTGGCTGTTGATTTATGTATTATCAATCACTTGAACATTTATTAAGTGTTTTAGTATGTGCTAGAAACTATGGCAAGAACTGGACACAAAAAAGGCAAAAGACAGTCCCTGCCCTGGAGGAACCTACAACATAATGGGGGAGACAACATGCAGATAAATATATGCAAGCTAAACACATACATTGTATGGGCTGTTGAACTATCACCAGGATAGCCTATCTTCTGAAGGACTGCAAAGCACTCACTGTCTTTGACCCCTCCATCTTCTTGAATGGTTATTTCCCTGCTGTGACCCCACCATGACCTGGCCTGAAATCATGACTTTCATGCCCCATCTACTAGAGATTTCACTAATGTCAGTCCCTATCTCCAGTACTCTGGCCTCACCCCATTGCTCCTTTCACAGTCTCCTACCGACAGGTACAAGACTTTGACTTTGTCCCCTGGTGCAGCTGCAATCAACTGGATGGAGTTTGTGCTGGCTTCAGTTACTCCAACCAGAATGTCCACAGACTTCTGATCATTTTTTGTTACAGCCCTGGACTGTATGGAAGAGCTCACTGGTGCTTCTTTTTGGTTTTATCAATTGACTGAACTGACTTTTTTTTTTGTCTTTGCTGGGGTGTTTCTCTATGGGTCTGGGTTAGACTCTGTCACTTATGCTCTAGGACTGCCATCTCTGGCAGAAGGAAGTCCAGCTTCTCTATGCCCCATTCTACTCCTATTTAGCAAGGCTTCTTGAAGCCAGTGTCTGCTTCCAGACATACCTGTGCTCTACAGCTTCTTCATGATCAGGACCCAGGAAGGCACAAAAGCAAGTCTTTGAGACAAGTTTTGAGGTGAGCAAGTCTTACTAATAAAAAGCCTGCTAAGGTAAAGCCCCCTTCCTTTAAAAAAAAGGGAAAATGTTAAAGGGAGGCAAATAGATAACAACTAGTTTTTCCCATACTGAAAAACATTGTAAAACTACCCTTTAAGGAGACTAAGACATACCATCTTTCACAAATCAGTTAAAGACAATCTTTGATCCCTTGCAATTAGTCATATAATCTGATAATACTAAAGAAGAAGGTCAGGAAATTCTTAACATTATGAGGTCATAGGATTTAGAACTGGAGGTGATCTTAAAGATCATATAGTCCTACTCATTTTACAGAAGGGGAAACTGAGGTCTGAAGAGGGAAACTGACAATATCCATAGATAGATAGATGATAGATAGGAGGGAGAAATGAAGACAGAAAGATAGAAAGAAAAAGAAAGAAAGGAAGGAAGGAAGAAGGGAAGGAAAGAAGGAGGGAAGGATAGAAGGAAAGGAGGAAGAAAGGAAGGAGCAACCATCTTATACCTGTAGTCTACCATGTTTTCACTGAGAGGAAAGTTGTTCCATTAGTTGTCAGAAAACAAGATTGGTTGCTGAATTTGATATAAATTCTGTTGTCTTGCCCCCACATCCAATCTGTTGACAAAGCTCACAGAATTCACTTTGGGAACATTTCTCCAATATGCCCCCTTCTGTCTCTACCATCACAGGCCCTCCTCACCTCACAAGCCTTTTCCCAACCCCTCTTAACTCTCCTGCTGCCCCCTCATTGTGTCCTATTTATCCTGTACTTAACTTGGTTTGTATCTAGTGGTTTGTATATTTTCTGTCCCATTAGATGGTGAGCTTCTTGAGAGCAGGGGTGATCTTTTGCCTTGTTTTTGTGTCCCGAGCACTTCACACAGGGCCTAGCACATAGTAGGTGCTTCATAAAGGCTTTTTGACTGACTTCCTTGTTACAATAGTTGTGTATATCATTCTCCTAGCGATGTTTTCTTTTCTCTGAACAAATTCATATACATCTTCTCATGTTTCTCTGTAGTCCTCATATTTTTCATTCCTTATAATCCAATAATATTCTACTGCATTTGTACATCACAATTGTTTAGTCATTCCCTCCTCATTGGACAACAGCTTTATTCATACGTTTTGTTACTATAAGAAGCCCTGCTATGACGTAGTTGGCAGATGTGAACCTTCCTTTCTTTGTTGGCCTGGCAATACTAACATCCAAACAATCAATAACTTTGCCCAGGCCATCTTCACCACGTCTCTCACGTCCATTTATTCCTCTTCCCTTACATGGTCACCAGGTTAGGTCGAGCCCTTGTCATCCTTCTTCTAGACTATTGTAGTAGCCTTCTCGTTGGTTTTACTGCTTCCAGTCTTTTATCCTTTAAATCCATCCTCCATAAGCTATCAAAATAATCTTCTTAAAGCACATGTAAGATATATGTCTGTCTAATATATACATATGTGCACACTTTTGTATGCATGTAGACATATGTAGACATACACATGTGCACAAACACTGGGTTGATCTGCATGTGGCCCGAATAATATGTGATCTGGGATCTAGCCCATCCTGCCTCTGAGGGAGACCTTGATTTCCTTCTTTGTAGACAATAGAGGAGGGCTATGTCTTTGTGCTTCTTCCTTTACTCTTTTATCTTTAGCCTAGAACTATCATATCACTCATCAAATATCTGTAGTCTAGGGAGACGGGAAAGTTCAGAATAAAAGCCACTTTCCCTATTGACTCTCAAGGGGAGGGTTGCAGTTAATTTACTCTCATGTGCCCAACTCCTTCCCACCAAATACTAGTTGTAAAAATGACAGTCATAAATAGTTAGTACCCCTCTTATCAATGTAAGTAGTAAACAGAAATTGGGGAAGTTATACAGATTAGAATAGATGAAAATGAAAACCATGGTAGATCCAGTGGTAAATGAGTTCTTCAGTTGGGAGAAAGACAAGACCTTAGCTCAACTAAGAGAAGGCATTCATTAGAAGGAGTCTTCTCTTAGCAGCCACCATGGTTGTAGGCACTGAGAATCACAGGGCATGTGAGGAACTGGTATCCCCATGTATCTCATGTAGCTTTAGGAATTCTCTAGATCACCATTCAAAAATTCATGCTAGCATCTCCTGGCCTTTTTTCTTTGATATGTCTACCTCCTGAGTTGGTATATAGCATCGTTGTCTTAGAAGTCTCTAAGCCAAAGGGGAATCTCCCCCCAGATATACGGGTCAAAGTATTAGGGATATGACCATATCATCCCTCTGCTCAAAAATATTCCATAGATCCCTATCACCTCTGGGTTAAAATGCAAACTATTCAGCATAACTTTTAAACCCTTCCATAATCTGCCTCAGACCTATCTTTCCAGGCTTATTTGATTCTCTACTTTCATATTATAAGGGCAAAGGATCAGGAGAAGAAAGAAGAGGTCATTTGGAGTTGATTAAACTTGTAAGGAAAGCCAGAGGTTGTTTGGGAGGGAAAATTGGGAGAAATTAATGCAAATTTCAAGGAGAATAATCTCTAGGTCCTGATATTACTCCAGATTTTTATAGCTTCTCTGAGAGAATTTTGTAGGACAAACATTAGGGAGAATTAAGGAGGACCTTGGATCTGAGGAGGAAGATTCAAGAAGGAAAAGGAGAAGGTAGTTGGCAAGGCAAAGGAAAAGAAAAGTCAATGGAATAATTGGAAGGTAAGGCCAATGGATAGAGTGGAGTGATAGCACAGAGGAAGCCGCTAAGTTTGCTGTGAAGGGTTACTATAAAATATGGTTCAGGAGTTGTGGAAACTAAGGAAAGGAAGGTGCTTAGGGTTATCACCCACTAATAACAAGATGTAAAGATTTTTAACCAGGTGCTAAGAATTGAGGTGTTATTTCCCCAAAAGAAGTTCAAAAACCCAAGACTGACAGTCTCAACCAGTATGGAAAGTAGGGGAAACCATGTAACACATTTTACCAAGTATGCAATGTTTGTATTTCTACCACAGCTGGAAGGATGTATTGTCTAGGTTCCAGGTGGAGGCTGATCTTTCTAAAGATCAAGGAGCGGGAAAGTGACCATTTGTAAAGAGGGAGGAGAGTGGGAAAGTGTTCCAGAGAGAAGAAAGGAAAAGGAAAGGAAAACTCAAAGCATGAGCTTCAAACCAATTGGAGTCTCTTCCTGAAGAGGCGAGAGGTGGATGTCTTGAGGACAAAGCTTCTCCTCCAAAGATTTATAGAAGCACAGAGGGTCTGGGGTGAGAGAGCAGAGGTAGAAGAAGAGGAAAAGGAGAGTTGCTGCTGGGACTGAGAAAGCTATATGATAACAAAAATGGAGTTGTTTGTTGACTTTCTAGATCATATATCCAAGACATAGAAGGGAACCTCCCAAGTTGTATTAAACAAATGGCTCCTTCTCACTTCTGGGGGTATCCATGGGTATAAGTGATACTGTCAGATGGAACCTGGCAAATGTCAGGTTACAAAGACTTGGGCTAGAAACTGAAGACAAAAGGAGGCAAGGGTTGTATTTTCCTCCATCTTGTCCATTGATAACAAGGGATGAAGGAAAGGAAAAGTGATTTGGAAAGGGAAGGGTCAAACTATCCCCACTAACTAAAAAGGCAGGCAGGTTAGTCTAACTGAAACAGAAAGGCATCCTGAGGGGGTGGTGGGAGGCAGGGTATGCCTGTCAAGCTACCACCACCTTCACTACTCTCTCTCCTCAGAACCTGATAGAGAGAGCCCAGGACTGACCCCAAGAACCTTGGGAATAGCTATGCTTCCAGTCTTGTGCCTGCAGTCTCCTCCTAGGAAGAAGCCTCTGTAGAGAAGCAGCCTGGCCATTGCTCAGGCAGCTACTGAAGACTCCACATAGATGTTGCTCAAATGTACTTGTTCACCCCAACCTCTCTCCTGACCTCCAGTCTATGATCTCAAATTGCCTTTCAGACATTTCAAACTTGATGTCTCAGACATCTTAAACTCAACATGTCCACAACTGAACTCAGTATCTTTCTCTAAAACTGTCCCCTCTGCCTAATTTCCCTACTAATGTTGAGGGTACCACCATCCTGCCAGTCACCAAAACTCACAATCCAGGTGGCATCTTAGATTCCTCATTTTCTCACCCCCATGCCCCATATCCAAGCAGTTGCCAAGTCCCGACATTTCTACCATTATAACACCTCTTGCATATGCCTCTTTCTCCCTTTTTATACTGTCCCCAGGACTATTGCAGTAGTATTCTAATTATGTCTCCCTCTCAAACAGGAATAGCCCAGTACTGAGACCAGGAGCAATACTGGAAGCTCAGGTCTTCCTTGATGCCCCCTTTCCCTCACTCCACCTATCCAATCACTTGCCAAATCTTCCTACCCAACATCTGTCCTGTCCATCCCCTTCTCTGCTCACATAGATGCCTTCCTGATTCAGTTTCTCCTCACTTCCCCCTCATCGATTGTAATGGCCTCATGATTGGCTTCTTCCAGATGGTATGTGTAACTCTGTAACTTCATCAGGTTAAGTATGCTCACCTTCCAGTCTGGTTTTTCACCTATCTGAGGGGATGCCATGTATTCCTGTCATTAGAAACACACATTTCTTTGGTTTTTAGAGCTGGAAGCAACCACAGAGATCACTGCACATGTGAAGAAACTGAGTCTGGTTCTCAGACCCCAAATCCTGGGCTCTTTCCATTATTCCATACAGTGAAGATTCCCCTAAGTATGTTTGGTGGCATTCACACTTCTCCTGAGGCTGATTTCCATGGTGTTTGTTAATTTTATTAGTGAGTTGTAAATCCTTGGAATTCCCCTCCATTAAATTTTCTTCCATTAATGGCTTGCTTCCTCCCTCCCTCTCTCTTCTCCTTCTCTCCCTCCCTCCCTCCTTCCTTCCTTCCTTCCTCTCTCTCTTTCCCTTTCTCATTCTTTTCTTCCTTCCTAAATTAAATCTGTTTTATTTTCAGAAGATCTACCTCCTCCACCCACTCAGCCTTCCCATCTCCCACAGAGAAAGCAAGAAAAACCAAATAGCCCCCCACTCCAAACGTGGTGGTGATTCAGTTTCTATTGGTTCTTTGAATGGCTCCAAAGTCCTTTTAGGTCCTAGCATGCTGGATAGGTTTCAACTATGGAAGAGAGCTCTGTACTCTGTGTTTTAGCCAAATACAAGTTTTAATATACAAATATTCCTGATTGGAGAGAGGTCCAAATGGGGGAGAATCCCCACCCCCACCGTTAATGGGAATTCTCTTTGATCTAAGCAACTTTCACTGATGTTTACAGTAATTTCCAAACAAAAGACAAAAGTCTGCCTCAAACTAAAGTAAAGGTACATGTTTAAGTCAATCGTTTTAAAAAATTATTAAATGCCTGCTACGTATCAGGAACCGTGCTACAAAAAGGGGCAAAAATGGTCCCTTCCTCAAGAAGCTTATAATCTAATAGAGGAAACAACATGCAAACAAATGATATATAAAACAAGCTATATAATAAGATAATTAGGAGGTAATTAGTAGAGGGAAGACATTAGAATTAGAGGGAGTTAGGGAAGACTTCCTGTAGAATGTGAGATTTTAGTTGGGACCGAAAGGAAGCCAGGCAGGTTGGTAGTCAGGGCAGAGGAGGGAGGGCATTTCAGGCATGAGGGTGATCAGAGAAAATACCCAGAGCTGAGAGATGGAGGCTCTTGTTGGGGTGAGAGCTAGGAGGCCAGTGTCACTGGATCAAAGGTGGAAGAGAACTGGAAGGATAGGAGGGGCAGGTGATGAAGGACTTTGAATGCCAAACAGAGCATTTTGTGCGGGAAGGGGGAGAACTTTTTCTTAATTTCTCAAACTAGTCATATTAATTACTGATTGCTGAAGGAGTACCTTTGTTTTCCTGAAAATTGGAAGGGTTCCTTTTTTGGATTAGGCCCATGGCAAACAAAAGGTGATCTGTCTTGATTTGGTCCCTGAAAAATGAAGGGACACTTTCTTTGGTTAACTGAAGAGCACTCCCTCTATAGAATTACCAGTTCTGATCTTAATCTGAATGAAGTAACAACCTCTCTTGATAAATACCCTGATTGGAAGGTGTTAAGAAAGGTGCAGAACTACCCCTCCTCAAACCAAAGACACAAGCACCACTTAATTCTTAATATTTTGTAACACAGCTGAGGTCTTGGTGCTATAGGCTTCCACATAGCTGATCAAAAGACTGGGTGTCTACTGTTAAAGGACATCCTTGAGCCTAGCTAAAGGATGAAAAAGTTGCCAACATAAAGCCCAACAGACTGCTAACATGGCAGTCGGCCGGTCAGTCAACAAGCCTTTGTTAAAATGCCTACTACGTGCCAGGCATTGTGCTAAGCCTGAGAGATATGAAAAGAAGCAAAAAACCAGTACCTGCCCTTAGGGAACTTACCATCCAATGAGGAATTATGGAATATAATGTGATATAATAGTAAAAGAAATATGGAAACACCTATATCCAAGATAAATAGGAAATAGTCAAGAGACATTGGGAAGTAGGGTTTTATCTGGTACTTGAAGGAATCGTATATAGGGCTCCACTTACTACCTGGGTGACTTTGGGTTGGTCATGTCATTTCCTTGGGCCTCAATTTCCTCACCTCTAAAATGGGAGAGTTAGATTAGATCATCTCTGACATCCTTTCCAGCTTCAGATCCATGGGTTTATATGATCCTATGATCTGATTAGGATGCATGGATGGGGTGAGGTCTGCATTGGGGAAGGGAGCCCCCATATGAAGAGGGAAGTGAATGAACATTCTTATTAAAACATAGATCCTTGAAATGTTGGAGCCACCTTAAGAGAGTCAACTGTTAAGTTTTCAGTGTGAACATTTACACCTTGGAATTAAGAAAATTCACAAATCAGGACTTGTTTTAGTGTTTTGTTGATTGTCTAAAATTAATGAAGTCATGGAAAAAATGTTAAAAATGCAGATTAAACTGAAATGTGTGTTGTTACATTTTTGAGGGGTGGGGAGCTGGTTGTTAAACATTTGCTAGCACATCATTGATTCTGAAGGAACAGCACAGACAGAGTTTTCCTTATGCTTAGCACTGTGTACCATATAGTGGAAGAATGTGGTGTTGGGAATCCAGGACCCGGATTCAGATCCTGCTTCTGTCACTTCTGAAAAATGAACCAAAAAATTGACTCTCCTTCTTGCTATAATACTAATAATCTATTTTAATTATTGTAATAATTAATATGAATGGTAATACTATTATAAATAGCTAGTATTTCTATAAGTTGCAAAGTATTTTGCAAATGTTATGTCATTTGTGCCTTGTGACAATCCTGGGAGGTGGGTGCTATAGTTATTGCTATTTTACAGATAAGGAAACTGAGGCAGACAGTTGTAAATAACCTGCCCAAGTTCACACAGTTAGTAAGTGTCTGAGGGTAAATTTGAACATTTTTTCTTACTGACTCCAGGTGTGGTGCTCTATCCACTTTACCACCTGATTGCTTTACATTTATGATCCTATGGGCAAAAAAAAAAATGTTCTATTGACTCAGTTTCCCAGAGGATTAAACATGCATAAAACTTCAACTATAATTACAAAGACACATTTTGAAATCAACTTCAGTGAATGGAAGTGCTTTCTCCTTACTCCAGTAGGATATGAGTGACTTTGCCAGAGTCACCCAACTGTTAAACATCTGGAGATTTGCCTGGTTTTTCTGACTCCAGGCTCAACACTAAGTTTTGGTCTATGCCAAGGATCACATGTTCATGGATTCAGAACTAGAAGGGATCTGAGACATCATCTGACCTACCTCCTCATATTAGAGATGGAAAAACCAAGGCTCAGAGAGAGACTGCATGATTTCCCCAAGATCCCACAGGTAATGTTAGGCCAGGTTTTGGATCCATCTCCCTGGACTCCAAGTCATCAAGTGCTCTTCCTGCCCTACCATGCTTGGAAAACAACTTTGGATATGAAAATACTCTCTCTAATGTGCCTTGGTTTCTGGCCTCTAACAGCATGGTTATGCTCCCCTGCCAACTCTCCCTGGTATCATACATGCCTAAGCACATTTCAGAAGGATCCAAGTCACGGCGTTCATGTAGACTCAGCGAGTTGATAACTGTGGGGCTGTGGTTACACCGGGTGGTTACACTGGGTAGAAGAACATATGTAGGAGTGTGTCTTGTCAGCACTTGTACCGGACAGTTCCCATCAGGTTCTAGCAAAGGGCATGAAGGTGTCTACAATCATCTGATAGAATGCTCAGTGCACATGCAAATATTTCAAAGAAGTGAAAAAGAGAAAAAAAGTCCTTTCTCAATGGACCATTCATTAACATTTCAAATGCAATGCCCTTACAGAAGGGGAAATTCTACTAAAAATGGTGCATTCTGCTTCCTGCTCCAGCCTTCACCATGTTCATTCAGTAGATGTAGTGATCAACGATGCAGGCCAGATCTTCCTCTGTGCAGATGCCCAGGGCCCTGTCATGCACTGAGCTTGCCCATCTTCCAAAGGCCTGGCTGTAGCTCACAGCTTCCCTTGCAGGCTTCTCTCCAACCCCTGTATACCAGTTCCTTCCTCTGCTGAATCTGTAGGAGAAATACTTCATGTTGGAGCTGCCCATCCTCTCTGAAGAGAGTCATGCTGGGCTTTCTTCTTTAGGTCCAGTCATGGAGAAGAGCAGTAAATGGAGGCGTAGGAAGGCTAAGACTTGCCCAGAGTCATACAGCTAATAAAAACATGAAGAAGCATTTGAACCTTTGTTCTTGGTTAAAAATCCCAACAGAGGTTGGCAAGTATAAAGTCAAGGGATTAGTGTGCTCTTCATTGGATCATAAACCTGGGTCCATTCAGAGGAGGTCGGGTCTAAGCCCACCATTTTACAGAGAAGCATTTTGAAGCCCCAAAATGTAAAGTGACTCTCTTAGATTGTTCAGGTAGTGAGGTGTTGCCTTTCTCCATTCCATTCTATCCACAGTTATTTAGCGTCTGCTCTCTCTGAGACACTGAAGTAGTCTCAGAAATAGATAAGCTACAGACAACTCTGTCAATGGATTCCCAATAAAAGAAGGGAAAGACTAACTTCTGGACAACCAGAAGAGAACAGACAGGAGAGATGCCAGGAGAAATCTGGAGGCATATTCCCAGAAGGCTTCCTGCAGGAGGAGACATCTGAAAGAAAGTAGAAATGTCAACAGGCAGAATTGAGAGAGGGTATTTCAGGTATGGAGAATTGTGTCTTGTGAGCAAGACACAGAGACTCAGGAGAGGATTGAGAGACAGAAGGTGAACTGGTTTTGCTGGAATGGGGAATACCTGAGGAAGAATAAATGGTGTGAGAGAAAGCTTCATTAGGGATGATGGAGCCAGATGAGGAGGCATGGGATAGGCTTGAGTGCCATAGTCAGAAAAGGGAAACTGGGAGCCACAGAAGGGAGGAGTGACCTGAGTTCATTGTTGGGTTTGGAGGGCTGATTTGTGGAGGATGGACTGAAAAGGCAGGGAGGGACTCTTATAAGAGTCCAAGGGAGGGCCTGAAGGTTGTGGGAGGTGAACGGGAGAGGGGGCAGGATAGAGCCCTGCATTCAAGAGTCACCATGGAGGGAAAAATGACAAAATCTGGCAATCTCCTGCATGAAGGAGAAGAAGAAGAAACCAAGGATAATGCCAAGAGCATGAACCTAGGAGCCCTGGGGAAAATTGGAGGGTGGGTCTTAGACAGAAATAGGGAAGCTAAGGAGAGAGGCACGTTTTAGGCAGATGAGGCCTGGGAATGAGTTTGGGGATAGAAATCTAAATGCATTAAGGTTCAGGAGCGTGCAGGAGCTAGCCCTTAGGCTCTGGAGAGCAGGCTGTTAAATTTCTGTAGGAGTACTTACATCTTGCAAGCTGCCAAACCTATAAATCCAGGCTGGCTTTGTTGTGTTGTTGATTGCCTAGACTTATAAAAGAGATGGAGGAAATTATATTAATAATGTTACCATTTAGATGAATAATTAATGACACAGATTAAACTTTAAAGTACATCCTGTATACCTTTTTATTTTCTACATAGCTAGTTGTTAAACATATACCAACCCAACAAACCCCTGGAAATGATCCATGACACCATAGACGAGAGCTGACGAGAGTGGAGTGGAGACAGAAGAGAGAAGAGAGGGCTGGATAGAGCTGAGCTTTGGGGGACACCCCCACTTGGGGGCCCTGCCCACCATCTTTCTCTAACTCTCTTCTTGTATCTTTCCATCTCTTTCTCTAAGGCCCTGAGAGCTGCAATCCCCAAAACAGAATCCATAACTTGTGGAGTTGCTGAATTCTGTTGAGTAACACAACAGCCTGGGACTCTTGTGTGACTCATCAAGTTGGGAGCTGAGCGTTTCATAGGCCCAGAGTAAGGACAGTGTACTTCCTGCAGTCCCCTTGTGTAGGTGTATGATTACCAGAAACTTGACACAACTCCACGTAGTCATCTGTCTTTGCTTCTACCGAAATGACTAGGATGAAAGAAAAGGAAGATTTTATAACAAAGAAAACTGGGTACTTTTTTTGTTTGGCCAAACAAGGAAATCCTTTCAGTGAAAAGAGAATGTGCTGCCCTGAACAAACACATTTAAACCAATTTTTGATTCATAGTCTTAAACCTAATGGGATTGGACCTGAATGAGTTTTTGGTGGACCCTCAAGGCCTGACCATGACCATTATTCATATTTTCACACTTTCCAATGGTAGATTTAAAATAAAACAGAACAAAAATACAATAATTCACCCAATGCTGAGAAATGGATCACATCTCCATGTGGAGAAAGAAACACAGAAAGGAATCAAAATTCTGCAAATGATGAAATAACATTTGTAAAAGCCTTAGGGCAGCTCCTGGCATATAGAAGGCATTTCATACATGTGTATTCCTTTTCTCCTTCCCTCTAATATATTAGAGATGTTCTGTGGGTAGAAGAAAAGGAACCTAGAGGATTTGTCTTGATCCTAGCCCCTCCTGCTCTCTGATACTTCTTCCCCTTTCCCCAAAATTCACACAGCTGTTTACATTCTTTTGGCACTGAACAGTTTGCAAATCACTTTCCTTACAATAACACTCTAAAAAAAGGAATGTGAGTATAATTACTACCATTTTACAGATGGAGAAACTGAGGCCCAGAGGGGGTCTGTAAATTGGCCAATTGTCCAGCCCTCCTACCTGCAGAATCTCGCTCTTCTCTGCCACATAAACTACTTCTTAGTCCTTGACATCACTGAATCAAAAGTGAGATAGATTGCAGACTTAAGCTATAGTTATCCCTTCGACATTGTGACTTTCCTATAGTCTTGTATAATATCAACATATTTTATCTTTTAATACTATAATAATTCAGACTTCTCTGATGTGAAGGGAGGGTCAAGAAATGTTATGTGGATTTTCCAGATTACGGAGGTGCTGCACCCCTAACCCCCATGATGTAGAAGGGACAACTGTATTTAGTCAATAAGCCAGTCACTCAGTAAGCATTTATCAAGCACCTACTGTGTGTCAGGTACTGGCCTAAGCTCTGGGGAAGCAAAGCTAGACAAAGGCAAAGCAAGGCTCCTCCCTTGTAGGAGCCCACAGTCTCATTGCTTTCAAAAATATTGCATTGACCCCAATGAAATTTGCCGATGTCCACCATATTGCCAGACATAGAATATGTAGTACTAGAATATACATTTGTGATGTCTTCTTAGGCCCTCCCTTCCCCAGTTTGAGCAAGGACACTGCACTTGGATTCAAGCAGACCAAGGTTGCAATCCTGCCTCACTTCGGATCTGTAGAAGTCTGGGCAAGTTACTTTGCATCTCTCTGAGCCTCCGTTTTCTCATAGATAAAATGAGGAGGTTGGATTTGATGTTCCAGCTCTGACCCCATGATGACTGAGCCAATAAATGAATGACTGAAAAAACTGTACCAAGTATTGCGAACACCACAGATAGAAAAGTAGGAAAGTCCCTGGCCCTGAGGAGCTCATGTTCTAAAATAGTGGTTGAAGGGGACAATACACGTGGAGGGGCCAACTGCAAGTCAGATGCAAAGAGCCTGAAGTCCTTAGGGGATAGTGACAATGCAGGTGGCAATGTCATTTTCACCGATAAAATCATATCCATTTCTGATGTTGAGCATCTTGGCAGGTCCTTGGGAGCAAGAGCCCTGTTTCAGATCTTCAGTAGCTATGGCCACTGAGGGGGTAACAGCAATTGCCAAGTCAAATCTCCGTAAGGGCGAATTTGCAGACTTTTGGCTGGGAGAGGGGGTAGAGGAATGGGGGAAGTGGACTGGAGCAGGGCCAGTGCATGGGGGTGAGGTGCTACTATGATAGAGGTTGGGGTTGTCTCTATTGTGTTCTTTGGTAGTGGAGGTGGTGGTGGTGGGGTTGGTACTTTGACATGGGCTGCCTCTGGTCATGGGCTGTGAGGGTGGAGATCTCGCTGCTTCAATCAGGCCGGCTCACTAATGAGAGTTCTTAAGCCTTTTTGTGCCATGGACGCTTAGGCAGTCTGGTGAGGTCTACAGATCCCTTCTCTCACTAATCTTCCATCTCTCCTTGTCTGTGGGCTATTTCTTGGCTGCCTACACACATGATCATATCTCCCCCAGACTCCCTTGATTGTCCAGCCCTAATACTTATCACCTTATATGGAAGGTTGTGTACAATAGGTACTTTTGCTTCCTTTCCTCTCAGATATATTCTTAACTCTACAATCCAGCTTCTCATCATTCAACTGAACCCATTCTCTTTAAAGTTACTAACAATGCCCATGCTAATCCATCCTCCCCTCAGCTGCTGTACTGATCTTCCTAAAGTGAATGTCTAACAATGTCACTTCCCTATTCAATAAACTCCAGTGGCTTCCAATCACTTGCGTGGATTTGAACCCAGATTATCCTGACTCCAGGTCCAGCACACTATCCATTGTTCCAACTATCTGTGAATGAGCACGATTGCATTGAGACATGGGCTTAAATTAATTGCTATAGTTGATAATGAAACAGTTAAAGAATTAAACTTCATTAGGTGTTTGAAAATCATTCTGAAGGAAAAAAGAGTTGAAATATATATTTATATGTAAGCATATGTTTAGATAAATAAGTAATATACATATATTTACATGTATATATGTGTAGGTATACAGTACGTGTATACATGTATTTTATATATATATATGTGGGACCATTCCACATGACTTACATGGGTCTATATACATGTGGGTGTTTCTACATATACACATGTATACACATATCCATATACACAGGCATGTATATACATGCACATGGAATACACATAAAATAGCTCTATTTATAATTGAAAAAAAGGGGCCCAGTTCCAAGTACTTTCCATGAATGAAATGCCCCAGAGTTACAGAGAAAGGAAAAGTGAAAAACAAGGACTAATGAATAGACATGAGCACATAACAGCTTGAAGTCAATTTCTAAATATAAATAGATATGACTATATCTTGAGTTGGATTTGTAAGTTTACATGTATAATACTTTTTAAAACATGTCACTTTATAGCAATTTGCCTTTCTATAACTATAAACTTGACACATACCAACCAAAAACTAGTATTTCCCTAGAACAACAAAAAAGAATGACATGTGAAATTGTCTGTCTTAACTATACACAGTCTGGAATTTTCTGAAGTACATTTCAAATTGAACATGGTAGCTCCAACATTTCCTTGCTTGTCTATTTCCCCTTGTGAATTTCCTTCTGTTCTCTTCTGCCTGTTAAAACAAAACCCAAACATCAATGATGCTCCTTTCTTCCTTTTTGAGGGGCTGGGAGTTGGAAATCGCTACTACTACCTCACACACAATCCCATAATTCCCTTTCTCCCCTCAAAGTAAAAGTGTTATCTTGTAACAAATAAATCTTTACATTGCCATGTCTGACAATCTATGTCTCGTTATGTACTTAAGATCTATTACCACTCAGCAAAGAGATGGGGAGCAGAGCTCATTACCACTCTTAATTAATCATCAAATTAATATAGTTCATTCGTGGTTGTTTTCCCTTTCAATGTGGAAAGAGAATGAAGCCTTTGAATAAACTGTTCTCCTAGTTTTGCTCATTTCAATCTGCATCAGTTCATATAAGTCTAAGGTTTTTCTTAGAACCATCCCCTTCATCATTTCTTATGGCGCAACAATATTTCATTAAACCTATATACTACAATTTGTTCAGCCAATCCCTAACTTTATTTCCTTTTGTTTGCTACAACAACCAAAAAATGCTACTATAAATATTTTTGTACATTTGGTCATTTCCTTCTATTTTTGAGCTCTCATGGAATAAGGAGCACGGGAGAAATAGAAAGCTAGTAGCTGTATCATTGGGTCCAAAGGTATACACAAGTTGTGATTTGAAGGGTAGAGTTCTAAATTTCTTTCCAGGATGATTGGACCACTTTGTAGCTCCAAAAACAATGTCTTAGTATGATTGGTATATTGGTTTTTTCCTCACCATCTTAGTGAATGGTGTCTGCATTAGTTTATTTGAATTTCTCTTATTATTAGTTATTTGGATTTTTAAAATGTAGTTGTTGATTTTTTTTTTTGCCTTTCTTCTTTGGAAAACTGTCATGTTATATTCTTTGGCTATTTATTTACTTTCTTTTTCACATTTTCATGTACTTGAGTCAGTTCTTAATATATACTGGAGATCACAACTTTATCTGAAAAGACTTGCTGCAAACATTTCCCCCAGTTAACTTTCCTTTCTAATTCTAACTGCATTCATTTTATTTGTAGAGAAACTTTTCTTTTTGATTCACATTTTCTTCTGTGATCCTCGGTATATTGTTTGATCAAGAATTCTTCTCCTTTCCTTATTTGTGAAAGATATCTGCTTCCCTGCTCCTCAAATTTATGATATGGATTTTTATCTCTAGGTCATGTATGCACTTGGATCTTGTTATAAGATATTGAATGAGATAGTCTTCAAAAATTGCTACTATTGCCAAAACTGCTTTTCAGTCTTTTTCTTTTTTGTCACTTTCAGAATTCTTACCTCAGTAGCAGCTGATCTTGGGTTTATCGAACATTGTGCTATTATGGTCTATTGTTTCTGGGTCTTGCATGCCTGATCAATTCTACCAATCACATTCCATTTTTCAACCAGCACTAAATTGTTTTGTTGATTACTCCTTTGCATATCATTTGAGATCTAATAATATTTGGCTCTTTTCCTTCCTACTTTATTTTCATTATTTCTCTTGAGATTCTTGATCGTATTCTCCCAGAGAATTTTGTTATTATTCCTTCTAATTCTATTAAGAAAACTTTTGATAGCTTGATTAGGATGATACTGAGTTTCTAAATTAATTTAGAAAATAAGAACTATAATATTTAATATTCTAACACTGCCTGAACATGAGCAATTATTGCCTCTCCAAGTACTTAAGCCTGGCTATGTTTCTTTAAGTTTTCTTAGTGAAATTACTGGAGTGGTTTGCCATTTCCTTCTCCAGCTTATTTTCCAGATGAAGAAACTTAGGCAAACAGGATCAAGTGACTTGCCTAGGGTCACATAGCAAGTAAATGTCTGAGGCCAGCTTTAAACTCATAAAGATAATTCTTCCTGACTCTAGTCCTGGCACTCTATCCACTGTGTCATCTAGCAGTACAATTATTATTAGAAATATTATCTATTATATCTTTAGTTTGCCTAAAATTGAATCAAGTCAGAATTTCTGGTAAAAAGGTCACCTGCTTATAATGTATAATCTTTATATATTGGTGTAGACTCTTTGGTAATATTCTGTCAATATTTTTGCATTAATCTTAATTAGCAATATTGCTATATAGTATTCTTTCTCTGGCATCTCTCCCTGGTTTAGCCATCAGGACCATATTTGTCTCATGGAAGGAATTTGGTGAAATCTGTTGTTTCCTTATTATTGCAAATATTGCAATTTTATTTGTGCAGAATTATAATTAATTGTGATATTGTAATTAATTGTTCTTTAGATTTTTGATAGCATTCTCTTGTAAATTCACTTTGACAGCACATTTTTCTTTTAGAGTTATTCTATAGTTTATTCAATTTTTTGCCCCTAAGAATGAGCTATTTAAACTTTCTGTTTCACATTCTACTAATTTTGGTATTTTATATTTTTGTAAACATTCACCCATTTTATTTACGATTTTAGCTTTAGTAGAATATCATTTGGCATAATAGTTTCTAACAATTTCCTTTATTCCTTCTTAATTTGTTGTAAGTTTTTCATTTTGCATATTGGCAGTTTGATCTCTCATATCAAATTAGCTAATTGCTTATCTATTTTTACTAGTTGTTTTTCTTTTCTTTTTTTAAAGCTCCTATCAATTCAATGGTTTGTTTTAGATTTCAATTTTGTTAATCTCTTCCTTGATTTTCAGAATTCCTATTTTATGCCTGATTGAAATTTTTGATTTTCTAATTTTTTTTACTTGCATGCCCAATTAATTTTTTCTTTGTCTCTTTTGTTGAAAAAAATGTTTAGAGATATGAATTTCCTCCATGCATGAGTTTGTCCTCATCCCCAAAGTTTTGATGTCTCATTGTCATTTTCTTTTATGAAATTATCTATGACTTATTCTTTGTCCTGCTAATTATTTTGTATTAAATTACTTTTGATTTAAGTTTAAATCCCTTTTTCAAAGGTTCTCTATTGATTATAATATTCATTTGATTGTGGTTAGTAAGAGTATGATTTTAATTCTTCTGCATTTGTTTATGAGGTTTTTATGCACTAGAATGCAATCAGTCTTTGTAAAAATGTGTACAACTGGCCCTAAATCCTTTGTACTTACATTTAGCAATCTCCATAGAGCTATCATTTCTAGTTCTTTAAAGATTCTCTTTTGGTCCTTAAATTATTTCTTATTTATCTTTTGTTTGGGTTTGAGCAAGGCATGACTAGGTCTCCAGCTATTATAGTTTTGCTGTCTATTTCTCCCTCTAATTTGATGAACTACTTCTTCAAGTACATAGACGTTATTGTAGTTGTTGTAAGGAGGTTGGAGGTTAAAAAGGGAGGACAAAGTGGAGAAAAAGAGGGACAGCTGAACAATTGGAGTTGGGTAATAGATTTAATATTTTTCCTGTTAAGGGGAAGCTGGACCATTTGAAGAAAGAAGTAGATGCTCAGACTTTAAGGAATGGTGAAGGTGGAGCCTTAGACCCTGTCCAGGGAGGGCTAGAGGGAGAAAGGGGGATTAAGTGCTGTTTGATGACTCATTGCTGAGGGCTACCAAGGTGCCATTTGTGGACTTGATATTTACAAGAGAAAGGTCTGCTCTTGTCTGAGCATACCTATCAAGGATGTGTTGGAGAACCTCCAGAGACATATTACTGTGAGGATACAAGTGATACTCCCCAAAGGAACCTAGAAAGTATTGATAGGTATTGGTTGGTGACTATCAATGCAGGTAGAAATAGATGCAATATCACCATTTAAAAAACCATTATGGCTTCATCAAACATATGCCATGCTAGATTAGTAGCTTCATTTCCTGACAGTGACTAAATGGATGAATGCCAGTTTACCTAGAGTTAGCAAAATATCTACCAACATCTCGTACTATTCATGTGAGGAAAATGGAGAAATATGGACTAGAGAACATATTCCAAGTGTATGGATTTGCAACTGTTTGAATGGCTGGACACAAAATGTCCCAGGGATCTGGGCTTGGTCCTGTCTTATTTAACATTTTTAGCAGTGACTTGAATGAAAGACTAGAGGCTGCAAAGCTGTGATGGATCACTGTTAGAATCAGTCTCTAAGATCTTGATAGGCTAGGACTGTGGCCTAAATCTAATAAAATGAATTAGAAATCAACTTCACAAGTACAGGTTGGGGGAGATGTGGTTAGACAGCCATTCGTTGAAAGAAACCCAAGTGTTTCAATGGACTGTGAGCTCCATGTGAATCAGCAGTATGATGTGGCTGCTAAAAAAAGCACCTACAGTTTGGGGCTGCTTTAAAAGAGGCCTAGCTTCCAGGAATAAGGAAGTAATGGTTCTTCTGTACTCTGACCACATCTGAAGTACTGTGTTCAGCTCTGTGTATCACAGCATCAGGAGGACATTGATAAGCCAGAACACATCCAGAGGAGGCCTCCAGGTGTGAAGCCCATATCAAATACATAGTTATCGTTTGATGGGCTATTTAGATTATAGAAGATTCTGTGGAGGAGACATGCGAGCTGGGCTCAAGGATTTACTAGACTTGTTCTGTCCAGCCCCAGATAGTAGGTAGATGACAGGAGCCAACACGTAGAGGTGGAAAAACTCAAATTTAGGCTCAATGTCAGGAAAGCTTTGTTAACGATTAGAACTCTTTAAAAAATAGTTTTCTTTAGGAAGTGGTGGCTTCCTTTTCCTTGGAGGTCTTCATACAGAAACTGGATCCCAACTTGTTAGGCTTGTTTATTACAAAAGATTGATTCCTTGGGCTAGACTAGACAGCTATTGAAGACTCTTCCTATCTAATGCTGATCATTCTGATCCAATTCTGTGGACTCTGTAAAGTGGAGTGTTAGAAGGGACTAAACATGACTGCACAGGCATCTATGTCTTGATATGATACTGTGTTCTACAGTAATCATCTGTATTGCTGAGTTTTAATTGAAGTCATATCTCAAGACTTGCCCCAACCATCCCAGTCTGACCTTATAAGACTTTCAAAATGAGATACCTTATCTACTCTAGGGCTGCTCCATACATCCCTCCTTTTGGTAAACCAGAGCAGTTAAGTCTGTTAGCAAACAGAGAAGGGCATGTATCATGAGACAGCATCCCTGCTCATTGGACTGGACAATAGCAAACCATTTTGCTATTGAGAAACGGAGCTTCTCAATCCTCTGGGTGTTAATTTCCTGTGGTGCCATCTGAGGGTTCAACAGAACTCCAAGATGCAGAAATTCTGAAGATTCCTGTAAGTGCTGGAATTGAGTCAGGAGATAGATATGCATGATTGAGGCACAACATTGTTGTGGAGTCAGGAAGACCTGTGTTCAAATCCTGCCTCTGAGGTATCCAAGCTATGTTTGAGTCAAAGTCCCAGGGGGCCAGGCAACTAACACTATAAATGACAATGAGTTGCCAGGCTGTATCAATGGAGGATGCTTCTACCCTGGGAATCCCCTATACACATGAAATCACAGGTCCATACCAGTTTGTATGTATGTATATTCATCTGCATGTTTCCAAGTAGTAGCCCTTGGGCCAAATGATCAATCACACTGAAAATCTAACTTCTCAACAATCAGTTTGGGAGCCTGTTGAAGAGTGTGGTATAGTAGAAAAAGCTATGAGATATAAACTTGGAATAGTTTGCATTCTGATAAGAATTCTCTTGCATGACCATGGTACTCATTATTCACACTAACTGGGTCCCAGCTGTGCACCTATCTTCATTTATAAGTTGTCTGTACTAATGAAGTCATAGGCCCAGTTGGACTATAACTCTCCAGTGA
The DNA here is from genome assembly GCA_028658325.1 of Potorous gilbertii. Taxonomy (NCBI): domain Eukaryota; kingdom Metazoa; phylum Chordata; class Mammalia; order Diprotodontia; family Potoroidae; genus Potorous; species Potorous gilbertii. The sequence continues at coordinate 121,928,671 of CM053774.1, read as the reverse complement.
GAAAACTTCCATTGCCAATGTGAGTTCGCTCCTTTTCTGTGACTTCTAATCTGTTACCCCAATCTTTAGGAGAGTGTGACTTGCCTAGTCACACAGCCAGGACTTCTTGACCCCAGACTTCCTGCTCAGCAGCTAGCCCTTCATCCACTAGGCCCTGCTTCATGGCCGTCCCTGTAAGATCTCCAGAGTACTTTCCTTAAAAGAACCTGTGACAAGGGTATTTTATAGATGAGGAATTGGAAGCTATTCAGCCCTGTTCACACACTGGGAAATATCCCTCTGAGGAGGGATTCCGATCCAGGTCATCAGATAGCAGGCCCACATCGCTGGATCTGGACTTGAGAAGTTTTATTTTCAGCCTGGCTGCCCACATGACTCCAAGACTTGTTGTTGCTTGGACTTGAGGAATTCTAGGGAGGTCAGAGGAATCTGAGTACTTGAAGGTGACGTAAGTCCCTTATTTTGTGAAGAAGGTGAAGTAAGGCGACATGTGCAAAGTCCAGCTGGCCGTGTGCTTATCTCCAGCATCACCGGCCAGCCTGGCTGCCACTCTACCTCACTGCTTCACATTCATTTGCTGTTTTCTTCTTTCTATTATGTGAACAGAGGGTGGTACCACTGGAAGCAGCCAATCTAGATCACTGATCTAGAAAAAACAGGGCAGATTAAAGAGTGGAAAGAAAATGCCAAATCTGAAAGCAATGTAGATACTTGAAAATGATATGATAAAATTAAGCTTTGTGAACGTGGACGTTGTGCAGACTGACAGTGGTCCTCCACTGCCTTCATCTCTTGGCATCCTGAACAGTTAACAGCGTGCCTGGCATCTAGTAAGTTTTCAGTAAACGCATACAGACCAACTGGCTGTGTGACCTTGGGATAGTCAGTTATCCTCTCTGAGCCTCAAATTCCTCATCTGTAAAATTTCAGGTGGGGATAAGATGACTGGACTAGATAATGTCAAAGCTTTTATAGTCTAATATTTTACAAAATGAAGGCAATTGGTGTGTTTTATTCCTATACAGAAAAAGTGATTGTCTCAATGCTTGATAAGAGTATCCTTGCAATATAGTTTTATTTCACACTGACACACGCAAACAAACAACTATTTTTAATGAGAACAAAAAGTTCACTCTCTACTTTTAAATTTGTGCAAAGAAAAAGAAGTAAAAGTTTGTTTATTACTTGAGGAATTTTGTTTGGAAATCTTTTCTGGCTTATTAGCTCTTGGAGCTGTGGATCAGTGAGAGAAAAGGGAAGGAAGAAAGTTTGGTACCTTTAACCTGGCATTTACAAACAATTACCCCTCCCTTCTTAAGAGTCAGGCCGAGTTCCTGAAAGCCAATCTTTTCGAGCCTCCAGAATTGGCCACAAGGTAAAACCCTATCAGTAAAATCTAAAATCGGAGATGGTCGCCACTGATGGATTAAATCATAGAACAAGAATGTTAGCGACCTTTAGACACTGTTACAAAAGAACCAGCATTAATAAAGGGTGGTTTTTTTCATCATCCTCAAAAACTCTTGCTCATTTATTTCTCCGTCTCCATCGCGATCAGCTTCATCCAGCATTTCCTGTAAAATAAAGACTTTGTTATAAAATCTGAAACACGGCTGGGTCCGCCCTGCACTCCACAGGCTCTGGACTCGGCTCTCTGCTTCCCCCTTGTGGCTTTGCGTCATTGCCACCACCACCACCAGTCTCTGGCCCCAGGCCCCTTCTAGACAACATCTGGCAGACCCTCAGACGTGGGCATTTTCTCCCTCCTGTTCTTAGCAGAGAGCACCCTTTCCAAAGAGACTCACATGGACACACAAAGACACATGTATGGACACATGCACACAACACGCCGAGAGAGAGAACATATATAAATTGGGAAGGGGAGGGGGAGTCAGGACCCATGCAAAATGCTTTCTGGCTTTAAGGTTTAAATTCCTTTGTCTTTTAGAGGCTTCGTTCTTTCCAAATTAACTCCAGTTTTGATTTTAGAGGATGGAACGCTCAAGAACAAGGACAGACAGATAACGAAAGAAAATACATTCACCTGAAGTTCATCATCTGATAAATTTTCTCCCAATTCCTTGGCAACCCTCTTAATATTTTTGAGGGTGATACTTCCCGTACAATCATCATCAAATAATTTGAAGGCCTTCAAAATTTCTTCTTTTTCATCCTTTTCACTCTTTAAAAAAGAAAAAAATATTCAAATGTAGGCCCAAGTCACCAGTACAGTATCACCTGTCCTTGCTTTAGTTCAGGGCTATGCTGGGCTCACACAAGCACAAAGCACTGACAGGGAAAGGATATGTAGGAACACCCAGTTTGGGCCCACTCTGCCTTCCCCTAGGTCCCACGCAGCAGCCCAAGCCATGACCATTTCAGCTCTATGATTACTCCCCTTCCCATTCCTTTCCTTCCCAGGGCTAGACAGAGTGGTGAGGGTGAAGGGGGTGGGGGTGGGAGGGGGCTGTGGATGATCACTGCAGTCATAGGAGTCTCCCCTCCCCGCCCAGGGATGAACCCACAGAAACCTGGCTTAGCTTTTTGGATGGGAGTGGAGGGTGCCTAGAACACCAGACACCAAAGATACCAGGTGATGTTTTCTGTATCAAAATCCTCCATTATTAGTTCATGAGATTCCTACTTCACTTGGGGATGTTTTGTCACCTTATCTCGAGGATATAGTGCTAATTAATTATACCCGGCCCATAACTGATTGGTGGTTGGAGAAGCTTTCAGACTACGCTTCCATCTTACTGATCAGTGTCTCCTATTGCTTGATTCAGTCTCTTCCAAATGCCCTGCCTGTCCTGTAATGCCTTTGGTAATGAAGCCCCATGCTATCTGTGCAGCCGGCCCTGACATTACGCCCTAACACAGAATGTCTGCTTGTCCTTGCTGTGTCCTGAAAATGACCGTTCCCCACGTTCCTTCTCTACACCCCCGCCCCCATTCCTCCTCCAAGATCTCGACGATATCCTCAACACATCTCAAACAGAACTCGCTGCCTTTTCTCCCAGACCCAGTCTTCCACACTCCTATAGCATCCTTGGCTTCTCGCTCTCATCCCACAAATTCAGTCAGTTCCAAAAACTGATCCTTTCTTTGCTCCCGTCCTGTCCCACCTCACAAAGCCACCGCCCCAGCCCAGGTCCTTGTTACCTCCTCACTGGACGATGGTAACATAATCCTTCCAATCCCTCTTCTCCTGAACCTGATCAACCTTCCTCAAGTGCAGCCTGACCCTTATTTAGTAAACTCCTCTCTTGGCCTGTCCTCCCCCATCCCATGGTCTGTGGTCCTGCTGCTGCTGCTCATCCAAAATGCTCCATCTCCATCTCCCTTCCCTGGTACCTTCTCTGCTCTCTATGCTAATTTTGGCCTAATAATTAACACCAAGAAATCTCAGGAGCTCCATCAGCCACCACTACACCATCCATACATAGAACCATCAATTACAACAAATGGAGAAGTTTTGGATGCGGTGGATAAGTTCACTTTCTTTGGCAGTGTACTTTCCAGGGATGTACACATTGACAGTGAGGTTGAAGCACGCATTGTCAGAGTTAGCTCAGTGTTTGGGAGGCTCCAAAGAAAGGTTTGGGAGAGAAGAGGTGTTAGACTGACTACCAGACTGAAGGTCTACAGAGCCCTTGTGCTGACCTCATTGTTTATGCCTGTGAAACATGGACAGTCTACCCATGCCATGCCAAGAAACTGAATTGCTTCCATTTGAACTATCTTAGGAAGATTCTGAGGATCACCTGACAGAATAAGGTACCAGACACTGAAGTCCTTGCTCGAGCTCAACTGCCAAATATTCAAACTATGCTTCAAAGAGCACAACTCTGATGGGTTGGCCACACGGCTCGAATGCAAAAGGTACAGTTGCCAAAAAGACTTTTATGGAGAACACACATGGGGCAGGTGATCTCATGGTGGCCAGAAGAAATGATACAAGGACACTCTCAAAGCCTCTCTCAAGAACCTTGGATTTGACTGTGCAACATGGGAGACACTGGCATAGGACTGTTCAGCATGGCATGCCCACATCAGAAAGGGTGCTGTGCTCTTTGAGCAAAGCAGAATTGAGACAGCAAAAGTAAATGCAGGATGCACAAATATGGGATAGCCACCCCAAAAATTCAAATGGACTATCTGTGCCCAACCTGTGGATGAGCATTCTGAGCTCACATTGGTCTGATCAGCCACAGTCGGACACAATGAAATTTTACTTTACAATGGTGATGTCATTCTGGTCCTCTTCGAAGATGAAGGACAATAACCACCTTGGCACCGGTCATCCCCCATGCTGGCAATCTTCTCCTTCTCTTCTGCTTCTTAGAATCCCTGGCTTCCTCCAAGACTCAGAGCAAGAAGCCCCTTCTGGAGTCTTCCTTTTCCTTCTCCTCAGCTGTAAGGGCCTCCCTGTTCAAGGCTGCCATCTGCTGTGTGTGTCTCATGTGTCTATCTGACCTCCTCCATTAAAATCTAAGCACGTTGAGGGCACCAATTCTTTTAGCTTTTTAGCAGAATGCCTGGCACATAGTAAGCACTAAATAAATCCTTGTTGATTGACTGTTTGATGCACTGTGATATATCACAGGGTAGAGACAAGGATGGACAAGGTCTAGGCTAGTGGGGTCAAACTCAAACAGAAACCAAGGCCACAAATGTGTACAAGATGAAGACTGGATGCATGCTGACTTTGATCTAAAATGTAACACTGTCTGTTTTGTGGTACTTTATCTACTTTGTTAGGTACTTCCTAACTGCATTTCCACTGGTTGGACCACATGCATCCTTTAATCCAGACCTACTCTCAAGGGGCTTAATGTCTAATAGGGATGACAAGACATGAAAACAGGTCCATGCAACCCAGATCAGACCCCAGTGTAAGAAGGGCACAAAGGATAGCCAGCACGCTTCCTATCTTCTTCACGTTTGTGATGTGATGTGAATCAGAGCAAAGATGGCGGACAGTGGGAGGGATGCAGGGCTGAGGGCTGGCAGGTAAGATCTGAGAAGGGAGATGGGGACAAGGGAGCCCAGAGCAGGGGTCAGAATGAGGAAGGGATGAGATTCAGGGACTGCAAGACTGAGGGAGAAGTGGAATGGCAGCTGCTCAAGATCAGATGAGGAAACCTCAGTTTGTAAACATGGAAGCGGAATATTTGTCGGTGATGGCAACACCAAGAGTTTGTTAGTTTTTTTTCAATGGTAAGAAGTGGGAGGGATGGAAAATACTTGCTAATTTGAAAAACAAAAGAGAACAGGAGGCCAAGGGGACCAGGCATAGTTATCCCAGGCAGGATGGGACCCCAGATGTCACACGAGGAGGCAGGATCATGGAGTAACCAGGGCCCAGTTGTGCTTCAGAGAGGCTGAGGGTGATGGCTGAGAAAGGTCATTAGATTTGCTAATCCAGAGGTCATAGGGTGTGGGAATAGAAGGTCACAAGGACCTGAGGAGCAAGGAAGTTGTGAGGAAAGTAGACTCTTCTAGAAGCAGGCAGCCAGAGGAGCAGAGAGAGGGAGTTTGAAGGAGGAAGCAGGGTAAAGGGAAAGGAGGTTTGGTTGGCTTTGTTTTTAAGAATGGGGAGAGCCAAGTGTCTGCAGACAGAAGAGAGAGTCCAGTACTGAGACTCCAGAGGAAATGGGAGGGTCTGAGCTTCAGGCCAAGTCAGCAGCGTTTGCCCTGGCCAGCCAGGACAGTCATCTCAGAAAGGCGAGGGAAGGTGGTGGGTAGCGGTAAACCAGCACAGAAAGAAAGGAGTCCAGGAAGCAGCCTTTCTGATGCAGCCTTGACCCCAACAGAGAAGGAGGCCAGCTCACAGTACACTATCTCTTCCTAGGGGCAATAAATACTTAATTGACCCCTCTCCTCTAAAAACCATCCTGGAGTAGAGGGTTGAGACCCTGGGACAATCACAGCTGCTGTGTCAGGTGGCCCTCAGGAGCTCTGTTCAGCTGAAACACAAGCTCTCAAATTGGAGGTCCTGTCCTCCTCAAATACAGTTACTTCTGAAAAGGCACAGATTTACTTATTACAATATTTATAAAAAAGGTTATGATTTAAGGGAAGTTGTTTTTTAGTTTTTAAAATTTCTTATTCTGAAAATAGTGGTAACAGTACCGTACCATTTTCACACTCATCATGGCAAAAAAGTCTTCAAAGTTAATGGTGCCAAATCCTTCTTTGTCGATCTCTGCAATCATTTTCTTAATTTCTTCTTTCTTTGGCTCAAAGCCTAATGCACGCATTGCAATCTAAAATGAGAAATACATGGCTTGTATTAGATCATATCTTTTTGAAACTAGCTACTGATTTGAAATTAATTATTGATTTTTCTCTTAAAAAAAATTCCTTGCAGACAGCTGTGCACTCAATGTTGTCTTGTGGATCTAGCATACTTCTCAGTCATTTTATTGGAGTAGATACTGCCTGCACTCAGTAGACGATGATGGTCCTTCCACCATGCCAGATTTCACCTAGTGATGATCCCATTGACCTCCTTCAATGAGAGGAGGTGACCCTGGGTTCTTGCAGGCATCACAGCATAGCACTGATATGTTCTACTAAGTGGGAAAAGATCAAGTAATGGTGTCTGGGGCTGGATTGTTTATCTGACTGAGGCCTGGCCTGGCTATAGCCACAGGATCCCATCCTCAGGATTCAGCCCAAGATTAAAAAATGATATCACTGGACTTGAATACTCATCCTAGTCTGCCCTTGCTTTACATAACAGTATTTGGGGAGAAATCATTGAACTGGCTAGATTGTTTTCACCTGTGAAATGGGAAAATCATGGCAGTTTCCAGGAAGGCTGTATATGTTAAAGAAAAAGTTTCCATTAGCCAGTAGAATTCCAACATACACATTTTTAATATTTAAACAATTCAAGTAGATATGGAAAATACTACACATAACAAACAACTTTTCATTATTTTTGAACAGGAGGAAGTTTCCCAAACCTTTAACTCCTTCACATCGATGCTCCCAGACCCGTCGACATCAAACAAGTCAAAAGCCTCCTTAATTTCTCGTTTCTGCTCTTCAGTCAGTTCGACTTTTACGTTAGGCTTCCTTCGCTGACCGGTGCTTGGTCGGTAGTTTGATGCCTGTAAAAACAAGTACATAGTATTTAAGTCTAGATCAAACTCCATTCATTGGAGAGGCAAGAAAAATAGAGTTAAATAGTAGCCAAGGTTCTTCATAAATAAAGGAATCATGTTCAAGGATCCCTCCTTCTGTCACTTAAGAAGCACTGTTAGATTGGAATTGGATTCCAATTCAAATGACTTTAAATGCTAGGTTACAATAATGATGACTCTGACCCCGGAATATAACTAAGCCTTTGGGACATTCAGAGGATCATTTTGGGGAAATTAATGTGGGCTTACAACCACCATCATACACGGGATGCAGTCAGAGCTTGGTGAAGAGAAAGGCAAGAAAATGGAAGAGACAGAGCCTTCCCAGAGCACTCCTAGACCTCTTCTGAAACTTCTCACTGGGGCTTACTCTTCTCCACTGTCTCTGTTACCACAGCAGCTACTAGGCTCTTGGCAGAGCTACCCTGCCTGGTCCTGGCTAACATGAAGCTCACTCAGTGCTTAGATGCCTTGGGGATGATGAGCTGCTAGATTGCTTCAGGCTGGGCCTGTATGGCTCAGCAGTGAAGGACTCAGTACTGGAGGAATGATGGATCAATCTCTCCAAGAAGTCAATGATTCAGTGAACGTTTAAAGGAGTGGTTCCATCTTGTCTGGGACTGAGGGCCTTCAGGTGGGGTGGGTAGGCTTCTCCCCGCAGGCAACAGCACCCTGATGACCCATCCACTGGAGCAGATGGAGCAAGGAGGCCCAAGGAGGCCAGCTTAAGCTTTGGCCCTGGATGATTCTATTTATTTCTTTGCCCAAGTCTAGGTGACTGAACCTCAGATGTATGTGTTTAGGTTCCAAAATGAACTACATTTTTTATTTAAAAATTTTTTTTAATACTTCAAAGTTTTGAGTTTCTAAATCTGTCTTCTCTCCATAAAATGGAAAACAATCAGATAGAGGTTATGCATGTGCAATAATGTAAAAATTTCCACATTGATCATTTTGTGCAATAAGACTCAAAAGGAAAAAATGAAAGTAAAAAATTAGAATGCTCCAGTTTGTGTTCTGACAAAATTAGTTCTTTCTCTGGGACAGACAGTTTGCTTCATCATTGGTCCTTTGGGATTGTCTAAGATCGTTACCTTGCTGAGAATAGTTAAGTCCATCAGAGTTGGTCATCACCCTTTGTGGCTGGTACTGTGCATAATGTTCTCCTGGTTCTGCTCACTTCACTCAGCATCAGTTCATATAAGTCTTCCCAGGTTTTTCTGAAATCCACCTGCTCTTCATGTCTTATAGCCCAGTAACATTCCAGTCCATTCCAATAGCTTGTTTAGTCATTCTCCACTGATGGACATCTCTTTAATTTCCAATTCTTATCCACCACAAAAAGAGTTGCTATAAATATTTTTGTACAAATAATCCTTTTCCCTTTCTTGGATGTCTTTGGGATACAGATCTAGTTCCAAATTGTTCTCCAGAATGGCTGGATCAGTTCCCAACTCTACCAACAGTGCGTTAGTGCCTAGTTTTCACATATCCCTTCCATCATTCAACATTTTCCTTTATTTGTCATATTAGCCAGTCTGATAGGTGTGAGGTGGTACCTCAGAATTGTTTTAATTGGCATTTCTCTGCTCAATAGTGATTTAGAGTATTTTCTCATGTGACTTTAGAAAGCTTTGATTTGTCTGAAAAATGACTTTTCATATTCTTTGACCATCTATCCATTGGAGAATGACATATTTTTATAAATATGATTCAGTTCTCTGTATATTTGAGAAATGAGGCCTTTATTAAAGATGCCTCTTGCAAAATTCCTCCTCTCGCCCAGTTTTCGGCTTTTCTTATGCTACTGGTTGTATTGATTTTGTTTGTGCAAAAACTTTTAAATTTTATATAATCAAAATCATCTATTTTACATTTTGTGATGCTTATCATGCCTTCTTTGGTCCTAAATTCTTCCCTTATCCATATATCTAACAGATGAACTATTCTATGCTTTCTTAATTTGCTTATGATATCACCCTTTATGTGTAAGTCATGTAATTTTGACCTTATCTAAGTACACGGTGTGACATATTGATCTATACCTAGTTTCTGCCACACTGTTTTCCAGTTTTCCTGGCAGTTTTTGTCAAATAATGAGTTTTGTTCCAAAAACTTGGATCTTCGGGTTTATGATACACTAGATTACTGTGATCATTTACTATAATGTAATTTGTACCTAATCTATTCCATTGACTTGTCTCTCTATTGACCTACACTTTCGTAGCCAGTACCAGATTGTTTTGATAGTTACCAAACTTTGATGAGTGTAAGGTTTGAGTTTTGCCAGCTTCCCTCCTCCCCAATATTCCCCCCACCTTTATAATAGCTCTTCCATGCCTCTTTTATGTGGGATAATTTACCCCATTCAAGCCCCCCTTCTTCTTCCAGTGCAATTTTCTCACTCCTTTATTTATTTTTGAGGGTGTATCATTCCATCAAAATCACCTTATATCCACACTCTCTATCTACCCCTTCTAATTGTTCGTATAGTAATAAAGGTCTTAAGAGTTACAAATATTATTTTGCCCTATAGAAATATAAACTGTTTAACCTTATTGAATTTTTTAATTTTCTCCTTCTTATTTCTTTTTTAGCTTCCCATGAGTCTTGTATTAGGAGGTCAAATTTTTTATTCAGCTCTGGTCTTTTAAATCAGGAATGCTTGAAAGTCCTCTATTTTGTTAAATATCCATTTCTTTCCCCTGAAAGATTGTACTCAGTTTTGCTAGGTGGGTGCTTTTTGGTTGTACTTCTAACTCCTTTGCCTTCCCAGTATATCATATCCAAAGCCCTCCAGTTCTTTAATGTGTAAGATGTCAAATCCTGTGTCATCCTGAGTGTAGCTCCACAATATTTGAATTGTTTCTTTTTGGCTGCTTACAGTACTTTTTCCTTGATCTATGAGCTTTGGAATTTGACTATGATGACCCTGGGAGTTTTTATTTTGGGATTTCTTTCAGGTGGAAATTGGTGGATTCTTTTTTTGCTCCTGGTTTTAATATATCAGGACAGTTTTCCTTGGTAATTTCTCGAAAGATGTTGCCCAGGTTTTATCTTTTATTTTTTCTGATCATGACTTTCAGATAGTCCAGTAATTCTTATGTTATCTTTCCTGGATGTATTTTCTATGTTAGTTGTTTTTCCAAGGTGAAATTACATATTTTCTTCTATTTTTTAAAACTTTTTAAAAAATTTTATCGTATCTTGATGTCTTATGCAGTCATTAGCTTCCACTTGCTCAATTCCAATTTTTAAGGAATTATTTTCTTCAATGAACTTTTGCACTTCGTTTTCCCTTTGGCCAGTTCTAATTTTAGGGAGTTATTTTCCTTGGTAAATTTTTGTATATTTTTTCCCCATGCTATTAACTTTTTTCCATGATTCTCTTGCATTATTTTCATTTATTTTCCCAATTTTTCTTCTCTTTCTCTAATTTGCTTTCTAAAATCCTTTTTAACCTCTTCCAGGAATTCTTTTGGACCCGAGACCAAATTACATTTTTCTTCAAGCCTTCACATGTAGCCATTTTGATACCATTGTGCTCTTCTAAGTTTATGCCTTGATCCTCTTTATCACCATAGTAACTTTCTATCGTCAAGCAAATGCTTTTTTTGTCACTTAGTGTTTTTGTGTGAGAGTTGGGCTCTGGTCCTGCATTGTTCCTAGTTTTTTGTGCTGGGGTTCACGGTCTTACTGCTGGTTTTCACTGGGCTTCATGGCTTAGTTGCTTGCCTTTACTGGAGGGTAGGCTTCCCTTCTGAGTTGTACTGGGGAGTGGAGGCTTCCTGTTGGTGTCCCTTAGAGCTGCTGGCCTGCTCCAGGGGTGGGGGGGTGGGGTCTTCCTACTGGTTTGCTATGGAACAGAGTCTTTCTGGTGGCTGGCCCTGGAGGATGAATCTTGTTGCCAGTCTGACTCTGGAATGGGACTGTGTTGCTGGATTGCTATGGAAAAGGGGTCTGCTGGGAGGCTCTGGGGTGGAGTCTCATTGTAGGTCAACCCTGGGGTGGGGCTTTACTGCTGTTGAGCAAAAGGGTCAAGGCCTCCCTGGTGGCTTGTGCTGAGGGTGGGGCCTTGTTGTGCTCACCTGCCTAGAGGGCTGCTGGTGTGCAGGAGGGTGGACCTCTACAGCGAACGTCCCAGGCTTGGAGCCTTGCTGGAGATCCTCCAGCTGCTGCTGCACTTGGACCTCACTCCCCACCCCACTGAGAGGGATCTTTCCTGCTGGGCTAGGGTCTGGTAGACTTCTTTCTTGCTCTTTAGATTAATTCTGAGGTGGTTTTCTAGTTGTTTGGAGGAGAATTTGGGAGGATTTCAGAGGATTCCTTCCTCATTCCTCCATCCTGGCCAACCTATGAGATTATCAGGACTGGGAATTCTTGTTTTTTGATCTCAGCCAGCTGCATCTGCTGCCATACTCTTGGGGAAGACTGTGAACAGCTGGAGGGAAGGTGCAGTGTTCCTTGGGGTTCAACGGTGGTGGCCAGCTCATTGTGTGTAGATGGTTTTAAGTCTCCACCTTCTGGCAGAATGTTACTTATCAGTTGTATTTCTATTTACATTTCTGGGATGGGCATGTGAGAACCTTTAGAAATCAGCATAATTTTTTGTGCCAGAAAAAAGTATTTGACCCATACCTGCTTTGCATTTTACATGTTTGGGGGAGATCCTAGGCTTAGAGCAAACCCCAGGCTTCAAGTAACCTTGGAGGGGGCACCTTGGCAAAGGAGCAGAAGAAATGGAGCCTGACCCCACTTTTAGGCAAGCAGTCAGGTCACTGCATGCATGGGCTCAGGGTGGAGGGGGAAGGTGCATCCACTGAGGGCTGGAAGAGACCTCAAAGATCACCTGGTCTATCCCAGGGAAAGCCTTCAGTTCACCCAGGCATTAAGCATCAAGGGGAGGGTTTGAACCTAACTCCACAGTCTCCAGATACACTGCTACGTCCAGTCTTCTTAGTTTGTCTTGATGCAGTAATATTATTTGTTTTCACTGACTGACCTTCAGGCAGACTGGACATTAAGTTGTTTCCTGATTGCTTCCCTCACTCTTCCAGACTCCTCTGCCCCTCTCCCCCCATCCCCACTGAAGCATAAAACCCTCTTTTTACTCCTCTTCTACTAGGTCCTGCACAGAATCTGCAGAGTCCAGGGCTGTGCCATCAAATTCTCCTTCTCTCGTGTCATGCTTATTTGTAGGTCAGGCCTGAAAGGTTCTCTCTTCAATGATTGCACCCCTATCCTACTATTCACTCCCACCAAAATGACCTGCATGGTGCCCTACCCCCTGCTCCAATCCTCCATGCTTCTGTGCTTCCTGAGGCTGTGTTTAGGTGGACAACTCCTTTCCTCTGTTCCCCAGGGGTGGGCCACCCCTTCCTGGTCACTGTACTCCTCCCCAGCCTTTCCTTCTACCCTCCATGCGAGGACCTTGGCTCTGTTATTTCTCTTGGAACATCAGCTCCAGCTTCTCCTCCACTCTGCCCTGTGGTCCCTAACCAAGGCTGGCCCACCAGGGAGTAGGGCAAGGAGGGATCTCCCATGTTGTCATCCCCATGAGTGTTCATTTCTCCAGGCTAGCCCCCAGAGCTCCTTCCTCTGGTGCCTGCATGAACCGCACACTGTGCAGCCATGCCTTCCCTAAAATGATGTACGCAGATATGGTAAGGACCATGGGATGGCGAAGATGGTGATGGTGATGATGATGGTGGTGACAATGATGGTGATGACAGTGATGATGATGATGATGGTGATGACGGCTTTGATGAGGGTGATGATGGTGATGACGGCTTTGATGAGGGTGATGACGGCTTTGATGAGGGTGATGATGGTGATGACGGCTTTGATGAGGGTGATGACGGCTTTGATGAGGGTGATGATGATGATGTGATGATGGTGATGATGACGATGATGGTGATGATGGTGGTGACAGTGATGGTGATGACGGTTTTGATGATGGTGATGATGGTGGTGACGGCTTTGATGAGGGTGATGATGATGGTGGCGGTGACACAGCTGCGCCAGGCACCGGGCCAAGCACTTCACAGCCATCACTCCTGGGGCACGCAGAGGCTCCATGCCTTTTTCAGGCCAGGAAGCCAGTGACCTTGGCAGGATCCGCCCCAGCCCAGCCCCACCCAATCGGAGCGCCTGCCGAGGCCCCTGGGTGAGGGCTGGGCTGGGGCGGATGGACAAAGGAACACAGCCCCTGGTGCTCCTCTCGCAGCAGCCTGCCTCAGTTTCCCCGCGCTGCCCGCCCCGCCCCGCGCTGCCTCAGTTTCCCCGCGCCGCCCGCCCCGCCCCTCGCTGCCTCAGTTTCCCCGCGCCGCCCGCCCCGCCCCGCGCTGCCTCAGTTTCCCCGCGCTGCCTCAGTTTCCCCGTGCTGCCCGCCCCGCCCCGCGCTGCCTCAGTTTCCCCGCCCCGCGCTGCCTCGGTTTCCCCGCGCCGCCCGCCCCGCCCCTCGCTGCCTCAGTTTCCCCGCGCCGCCCGCCCCGCCCCTCGCT
>CM053774.1:121822028-121914514 GCA_028658325.1 Potorous gilbertii | reverse complement strand
GGGAGGGGAGGGGAGAGGGGAGAGGAGAGGGGGAGGGGGAGAAAAGGGAGAGGGGGAGGGGGAGAAAAGGGAGAGAGGGAGGGGAGGGGAGAGGGGAGAGGAGAGGGGGAGGGGGAGAAAAGGGAGAGGGGGAGGGGGAGAAAAGGGAGAGGGGAGAGGAGAGGGGGAGGGGAGGGGGGGAGGGGGAGAAAAGGGAGAGGGGGAGAGGAGAGGGGGAGGGGGAGAGGGGGAGGGGAGAGGGGGAGGGGAGGGGAGGGGGAGGGGGAGAAAAGGGAGAGGGGGAGGGGAAAGGGAGAGGGGGAGGGGAGAGGGGGAGGGGGAAGGGGAGGGGGGAGAAAAGGGAGAGGGGGAGGGGAGAGAGATGGATAGATAGGTAAGAGAGACCGATGGACGGATAGATAGGGAGATAGATGAATGGATAGATATGGTAGATAGATGGACAGTTAGCTGGGTAGACAGACATGCACAGATACATGGATAGACGGGTAGATATGGTAAATAGATGGACAGGTAGATATGGTAGGTATAGACAGATAGGCAGGTAGGTGGATATGCATACATCAGTGAATAGGAACACAGGTGCATAAATACGGTTCCAGAAGTCATCTGTATCATTTTGTGTGTCAGCGTATTTCACATGTGCATAAGTGTGTCAATGATTTATGACTTCAGAAGCATAGGGCACGCCTGGTGTGGAAATTCCCTCCACTAAAAGATCTTACCCTCTGTATGACCTATTGCCTGGCTAAGGCACATAGAGAGAGGGTAATTAACTTATCATGCAAGGTCCCATGGCTAGTGTCGGAAGTGGGATTTGAACCTGTGGGTTTAAGCCTCCCATTTGATCCACTGTTCCTTGATATCCCTTTGACACATATGGGAGCCATTATGATCAAAGGCTATCATACTGCCAGTGCAAATAAGGGTTTTTAATGCTTATTTACTCTTACTTCATTGTTTCACTTAAGTAAACATGGTTTTACTTTTCCTTTACAGAAGAGAAAATTCCACCGAAATGTAATCAAGGTCTAATTGTCAAGTTCTGTCAGTGGAGAAGATTCACATGTAGAAGGAATAGCATACCGGCAGAGGGAGTATCTTAGCCATAGATGGTAGCATCTACCACATGTACATTCAGATCAAGGGTGATGCCCTGTCAGCAGTATCTGAGCTCAATGCACAGCCTGTTTTCATACTGCTTTGAGTCATGTGGGATTTATAACTACCATCAACACTGAATGAGTGTGAGGTGTTAGGAGCTACTGAATCATGGTCATGGCTTGCATAAATATAAACAGAAGGAGACACATGGGCCTTCAGCAGCTTTCATCATTAACGGAAACAGGCCGAAGTTTCCTAGGCCCAGTAAAGTCAGCCAAGTTTATTATAGGCGAAAGATCTCATGAAAGTGTATTGACCTGTTCTACAGTGAGGCTTCTTGAAAGTCTGGATTTAAGTAGTTCAGTTGGACAGCTTCTTTATGAAACAGTGCAGTCACAGAAGACTGCGTATGGGACTGGGATCAATACCCTGATTTTTCTCATCAGTGCGTGGAGCGCTGCTGCCCTGGAGTGTCTTCAACAGGATATCCCTATTTCAGTCATAGTGTCCGTGATGTCAGAAGGCCTGAAGTCTTGCAGGGAGGAAGTTGATCGTCTTCAAATCCCTCTACATGATGTGGTTGGTAACACTGGAGACACAAGGAGATATCCTTTTCTTGGAACCTTGAGCATCATTCCCAGCCCCCTTGTGCAGATTCCAGCAGAGATTCCTTGGATCCAAAGACAGCCTGACATAAAGAATGTGCCCTCACAACCGTCTACTCGTGCATTTTCTTCCGGACGCTCCTCTGAATTATCTTCTAGGTCTTCTTACTTCTGTTCCCAGTCTGTAGTTAAAGGAAATAAAACTATGTCTCAGATTCACCCACTCAGTCTGATTCCAGATAGCCACACCAGAAAATCAAGACTAAGCCACAGTAGGCATTTTAATAGGGCAGAAAATGACTCTTATCAGACAAGCAGCAAAGGACAGCCAGACACTTATGTACAGAACTGTGGTGATTTGGTGCAGTTGGCAGTGGGTCTGAGTCATGGAGATCATAGCAGTATGACATTAGTGGAAGCAGCAGTCAGATGCCAGTATCAGAATGCACATGTGAGGAAGAGGAACTGTACTGAGCCATTTAGGTTTGATATTTCAAAAATTTCCACGTGCTGTTTACCAGGCGTCCCTGAAAGTTTTTCTTGCGTCTATTCTGGATATATAACTCTTGTATCAATACACTATACCACTGTAGTCAGAGAACTCCAGAATCAGCCTCTGCGGGTAGTTCTCATCGATGGTGACTTCAAAGAGAATTACCACCACTTGGGATTTAATGGACTGGAAAATGTTAAGACTGAACGGGAAAATATGACATATCATGAGAAACTGTGGCTGGACCATACTTTGGAGATATTAACTCAGTTAAATGTAAATCTAGTTATGGTGCGAGGAAATGTGTCTGAAAATTTAATGGAAAGGTGTATGCATAGCAAGTTGCTGCTCGTTGGACCAGTGAGTCATCATGTGCTGCAGGATTTTGCAGAGGTCACTGGAGCAGTGCAAGTGACCTATGCTACACAACTGAATGAAGACTGTGTGGGGAGCGATGTCTATGTGAGCCTGTGGAGAGCAGGCCAATTGAATGCCAAAGAAATGAGCAACAAGGTGGCGATCTTAATAAAGGCTGAAGGAATACTTCTGGCTACTGCGGTGCTCACTAGCCCAGTTCTAGCGCAGATGCAAGCCAAGGAAGATCATTTCTGGACTTGTGCTTATCGCTTGTATCATGCTCTAGTGGATGAGAAAGTCTTCCTGGGAGGCGGTGCAGTTGAAGTCTTATGCTTTACCCATCTTCACGTACTGATAGGACAGTCACATAAAAAGATGGACAAAGATTGTTCAGGACAGCTTCATGCGACTTCCTCTTGGATAGCCTCATCTCAAGCACTTTATAGACCAGCTATACTTAAAGCCTTGGCAGATGGATGGCACAAGTACCTTTCATCGATTGTGTATAACACGGGTACTTGCACTTCAGAGAGTGAAGCCAGCACATTTGTTCAAAACTTTCTTCAAAAAACTACAGACTCTGGTTGTCCTTTATTATACCTTCTGAAAGAGTGTAATAAAGTGACCAGTGAGATTTTAAATTTTGGTGTTCTTACTAGACTGAAGGAAACTTCAAGAGTTTATGATGCTATCACCCCAAAGACTGAGGCATGGCGCAGGGCACTAGATTTGGTTTTGTTGGTGC
The DNA here is from genome assembly GCA_028658325.1 of Potorous gilbertii. Classification (NCBI taxonomy): domain Eukaryota; kingdom Metazoa; phylum Chordata; class Mammalia; order Diprotodontia; family Potoroidae; genus Potorous; species Potorous gilbertii. The sequence continues at coordinate 121,911,213 of CM053774.1, read as the reverse complement.
TTCAGACAGACGCTGAGATTATTACTGGGGCTGCATATACTCAATTAAACCCACAGGAGTCTGGCGGCTTGTTGTTGTTGTAGTTCTGTTTTACTGTAATACCGCGAGAAAACAATCATAAAACACCTTTTAAGAAAATCTAGGATTCTCTAAATAAGTAAATAATAGCTTACAGTACCATTTTCTGTCAAATGCCGAGGTGATAAGTACCAAGAAGAAAAGAAATTAAGGCAGTACATTGAGCTCCATAGAGACAGCGCTGGGGCAAGTAAGAGCCAGATGAGCACTGGGCTACTGTGTGCAGCGCTGAGGGAAAGTTTTCAAAATGGGCAAAGGTGAGCCTAAGAAGCCAAGAGGGAAAATGTCATCATATGCCTTCTTCGTGCAAACCTGCCGAGAGAAGCACAAGAAGAAGCACCCGGATGCTCCTGTGTACTTCTCAGAATTTTCTAAAAAGTGCTCAGAACGGTGGAAGACAATGTTTTCTGAAGAGAATGGAAAATTTGAGGACATGGCAAAGCCTGATAAGGTTCATTATGAAAGAAATGAAAACCTACATACCACCTAAAGGAGAAACGAAAAAGAAGTTTAAGGGTCCCAATGCGCCCAAGAGGCCTCCTTCTGCTCTGACTATCGTCCAAAAATCAAAGAGGAGCATCCTGGTCTTTCCATTGGAGATGTGGCAAAAAAATTGGAAGAAATGTGGAATAAAACTGCTGCAGATTACAAGCAACCTTAAAAAAAGAAGGCAGCTAAACTGAAGGAAAAATATGAAACAGATATTGCTGCATACTGGGCTAAAGAAAAGCCTGATGTCAGTAAAAAGGGAGGAGTGGTCAAGGCTGAGAAGTGCAAGGAAAGGAAGAGGAGGAAGATGAGGAAGATGAGGAGGAGGATGAAGAACATGATGATGATGATGATGATGATGAATAAATTTGCTCTAGAGCAGTTTTTTTCTTGTCTATAAAGCATTTACCCCCCCCCCCCGTACACAACTCACTCTTTCTAAAGAAAAAATATTGAAATGTAAGGCTGTGTAAGATTTGTTTTTAAACTGTACAGTGTCTTTTTTTGTATAGTTAACACATTACTGTCTTTAGATAGCCCTGCCCTTTAGTGATATTTTTAATAGCCACTATCCTTACCTGGTACAGTATGGGGATTGTAAATTGGCATGGAAATTTAAAGCAAGTTCTTGTTGGTGCACAGCACAAATTAATTATATATGGGGATGTAGTTGTCTTTGATGCAGCATATGAAGTAATTGTTCTGTTAACTGAGTACCACTCTATAATTGCAAAAACAAAAACAAAATTAAGTGCCTTTCTCTTCCTACCAATGAACTAGAAACCTTAGATACATTTGCTACTTAGTCTTCAAAAGAACACTTAGAACTTAGCTAGACTTGAATGATGCTACTATGTTTTATCAAAGAATTTTTCAGAATACAAAAACAATCTTCCTTTTTCTACTACAGGAGTGGGAGTGGAACAAAAAAATATTTTTCCAGATGAGAGGCCAAAGTTGATGTGCTTAACCATAATTTGATTTTCAGTTTTTCATTTTATTTGGATAAAGAAAAGAATACAAGGTTCAGTATGACAAGTGAAATGATTTGCCTCATTTAGTTATGGATTTAAATCTATATCATCTGAAAACCTTATGCAGTTCACCAACTGAGCTTTATTTCTGTTTATTTTATTTAAGGCTGTAGTGCAAGGAAATTAAGGATTAAAGTGTTCTTTGGAAGAATACTTGCACTTTGCCGGGGTTAAAATCCCAGGGTTTGCCCCTTGTGCCCTCAAACTTTGCTTTTTCGGTTAAAATATTCTCAAGATTACATTATCCCTAGTATTAAAATAGGCCTTACCTTGTACTACAAAATGTGTTCATAAGTTCAGTGTCTCCTTAAAATTTGGTTTCCAAGAAAAAAAAAAGGAAGAAAGGAAAATTTAATGGCTTTCTTTCCTTGACTCCAGTTCCATGGGCTATTTCTTCCAAGCTACTTTTCAGCATCTGTTTAGTCAGGACTATTCCAGATTTCTGCAACTGGCCTTCCTTTACTCGATTTAGCATGGTTACAGTTCCACATACCCAGTTTCCAAGGAAGAGAAATCTTTCAACTATTTAGAGTTACCTCCTAGCATATGGTGAACACAAGTGAAGATTTTTTAGTACCTTGACTTTTGATTTTTATGCACTGCTACATGACTCAATTTCTCTTTCTCTGTCACTAAGTTCTCAGGTTCATGACTGGATAATATTAATCTAGTACCAAAGATTATCTCAATAGGGAAGGAGCAGATCCATCCTGATTAATATGAGTGGCTCCTATATGAAATTTAAATGATTTTAAAATTTTTATTTAGTATCTTATTTCCCCCCAGTTACATGTAAAAACAATTTTCAACATTCATTTTTTTACAATGGAGTTCCAAATTCTCTTCCTCTTCATTCCCCTCATTGAGAAAGCAAGTGATTTGAGAAAGGTTATACATGTGCAGTCATGCAAAACATATTTCCATATTAGATTGTAAAAGAATATAAACCTAAATAATAACCCAAGAAAAATAAAGTTACAAAACACTATGCTTTGATCTGTATTTAGAGTCCATCAATTCTTTGTCTGGGGAAGGATAGCAAGATATCATCCCCAAAGTGAGTCCCTCCATCTGTGAAAAGTGATTATTAATAACCAGTAATTTGGGCGAAGATTCAGAGCTCCTCCTTCTTCCTGAGTCCTGACTTTAATTCAATTCTTCAGAACTTTGCTGATGATGAGGATGGTCTCCCTTGCCTGTTCAGGGCCCCATCGTGGTGGAAGCTACCATTGATGGGGTGTACATTCTCTGAATTGATAGCCTAGAGCTAAGAGTGATTTGATATGGAGATACTTTCCCTGTTTAAGAGATACTCAGCCCTTCCTTTTAATGTAGCCCACTTCCAATCCTCTTAATCAATTAGATATGACTGCTATTTGATGGCCCACATAGTCTTTTGAAGGGTATGTAAACTGTGAGAAAGCTGCCATGATCCTCTTTGATCTAAGAGAGGTGGACAGATGATCATCCTTTTATTAGTAACCTACTGGCCTTATTAATAAAAAATTAAATTGCTCCAAAACTGTCTCTTAAACCTTTTTAATGCCACCCATCAGGGAATGCTCTCAAAGTTGGCCAAAGAAGGTTGTCATTGCCTTAGAAAAAGACAGTTTGCTTTCCCCTCATCTTGGAGGAAGAGGAGAAGGAAAATCTCCCTAAGATGAGCAAGAAGTGAGCAAGCACGATGAAATTTAAATTGGGTAACTCCGTGGCAAGACCCTAGTTTGAAATATGTGTCAAAGGGCACTATAGAGACTGAGAGGCTGGGATTTCTTTTTAAATTTATTTTTGCTTTGCTGTGATGTTGAGGTATCATGACTGACATGAGTCCCCTACCAGACCTCTGGGCTTCAGCTGCCTTTGCCTTCAGAGGCCAGATGGGATAGGGTAAGGGGTGAGAAAACTGTAGTCCCAGAGTCAAATCTAGCCTTCCACCTGTTTTTGTAAAGGAGAGCTAAGAATGGTTTTTACATTTTAAAATAAATGAAAAAAACATTCTTAGGTTATTGAGCAATTTGGAATTCAGGCCACAGTTTGCTAACCCATTGTTCTAAAGCACAGAGGAGGGGATATCCCACAGTAAAGTGCTTGTCTTTCCTCCCCCCATGTCTGTTCAAGCGGGAAGGTGCCAATTCCAAAGTTTTCCTATTCTTTAAAGTTTCTTTCCCTTTCTGTTTAACCGTATTAATGTTGGCTAAATATGAATGTCATCCTGTTTCTGTGCACTTCATTGTTGTGAGGGGGAGGCCTTTCTGTGTAGAGTCATCCAGGGATATAGAAGAAAGTGAAATAGGACAGAAAGCAGAGACTGTTTAATTCTTTACGATCCTGTCTCAACTTGGGGTGGTTCTTAAGTTGTATGAAAAGGAATTTTATTAATTGCTACACTTGGGTAATTTCCTCCAAAATAGAGAAAGATCAAGTCATGTGGACCTGGTCCTCTTTCTCCTCTGTACTAAAACTGTGGGTTTAAATAGAGTTTAAATAGTTAGTGGGATTGGACTAGTTTTCCCCATTGTTCCTTTCTGTTTGGGATCAAAAGGATGCTTCTTCAGGGTGGAGCTGGGGAGGGAGTTAGAAAATAGGTCTAGACGGGTGAGGGGAGAAAAGGACTGGCTGGAAAAGACTGATGATGTCCACATTCCAAGGTTGGGAGCCACCCAAAAGGGAGTAGGAGTCTTTCCTGTTGACCTTATATATAGTGAACCCATGAAGACAACTTTCACAAAATGGACTGTTATTTTCTTCCATGTCTTTGTATTGCTTTCAGTTTTTCCTCCTTTTTGATGTTTACAACTTGTTAACACAAGGCTTGTATTCTTAGATTAAAAAAATTTTTTTTTGCTTGCATCCAAGCTTTAAGAATTAAGTTCTTTGTTTTTCCTTGGCTTTCACTATCTCCATCATCCCTTTCTGTATTCCTTAGTGTTAGGGCATGATGACATTTCCCAGAAGTTCACCAGCAGTGCCAACTACTAAAATTAGCTACAGTAAGCACAATTATCTGTTGCAGTAACACATTAGTTATCAGTTATTTCTCTAGTAAACAAAGCAAACTCCCCTTGTCTTTTTTAGTTTAAAATGCCTTCCTCTATCTTTTAATGGGGCCACTTCATGGTGTAGTGGATAGAATGCTGGGCCTGGAGTGAGGAAGACATTCATCTTTGTGAGTTCAAACCTGGCCTCAGACACATGCTAGCTGTGTGACCCTGGGCAAGTCAGTTAACCCTGTTTACCTCAGTTCCTCATCTGTCAATGAACTGGAGAAAGAAATGGCAAATCACTCCATTATCTTTGACAAGAAAACCCTAAGTGTCATGACTGATAGGAACTGAACGACCATCCTTCATTCAATTTCCTTAACTAATTAATCTTCTACTACTACCTGCATGACCCTGGGAAATTAAATTTAATTCTCTAGGCTCCAGTTTTCCCATTATACACTAGTTACCCTGACCTGGAGAGAGGACTTAAATCTCATCTCTAACAAATGTACTCACTCTGCCTTGACCTTGGGCAAATAATCTTACTTTTCTGAATCTCACTTTCCTCATCTTCAAAGTGAGAATAATGTTACCTCATAGGATCATGATGAAGAAAGGATTTTGCAAACATAATTATTAATCAACTGTCTCATTCTGTATTTGGAAGGGTAAATAAGATCCTGTGTTGAATATTATTAGAAGCACCGAGCAGCAGGCTGGGAAACCTTGGTTGTACTGTCACTGTTCTTATTAGCTATGCGATTTGGGGCTCAATTTCCACATCTGTAAAGTATGGACGGTTGGACTGGATAATTCCCAAGGCCCCTTCCAGCTCATTACTTGATGAAAAATAATTTTCTAGACTTCACCAAGTAGGAAAACTTTCCCTGGAAAACAAGGTCTCTTAAGGAAAGGGCCTTGCGAGGAGACTGGACAAAGAGTAGACCAAGTTAGGGAGCCACCTCCTCCCTCTTTTCCAAACATGGATGCAATAACACTAAACAGATGGCAGAAAGCTGATAAGCCCAGAAGTCTTCAGGGCTATGGGTGCTCAGCCTCTGCTGCGACACTGTCAAACTTCCAAGTCAGAGTAGAAAAATAAATTGTGTAAACAAGAGCCAGATGGCAAAACTGTCTGTATACTGAGAATTATCTTCCCATTAATTTATCCCAAGTGTCATTAGAAAAGTCCTGCTGAAGTGGAAATCACTTTTTTGCTTATGGAAATGTCCAAAAGGACACACACTAGCCAAACTGGATGACTTCCCAGTCACCCGCCTCCACCTTCAGTCATTCTCCTGCCTCTAGGTCCTTACTGATGCTGTACCTTCAGAGACATATAGGCATTCATCCAAAGACATATAGGCATAGGATAAAAACCCAAATCTGAGTTTAAAGATATGGGATTAAACCCAGATTTTCTGACTTCTGACCTAAAGGAGTATGGGAGGCATTGTGATATCAGGGAAAACACATCGAGTAGTAAGAAGATGAATTCCAACCCTGGTTTCTGTCACTTGTAACCTATCTGAATTTGGTTAAGTCATTTAAAAGCAAAAACCAGTCCCTGCTCTCAGGAACCTCATAGTCTAATACAAACCAGACATAGTCGGGAGACATTGAGGTAGCCTCGGAGGGAAAAGATCATTGTTATCAGGGAAGCACCTTCTTGTAGAATGTGGAATTTTAGCTGAGATTTGAAAGAAGTCAGGGAGAGCAAGAGATGGAGATGAGGGGAGAGATTTCCAAGCATGCAGGACATCCAGAGAAAAAGACCAGAGTTGGAAGATGGAGGATCTTGTTTGAGGAATAGCAAAGAGGTCCAGTGGTTAGATTGCAGAGTATAATGTGTAAGAATACTAGAAAGGTGGGAAGAGACCAGGTGGTAAAGGGCTTTGAAAGTCAAACAAAGGATTTTCTATTTGATCCTGGAAGGGATAGGAAGCTGAAGGAGTACATTGAATGAGGAGAATAATGTGGTCAGATTTTTGCTTTAGTAAGATTAATTTGGCAGCTAAGTGGGGGATAGAATCCTAACTCTAACCCTAACTAGGAGAGAGGGTTAACCAGGGGGGTATGAGGGTCAGCACCAACATGGCGACAGGAGTCCATGACTGATGGAAGGCATCATGGAATAGTCTAGGAATGTGATGATAATCTTGTGTATTGTCTCCTCTGTATTTAGATTCTTTATACCTATTTATGTATATAGACCATGCTCAGGACATGCTCACTCAACCTCTACTCATCCTGGCAGGCTGGGTCCCCAGAACATATCTATTCATCTCCTCAGGGCTCTAGGTTTAACCTTGGGGGTCCCCAGAGGTTGCTTCCTAATACTTTTATCCACAAGTTCCCAACAGTATTTTTCTCTCTCCTAAAATCAGCTTATATCAATTAGCCAAAATTTATTAACTTTTAAAAAAAGGTGTTTGCGATAGAAGCATAGTTTGTTCAAAACACCTTGTCTTACAGTCTGTGACATACTCTCCTCCAAAGTACGTGCAGAGTCTAGGGGAAAGTGGGCTCAAGCCTAGGGAGCACATATGTCAGAGCAGTGGCACAAATCTGAACCTTTTTGCTTGAGTTCTCATGATCTTTCTCTTAAGAATGATGTTGCTTTTCTGCTAGGTTTCTTTAGAGTCTCGAACATGCCTTTGCATGTCACCTTCAGTCTATCTGCCCTCAGCTCCCCCTGTAGCTACTGCTGTCCCATGGAGCCTACTGGGGCCCCAAGGGAAGGTCCAAGTCCTCTGATCCTCCAAAGTTCATGGGATCCTTCTCTGGCCAGAGATGGGAAGGCTGAGGCTGAAATGGAGGCCAAGTCAACCCCTCCCCTCACCAAGGAATTCCTTCTCTGGGGCTGGGCTAGAGTCTTCCACCAGGAGGCTGTAAACACTCAGAGTCTCTATTCTACACCAACTCACTAAAAGATGTGATCAAATCTTTCATCCAATACAGATAGCATGATTATCACATGTATATTTGTTGGTGTCCAGTCATTTTCAATCCTACCTGACTCGTGATGACTCCATTTGGGTTTTTTTTTTGGCAAAGATACTGGAGTGGTTTGCCATTTCCTTCTCAGCGAAGAGAATTAAGTGACTTGCCCAGGGACACAAAGATTGTGTCTACGACTAGATTTGAATTCAGGTCTTCCTGCCTCCAGGCTTGGCACTCTATCCACTGCACTGATCCACACATACATACCCAAACATACATACACATATGTATATATGCATACATGAACATATTTGTTATCTCCCCAATTAAAATGTAAGATCCTTGAAGGTAAGGACTGTTTTTGTTTTGTTTTTGTATATACAGCACTTCATACAGTTCTGGGAATATAGTAAGTGCTAAATAACCACGTGTTGATTGACTGAGTGATGGATTAACTAGGTAGAAAACCTCAATGCTAGTTTTTATGAATTTATTTGCATATCTGCAATTAGAGTTTCACTTTGTCCTTTCAGTTCACATTGAATCTCTTCGCTCAACGCCTTGGTATTTTTTCCAGCCCCTCTTTCCCAATGCTAAAAAGCTTGATGTAATTCCTGGCTTCACTGAGTCTTCCTCCAGCAGCTTGCTTTTCTCTGAGCTCTGTGAACATGTCTAGAATTCCGCCAACAATTCAGCCTTCCTTGATGGAACTAATAGATATTTTATTCATATTGAATTTTGTTCCTCCAATTCTGCTGTGGCTTTCATAAAGTTACGGGTTACATTTTTAGGAAAGTGACAGCAGCAAGAAAGTGACCTTTGCTGTGTTATTGTTAGAAATATGGCCTAATCTCAACTCACTTTAACCAGCCCCTGCATTAAGGCAGCCAGGTAGCACAAGGGATAAAGAGTTGGCCTTGGTGTGAGGACAACCTGGGTTCAAATCCTGCCTGAAATACTAGCTATGTAACCTAGGGCAAGCCCTTAAGACTTCTCTAAGCCTCAGTCTTCTTATCTATACAATAATGGTGCCTATAAGTGTTGTAAGGATCAAGGGTTTGGTAAAGCATTTTAAAGCAGTATATAAATACTAGTTATTGCTACTATTATTGGTCAGTTAATCTTTGGTGAGCATACCATATGTGCTAATTAACAATTGTGCTAGAATTTGGGTAGAATTTTTAAAAGGAATCTTTCATCTCCAAATCTTTGGTCCTCTGTATATAAATAAACCCGCCTTCCTGATGTCACTGGTCCTCTAGAATGAAGGCCTAACAATAAGCTGTGAGTAGTAGTAGTTGACCCACTGGAGTCTCAACTGGCCAGTTCCAGTTGGTCGATCCCTTCCACCCTCCCTCCCTTCCTTCCTTCCTACCTTCCTTCCTTCTGTCCACATGGGGAATCATGCACTTACTTGTGGGTGCTCTGCCCAAAGGAAAGTAGATTTTTTTGAAACTGAGCTCTGGAAAAATCAGGCTTTGGTAAGACCCATTGGGATTGAAATGGAGCTACTTCAGTATGCCTTAAACCCAAATCACTCTGGCTCTCATTTATTAGCTAATAATAAGTCAAACCCAAGCCTCTGCTGGTCATTGTTTGGGTTTTGATTGCTCAAGTGAGTGTAAATAGCAATTGTTTCTGGTCTGGTCAGAAACCCTGTGGGTCTTCCCCTCCCAGACAGATTTTTTTTTTTTGAGCAGGTAAAAGAGGCCTCATTTCTTACCTTTTCTTAATCACTGAATGGTGTATTGCTTCAGACAAACTGAGAACTGGGAAAGACGTTAGCTTAAAAAAGCCAAGGTCTCCCACTGCATCTTGGACCATCTCTAGTCATCCCAATCTATATCTTGCCACCAGACCCAAAGGTCTCCGGAGAGAGAGAGTGAGGCTGGTGACTCTGCACAGCCCTCCTTCACCTAAATCCTATTCACTTCCTAGTCAAGACATGACTTTCCTGATGTCATTGGACTTCTTCAAGAATTAAGAACAACAAGGCAGAAAGGAAATGGGAGGAGGAGAGAGTGAGGCCTCTGGCAGAAGGTCTAAAAGAAAGCACAGGATCCCAAGAGGTTAAAGTAAGGAGGGAAGGCACTCCAGGCAGAGGAGAGAGTCAGGGCAAAGTCATGGAGGCAGGAAATTATGTGTAATGTGTGGGGAACAGGAAGCAGGTCCTTATAATCTTAACTATGGAATTAAAAGCTCTCTGTGGAGGTGCCCCACCCTCCCATCCTCCCAGCTTCCTCCCTGGCCAGCCCCATCACTCTGCTAATAACTGAGTCTTGCTTTTCTTTTCTTTACCTCATGGTTATCACACCTTGCTGTCAAGCCTCTATACGTAAAATTGTCCAGGCTTCCTAGCTTAGCCAACTATGTATACTTCCCCAAGTCATTAAATCATTCCTTCTATACTCTTAGAATAATAAGAAACATTGACCATGGTAAGTCAAGAGAAGAAAAGAATCCTGGTCATTTCAAAAATCAAGAAATGTATTCCTGGCTTCCCAGGGCAGAATGAACTGGACCTAAAGGAAATCAGGCACCAGGAGAGAGATGTTAAAAGGCAATGCACATCCACAGCTCTAGTGTGGCCCTTGTTCATGCAGATGGTGGACCTGCCCATTAACTGTATTATGACAATGATACAAGTGCATTTATCTAGGGTGGAAAATGTGAAGAGACCTTGGAAATTTTTCAGAGGTCCAGAGAGTTTACAAGAGGAAAATGGTGTGCATCTTCTGATTTCTCTCAACAATTCAAGTGAATCTAGAAGACAGTTCAACAAATATGGTTTTAAGATCTACTAATAACAGTGATGACTTCATTACCACCCCGGAGGGCAGGGAGAGACACCAGTCCAAGCCTGGCATATTGAATAGAAACTCAGATAACAGCTTCCTTTTAATACGTGTCTTCAGAAAGTCATCAACAATTTCCAGGTGAAATTTTCTACTCTTCCTGCTTTGATTTCTAGTTAGTAAATGCTTCGATATTCAGGGGCTATAGTAAATAGGAGTGTTTATCCCTAGTAACTATAAAGCATAAGTTTGAGCAATGTTGCCACATCCCTTTTGAGAACCTTCCAACCAGCTAGTGTGAGTACTGGTTGGGGTTACTGGGCCAACCTAGAGAAAAAAGCAAAGAGTGGGGTTCAGTTGATATACCTATGCTATCCAATGGGGGCACATATGGATTTTATTAGGACTCCTTTGCATTGTCAGGGGACTACTGGAGAGCCTCTCCATCCAGGACATCTTGGATACTTTAGTTTCATGTCCCCAGGCTGGGACAGTTGGGATTAACTGACTTGCCCAAGATCACATAGCTAGTGAGTGTCAAGTATCTGAGGTGAAATTTGAACTCAGGTGCTCCTTATTCCTACACTGGTACTCTATTCACTGCACCATTTAGCTGGTGGTGACTGGGTCATCTCCAGTCATTCTGATGAATATCTGGTCATTGGATTCAGATGGCTCTGGAGGAGAAATGAAGCTGGTGACCTGCATAGCCCTCCCTCACTTAAAACAAAGTCAAGTGCAAGTCATGTCTTTATTTCTCTGAAGGCGTGGTCTTCTTCGGCAATGAAAGACACACAGTTTCATTTGGATCAGCCAGAGGAGACAGTAAAAATGACCTTATCCTCAACTAAGTCATAACAAATTATCACAGAAACACTCTGGTCAAAATAAATTGTCACAGGAATACCCTAGTCAAATGCCATCAGAAAAAGAGAACTGATTTTTGTTAGAATTGCATACTAAAATTTCCAGAAAATGTTATGAGTTATCAAAAGAATGACTATAGAAAGAAACTGATAGCCAACAACTCGTGGGTGAAAAATAAGCTCTCCTATGAGGTCTGTTTGTTTTGCAAAATTTAAGGCAAAGTTTTGGGGAAAGTCTTTGGTATTCAGAGCATATTAAGAAAACCAGACAGTCATATAAAACATAGTCAAATGTGAGATGCCCCAATTGAAGAAGAAATGACAAAGTGGAGGAATCCAAAATCTACCAGCCAGTTGGCTCAATGCTCCATTGAAAGATTTGCTCTCCCATGTCCAATATGTGGCCAAATCTTGTTAATTTCACCTTCCTGACATCTCTTGAATACATTCGTTTTTCTCCTCTGATGCTGTCTCCACTCTGCTGCGCATTTAGGGTTATATCTCATCTTATGAATGATATTTGAAACATATCACCATATCAAGTACACATAAACCTGAGCACAGAAGAAGAGGCTTTCAAAATATAGAGAGCTAAAAGAGAAAATAATGACCTGTCATGGAACTGCTATGTGGTGTACTGACTTGGTGGGCTTGAAATTAGGAAGACTCATCTTCATGAGTTCGAGTCTGGCTTCAGACACTTACTAGCTATGTGACCCTAAGCAAGTCACTTAATCTGTTTGCTCACTTTCCTCCTCTGTGAAATGAACTGGAGAAGCAAATGGCAAATCATGCCAATATCTATGCCAAGAAAACTACCATTTGGGATCATGGAGAGTCAGACCTGACTTAACTCAATGACAACAACAAAAGTTTATATGTGAATCCCACTGAATAAGAAAATAATAGTATAATATGCTTCATGCTATTCTCATCCCATATGGAATAGGAAGGAGACCCCTTGTGCAATGAGACTTTTTTTTATTGCTAACCTCACGTGCCTACATGTGGCAATCCTGTGGGCTATGCGTGTGTACCATGGTGGCAAAGATTGCTAAGCAATGCCTTTTAAGTACCCTCAGGAACAAACAGCTCCCCACCCCAAGGACGAATCCCCAACCCCACCCCCTTACCCCCGTCTTCAGTCGGTTACTTGTCTTACTTATTAATTATCTCCTAAGTTTCAAGGTAAGGGAGGAGTGTGTCCTGGTATGTTCTCATGTGGCACTGGCATGACACCTAATCCTCTTTCTTACTCTTCCAAAGGATTGACTTGCTCATACAGCTACCTCCCCTCCTGAGCATATCCACTTTTCAAGCAGCAGGTGGCAGTGTAAGCTCTGAGGTCTCCCTCCATATTTGATTGAAGGTCTCTACTGAGATCAGCTTTTGAGTCGAATTCCATGAGAGCTGAGCTGAGGGACATTACTATTCCACTTGTATCTCCTGATGATAAGTCAAAGTCCTCTGACATCCATACCATAGCTAGGCAATATACCCTTATCCCATGGTCACCAAACAAGTCTAGGAACTAGAGATGCCCGGACATTAACTTAAAAGTCCTCATGGCAATTGCAGTCAAATCAGGTGCTGAAAAACAAGACACTTAAGAGCTCTCAGCCTTCGGTCAATGCTTTGTTTTTGAGGGACTTCTTTTTGTTGTTTATTTTGCTGTTTATTTCTTTGAACAAAATTATTCCTATTTGAAAAGAGCATGTGTTGTCCCTGCCAATTAAATATGATCTCCTTGAAAACACAGTGCTTTGCACACAATAAGCATTTAATAATGGTCTTCTATTTCCTTTATGCCAAGAAATTACCTATGATGCAAAAGTCTCTTTAATAAATAATCTCTGAGCTTCCATACTAGAGAAATGCCTTTTCCAATAAGATTTCTCTTTTTCCTTAGTCTCTAGCCTGAATCTGTAGACTTAGACAAATATCAATATTACTAGCCATATTATTTATTAAAAATAACCACCAATAGGACCAGGGGGCATTTGAGATACAGCATATGACAGCAATTTACCAAAAGTATAGAAACAGGAAAATACTTCAAAATGCTGCCTGGGAGAAAAGTTATAACCAGAATTACCTCTCACCATTAGGAGTATCTAATTTTAAATGACATCTCTCAAAACATCGGAATTGTAGATGAACAATTCAATTTTCTCAGGAGGTCAGATAAAGTCTCCTTGGAATTCTTCTCATTTGCATAGAATAAGAGTTAAACTCAGTCCTCTCAAAATGTCTCTTCAGATTCTCAAAAATAATAGTTAAGTTTCCAGCTCTCCTCAGGGAAATACGTTCTCACGGGATCTCAGTGCCATTTTATAGACTCGACTCCATCAGCCATAGTGGTACCCATCAGTCCCCAAGATTCTAGCCCCTTTCTTTTAAAGTTATAATAATAGTGGCCAAAGGATCTGTGAGAAGGGCTATATGATCTGAGTTTACACTAGTAATCTTTATAGCGATAGTGAGGCTTTAGCTCATTATCTCTCAACAGCCCTGTAAGGTAGACAGTACAACAGCAATGATGCAATGTTGATAATAGTCAGTATTTATAAAACATTTGAGGTTTGCAAAGCACATTACAAACATTATTTCACTTGAACCAAGATTGTACATTTTACAGATGAAGAAACTTTTGTAAGCAAATAGTGCTTACATTTAAGGTAGATTACACAGCTAGTAAGAGTCTGAAGTGGATTTGAATTCAGGTCTTTTCAACTCCGTCTCTCTAGTCCAGGCATTTTCACTGGCTCTCCCCTATGCCTGGCATTCTCTCTCTCCTCATCTCAAGTCCCAGCTAAAACCTCACCTTGTGCAGGAACTCTTCCCAATCCCTCTTAAGGCTAGTGCCTTTCTTCTTGTGTAGACATAGTTGTTTGCTTGTTGTCTCCAACATTAGATTAGAAACTCCCCGAGGTCAGACACTGTCTTTTGCCTTTCTTTGTATCCCTAGCCCTTAGCACAACGACTGGCACAGAGAAGACACTTAATAAATATTGATTGATTGACTACAGGTCCATTGCAGCATCTGCTGTATTACCTAATTGTATTGTTGCTATTAATAATAATTAATATTCCTGTTTGACAGATGAGTAAAATAAAGCTCCGAGACATGTGATTTTTTCAAGATCTTTTTTATAGTGAGGATTTTATCACAGTTCTCCTGATTTCAAATTCACTATTCTTCATGGAAAAAGAGTACTTGACAGTCTGGTGAAAACTTTGAACCAATTCTCAAAATCATATTACTAAATACATAAGATAAAATACCTGGGTTTATGAAAGAAGCAAATTATATTGAAATACTATTATTACATATATATATTTTAAGTTCACAGACCTCTGGTTAAGAACTCATGATTTCAGGGGATTATTATGTTTCACCCTGTCATTTAATGAAGTCATTTTTAGTAAGTTTTTATTTCTATTTCTTACATCACCCTAATTGTTCCAAGTAGCTCTCTCCCTCCCTGTCCCAGAGCACCATCCCACAGAACAAATGGTATTTTTAAAGAGGAAAAAAAATCAGTACAACTGATTGACACATTGAAAAAGTCTGAAAACATGTGCAATGTGTAACACTTGTCCACCTCCCACCTCCACAAAGTGTGGGTTGGGGATATCCTCTCATATATCTTTAATAGTGCCATTAAAAAATCATAGTGGTACCATATTATATTTTGAATCAAAATATGACTATCTCTAAGTTCTATGGGGCAACTAGGTGGCACGGTGGATAGAGTGCTTGTCCTAGAATCAGGAAGACCTGAGTTGAAATATGAACTGAGACATTAACTAACTCTGTGATCCTGGCAAGTCACTTAACCCTGGTTGCCTCAGTTTCCTCATCTGTAAAATGATCTAGAGAAGGAAATGGCAAGCACTCTAGAATATTTGCCAGAAAAACTCCATATGGGATCATGAACAGTCAGACATGACAGAAAAACGATGCAATAAGAAAAAAAGTTCTACACTGTCATCTCTTCTGAGACAGACTGTAATGTATTCTGTGTGTGTCCATGTGAGAGTACGAATGTGTTTTAGAGTGTCTTCCTCTCTGAGTCACACAAAGTAGCAAGAGATCTGTCATCTCTCATATGACTTTCTGTTTGATGATTCCATTGGTTCTCCCTCTTTAATTATGTTTTTAATGTGATTTGAAAATCTATAAACAAGGAGCTATGTACACAATTCTGCCTTTGGGTCGATGTTTGCAGAAAGTGCTAGTTTGCATAGTTAATTTCAAGGAGCTCAGTGGCTTAAAAAATAAATATGAGAAATAAGAATGAAAACAAAATGTACATTAGAATGTAGGGTGTCTACATCATTAAGCAGAGCTTGGGGTAGGGGGTGAGGAAGGGAAAGGGCTGGTTTAGCTTAGCCTTAGCGCCATCAGTGAGCCTGATATATTTAACTCTTGCTGAGCAATTCAGCTAGAGTGAATGCAAGCAGGGAAACATGTAAGAGATTAAAAGTTCTGGAACCTCTTGAATAACTTTTTAAAAGAAAAACCATTCTCTTTTCAATCTCTATTACATCAATGACACTTTATGAACAAGTCTGATACTTTTCTGCTCTCTCCCTGCTCCACTCCCTCCCTAGTTACTAGTACTCTCCTTCTGAATTTTCTTCCATTTACTCCAAGATACTCCATGTATCTTTTGTGTACATAGTTGTTTGTATGTTGTCTCCTTAGTAGACTGTGAGCTCCTCCAGGACAAGGACTGTGTTTCTACCTTTATCTTCCTAGTGGGAACCGTTGCCAGTCATCTTGACCTATGTCTTGCCACTGGATTCCCATAACTCTGGAGAGCAGTGAGGCTGATGACTGCATAGCTCTGCCTCACTTAAATACAATTTACTTGCAAGTCAAGGCATTACTTTCCCAATATCATCGGTTCTCTTTGAGGACAACGGATGAATGGCAATATTCCTACTTCTTAGCATAGTACGAGATACATAGTAAGTGCTTAAAACATCATTGATCACTGATGGACGACTGTTGACAACCCTTCAGATACTTGAAGACAGCTAGCTGTCCTACCAAGAATTCTTTATCCCAGGCTAAACATTCCCAGTTCTTTTAATTGAAAGTCATATGGCATAGATTCCAGTCTTGGTCATACCTCTGCTAATCATCCTCCTCCCAAAAGGTGGTGCCCAGAAAAGAACTCAATAGTCCAACTGTGGTCTGAGCAAGTCAGCAACACAAGGGCTGTCAGCTTCTTTATCCTTTACATTTTGCTTCATTTTATTTTCACAATGTGATCTTGTGGGGATGGGGCAGGAAGGGAGATTTCCTTTTTATTGCTATGAATTTTAAAAAATGAACAAATGAATATTTCCCTGTGCACATGTAACCTATGTGTAACCCAAATACCCATATGATGGATGAAGTCTGGTGCTCCACATGTAACAGTCAATACTATAATTGGGCAACCCCACTTATAGCAATGAATAGAGAAAGAGGAGTGAAAAGGAAACAGGAATGCACTGGAAAAATCCCTTCCCCTCTTCTTTCAAACTGGACTGTTCACTTACCAGCAATAACAGACAAGGATATCTTAAGATGGGTTCCACAGACTCTACCTATCTCAGGAGTCCATGGAGTTCCATGATCTTGACACTTTTAATAACTGCATTTCAATATAATTGGTTTCATTTATAATCCTATGCATCTTATATTATGCATTTAAAATATTATTCTGAGGTGAGTTTCATAGACATCACTAGACTTCAAAAAGGAGTGTATGACACAAAAAACAGTTAAGAACCCCTGTTGTAGGAGAAACTTGTGGTAAGTGAGGAACCTAGGAGTAAGTTCCTAAGGCATTCCAAAAGGGCACTCCTATCCCTATCAAATAATTCTCTGTTTGCCTAGAGGGAAAGTCTACATTTCTCATCAAATGCCTAATCTTGCTCGATTATCATCTTGGTTTGGCTGAGAATGTTATGACAGAATTGGAAGAGAATTTTGGGCTCAGCACTGTCTCTATGGTGCCACCTGGCTTCCTCTAAAATCTACATGATTGTAATGGGTGGGGGGTTGAACCCACTTTTAAGAAACTGGAGCCTTACCAACGTTCTTTGAGCACCAACTATATTCAAATCCTACTACTGATGCTTACTACAACAGGAGTGCTGTATCTGGGGTCATGGAGACCTGAGTTCAAATCTGACTTTGTGTTTTTTTGCGATATGCCTTAGACTTCTCACATATACTATCTCTTTGAGAGTACCTCTACGAAGTTATCAGAAATTAGGAAGCCAGATTGATCCAGTGATTGGAATCATTCAGACATTTCTATGTTTGTGCTTTATTGGGTGCTCTTGGAGCTGTACCTACCAACCTTGGTTAGACGTGCTTCCTTGTAGGAGGTGCTTTCCCAGGCTACTGGTCTACCTCTATTCTTTCATTGGTCAACCACAAGGATGCAAAGAATTTCACTATCTCAAATGGGAAACCTAAGCTTGGTTTCAGCTTAGATAACTGTGAACTCGTTAAAGAGCTATCAAGGGTCAAACCTCATAAAATCTTCTAAGACCAAAAGTCTCCATATTATTTGTCTTGTTATCCTTGCCTAAATTTTCTGATTTATCCAGAAATTTAGATTATTTTTTTCCTGTTATGACTGTACTGTGATCTGGATGATTGCTCTGGGGAGAGGAAAGGGTTTCCTGTGGTCTAAATCAATCAAATTTATAAGGGATTACTGGACTACAAACTCCTTGATAGTAATTTTCGTAGTCATTTATACAGCACTTCAAGGCTTTCAAGGCACTTTATAAATATTATCTCATGTGACTCTCATAAAAATCCTGAAAGGCAGATTCTAGTATTATCCTCATGTTATAGATGGGGATACTGAGGTACATAGAAGTTAAGGGATTTGCCTGGTCATATAGCTAATAAATGCTTAAGGTCAGATTTGAACTTAGGTCTCCATGACCCCAGATAGAGCATTCTAGTTGTAGTAAGCATCAGTGGCAGCATTTGAATATAGTTGGTGCTCAGAGAATGTAGGTTATAAAGCATATTATAGTGGAAAGAGCACTGGACTTGGAGTCAGAAGATCTGGGTTCGAATTCTGTGTCTACCATGTCATACTCTCCTGACCACTAGACAAGTCATTCTCTAGGACTCAGTTTTCTCATCTGCAAAATGAGGGGATTGGACTGGATGACTTCTCAGAACCTCTAATATCCTCTGACTTACTTTATTCAATATCTCTATGAAATAGTTATTCAGTAACATGGAAGACATGTCTGAAAAATAGCTAAACAATAGCAAAGATATATCAGTATATCACACTGATAGAAATATAGGATACCCTCATGTATAATCCATATCTCTAAAGTGACATTTCTTTGAAAGAAAATGTATATGCGATCTGTTACAGTCAAAAAATAAGACCAAATGTTTAGTGTTGTGTGCAGTTCCAAAATAAATAGGGTTTAGGAGTCTAGAACCCAGAACTTAGGTTTTTACCTAGTTAATATATATTTTGGAGGGAATGAAAAACAAGATGAAATGGTTTAGACACTAGGTTTTTTATTGGAGGAGATCTGGATTTCTCCAAATTCAGGTGATTTTGTTATTTAACTTGGCAAAATGGGATACCTAATGCTATGTCAATATTATAATATGTAAAATATATGTACATAGTTGTTGTGGTCTGTAGAGTATAATTTTAAAGTTTGTAAACTATCTTAAGAAAGTTAAAAGTTAAGTAATATGTTTGAGTCAGAAAGAGACTTAGTGACACCTCCTGGAAGTGGGTAGTAAATAGCTGGTTAAAATAACATCAATGGCATCTTCTCTCTCCAATGTTGTACTGTCAACAGAACTATATAGACATAGACATAGATACATATATATGTACATACACATACATATATATAATATACATACATATGCACACACAACAGGGATATTCTTGTGTCTATGTTCATCTTTTCCATGATAGTCTCTACATTTCACTCCCTCTCCATATATACATGTATATATGTATGTATGTATTTTTATACATGTGTGAATATGTGTGTAAATATATCTGTGTGTATTGTGTATATGTGTCTATATTTTATTATTTTGTAGAACTTAGTGATTTATCTGTGTACTCACCAAGGTACATAGGCCAAAGAGGTTAAATGAAATCCTACCTTTCTTATTGACTCAAAGATCTTTGCCCATGCTAGATACATTTAATATGGAATTCAGGGTTGGAGACTCATTGGAAACTGACCAATCATAATAGCAGTAAATGACCTAGACTGGTCCTTCTGGATAATTTTTCTTCTAGAGAGACTAAAAAAAGAGCAGCCAAGAGAAGGAAGCTGGGCTACTTCGGTCCTGATCTTCCAGTTTGGAAAAAGTGTGAGATCCCCTTGCTTGGGTAGGCAGATCTGATGAGTACCTGGGAACTGAACCTCCTGGGGAGCAGGTATATGGCTGATGAAGCTTGAATACTTATGTCTTCTTTCTCTCTTATTTCCCTTTAATGAATCAAACCTTGTGAAAAAAACATACCCTCAAAACAAGGCAAAACAAAACAAAAAACCCCTGGTCTCCTAGACCAGTACAATAGCATACAGTGAAAAATGGGTACACAAATATATTTTTGCTGAGAACTTTTATATGTTTCTTTCAATTCAAATTAAGGTGATGTGTTTATTTTGTCAACATTATTTTTATTGTGTTTTTCCACTTTAATTCTTGTCCACTTGGGTTTTTCCAAGCTGGGTAAGTTTATAAAGTGCCATCTCTATTAGGACCAATATTCTCGTCCCCAGAAGTACCAGAGTGACATTCTACCTACTGTAGTTTCCAAAGTCATTCATGAAGAAGAATTTTTTCCCTAAGATTTAGATAAAAACTCAGATTGTTCATAAATGGATTTTTATAGTAAAAGCATGGTTAGCTTTCATGGCATATATCTTTTCTTTTGTCCTTCTAAAGAAGAGTTCACTTTTGTATGCCAAAGGGTTCTTTAATTTTGCATGGAGTGAGGACAAACAAACCAATCAGAATCAAAAGAACAAAATCCACATGACCACAACCATGGAAAGGATGACTATTCTAAATGAGAATAAAACACAAATAAAAACCAGTCATCCTTTTTTATTTTTTAAACAAAGGGACAACTACTAAAGCATAAGCTTTCATATACAATCAGTCCATTATTCTTCTTTATTATTTTATCTAGCTCCTTCCAGGGACATTCTATTGGGTTTTGGTGGATTTAATTGGGAATGTGACAAGGGTGTGTATGATGTCTTCAAACAAAATTTTGAAATAAATTTCTGTTTTAATTTAAGGAATTAATTGCGTCTTCTTTTCTTCTTTATGCATGAGCCATGCTGGTTGACTACAGAACAAATCCACTTAAGATCAACTAGACAGTCCAATTTTTTTGGTCATTTAATTAAAAATGTCTAATCTGAAAGCATCAAATATCAAGCTGATTCTAGCCACTGACTCCTACACAAATCTGAAGTCATGATCTTACTTGATTTATGGGTGTTCTGGTAAATTTCCACCCCTCTCCATCTTGTTTCTCACCTCCTCTTTCTCCCACCAGGGACTTAACATTCCTCCATCATGGAGAAAAGATAGATTGCTATCACAAATGTGATGGTGCCTTTATTTCTAAGTGTAGACAGGACCTCACAAGTAGTGTGACTAATGCTTCTCTGCCTACGCACTGATGTCATAAGTAGAATCTAATATCAGTGAGTTGACTGGGAGTTCACTTTGATGCTGGCATCAAGGAAGGTGGAGACAGAAGGGAAGAAAAGAAGGCAACCTTTGAACGGAGCTACATGAAGGAGAAGGGAAGGTCAAATTCAGTCCTTGACATAACTGCTTAAGAATATAATGGATCAAATAAGAGAACATGCATCAAGTGCTTCACAAAGCTTACAATGCTATAAATAATAACACAGATAGCATTTATATAGTTCTTATAGTTCAGTCATGTCTGATTTTTTGTGACCCTGTGAACCATATTGTCCATGGAGTTTTCTTGGCAAAAATACTAGACAGGTGTGACATTGCCTTCTCTAGTCATTTAAGGCAAACCTTTAGAGGTTAAGTGACTTGCCCAAGGCCACATTGCTAGTAAATGTTTGAGGTCGAATTTGAACTCAGATCTTGATTCCAGGGCCAGTGCTCTATCCACTGAACCATCTAACTACCTTTACCTAGTGCTTCCCACTATGCTAAGAACTTTACAAATAGAATCACATTTTGATCCTTACAACTCACCTGAGAGGTCAGTGATCTTGTTACCCTCATTCTATAATTCAGAAAACTGAGGCAAAGTGGCTAAGTGACTTGCTCACTTAAAGAAATTTTTGTGTCTTCTTGACTCCAACCCCAACTCTCTAGCCACTGCACCATCCAGCTGCCTCCATCCTGGCGTCTGTTATCATTGCTTTCATTAAGCAATCCCCTTCCATTTCTGACTCTTTTTCATTGATACAGTTCCCAGATATTTTTTCTTTCATTTTCAGGGCAAGAAAGAATAATTAGAAAATTTATTGCATGGGTTTGGGATCGCACATTGACTCCTAAATGTATTAGGTCAATGATTTTGCCTTCATTAGAGTTACCAGTAAGTAGAATTAGAAGAAGTAGAATTAGAATTAGGTCTTGAATTTTACAAGTGACAAAAGTCTTCCTATTTTAGGATCATTTGGGCAAAGTCTCCTGAGAATTAATTAATGTTAACTAACATTTCATTTCTAATTAATGAATATTTTTAAGGAATGTGATTTTATCATTTTAAACCATCCATCTATGGTACTTATATATATATATATATGCTATTATTGGTATTTCCAAATCAGTTTTAATAATAAATAAAGATCATTTGAAATGAGGAGAATCCCAGAATCCGAATCACAAAACTTTCAAGTTGAAAGGCACCTCAGGGACTCTCTAGTTCAATTCAAATCTGATCACGAATTCCCTTGATGATGTCACTCACAAGTAATCATCTAGCCTTTGAGGAAAACCTCTTCAGTTTGTTTTTATCAAACATTTTAAAATTTTTATCATTTATTTATTTTTAACACTTAAAAAAATATGAGTTCCAAATTTTGTCCCTCCCTTCATCATCTTCCCCCATCCAACAAGAAGGCAAGCAACATAATATCCATTAGATATGTGAAATCATGTCAAATAGTTTCATATTAGCCATGTCATTTTTAAAAAGGCAAGAAAAATAAAGTGAGAAAATTATACTTCAATTTGCCCTCAGAGTTCATCGGTTCTCTCTCTGAAGGTGGATAACATTTTTCATCTTGGGTCCTTTGGAATTGATTCCGATCATTGTATTGATCAGAGTAATTAAGTCTTGCATTGTTGATCAGAATTACAGTATTGCTGTTACTGTGTACAATGATTTCCTGCTTTTGTTCACTTCAATTTGAATCACTTCATATAGGTTTTTCCAGCTTTTTCTGAAAACATTCCCCTTCATCTTTTTCATCACAATCATATACCACTCCTTGTTCAGGCATTCCTCAGTTGATGGACATCCCCTCAGTTTTCAATTCTATGTCACCTCAAAAAGAGCTGCTATAAATATTCTTGGACATATAGGTCCTTTCCCTTTTCCTTTGATCTCTCTGGTATATAGACCTAGTAGTGGTATTGCTGGATTAAGGAGCATGGATAGTTGTTCCCCAGGATGTTTGGACCAATTCCCAGTTCCATATTCATTAGTACACCTATTTTCCCCTCATTGCCTTCAGAATTTGTCATTTAGGTGATAGGTGTGAGGTGGTACCTTGGAGTTGTTTTAATTTACATTTCTGTCATCAACAATGATTTAGAGCATCCTTTTCATGAGTTTCAATACCTTTCGTTTCTTCTTTGCAAAACTTTTCATATCCTTTAACCATTTATCAATAGGGAATAGCTCTTATTTTCATGAATTTGACTCAGTTCTAGCCTTAGTACATATATGAGAAATGAAGGCTTTATCAAAAAAATTTGCTTTAAAATTTTTAAATTCATTTTTATGGAAAATTTTAACAAAATTCAGTTTCCCTGATTATGTCTTTTAATTAAGTCTATTTCTGCTTTTGCTTAGTCTGATATCATGATTGCTACCTCTGCCTTTTTTTACTTTAACTAAAGCATAATAAATTCTTCTTTAATCCTTTGTTTTAATTCTGTGCCTTTATGTTCAAAGTGTAAGTCTTAAAAAGAACAGATTATTAGATTCTGGTTCATAATCCAATCCACTTCCATTTTATGGGTGAGTTCATGATATTCATATTCACAGCTATGATGACTAGCTGTATATTCCTCTCTATTCTATTTTCTCTTCCTCTTTTTACCCTGTCCTCCTTATGAGTCTGTTTTGCCTCTGATCATTGCCCTCCTTCACCTGCTTTGCCTTCTACAATCCCACTGCTTTATCCCCTTCCCCTACTTTGCTGCCGAGCAAGAGAGATTTCTGTACCATCTGAGTGTGCCTGCATATCCTTGCTTCTTTGGACCATTTCTAATGAGAGCGAGGTTCAAGCATTGCCTGCAATGCCCTCTATTTTCCCCTCCATTATAAAAGTTCTTTCATGAACACCTTGTATGTGTGTGTGTATGTGTGTGTGTGTGTGTGTGTGTGTGTGTGAGAGAGAGAGAGAGAGAGAGAGAGAGAGAGAATTTCCTCCATTCTTCCTCTCCTTTTCCCCTTCTCCCAGTGCATCCCACTTTCTTACCCATTCATTTTTTTTTTCAGATCATTCCAACATGATTTACTCACACATCTGTGTAGATTCCTTCTAACTGCTCTGGTAATGATAACATTCTTGGGAGTGACATGTATCATTTTCCTATATAGGAATGTAAATTGTTTAACCTTATTCAATATCTTATAATTACTCTTTCATGTTTACCTTCTTATGTTTCTCTTGAGTCTTGTGTTTGATTCTTTATTCAACTCTGGTATTTTCTTCAGGAATGCTTAAAATTCCTCTATTTCATTAAATGTCAATTCTTCTCCCCCACTCTCCCAAAGGATTATGCTCTTTTAACTTTCAGAATATCGTATTCCAAGACCTCCACTCCTTTAATATGGAAGCTGCTAAATCTTGAGTGCTCCTGACAGTGGTTCCATGAATTGTTTCTTTCTGGTTGTTTGTAATATTTTCTTTGACCTGGGGGCTCTAGAATTTGGCTATAATATTCCTGGGAGTTTTTATTTTGGGATCTCTTTCATGAGGTTGCATCATAAACCATTGTAAAATCCTTCATGTTCAAGGAAATTTCTAGGAATAAAATTAAGTACTTTAGCCTAGTTTGTAGATTCTACATTCTACTTTAAAAAAAAATAAAGACAACTTTTCTCCAATTCTATAGTACCTTTAACCTATTCTTCACAGTCTCCCAAATATCACCAGCCTGTACATCAGTAATCACAGCCTCCAATTCTTTCACTACCTGGAATATATTTTATCTGAGCTGGGTCACTCAAATTTACTTTTTTTGTATTCCCAGCCCTTGACAGTGCCTGGCACATAGTAGGTACTTAAAAATCTCTATTGAATTCATTTATTTGGATCTAGGGCACTTAAGTGCTTTACTATCTGTTTATCTTTGTTTTCAATTGCCAATCAATCACTTCTATTGAGAGGCAGGATGATACTATGGAAAGCGTGTTGGATTTGGAGTCCTAGGACCCAGGTTTGAATTTGATCTCTGCCAATCACTGCTTTTGTGAATGGGGGCAAGTAATTTAGTTTCTTTGGGCCTCAGTTTCCGGCGTAACAGCAATCACACTGGTATGTACAGGATGGCTGCTAGCATAGGTTCTTAGATCTGCTTTACTAGGAAAGACAGTTGTTTAAGGGGTCAACAATCTTTTTTTACTTACACTCAATAGGGGAAAAGTCAAAACCCTGAAGTTCAGAGAAAGTGCAAACAAAGAAAATACGGAGAAAATATATGCAGAGAAATAAAGACCAACAGACAAGGCTCTTCTGCCTGAATCAAAGCAATATTGCCACACACTTTGCATACATCCCTGGATTGAGAGAACCTTTACATCTGAGCAGTTGGGAGTTCTGAATATACAGCTACTCAGAGTTTGGACCAGAGAATCACAAGATCCTTCTCATAAGCAAACACCCCAAAATAAAATCTAAACTTCCCAGTATAACAAAGACTAGGTTCCTGATTGGCTCAGATTCAGTAGGCATGAAACCTATGTGACTCAGCACAGCTGTGAACTACCAGAGTTCAAGGAGATTGAGCCTTCAAATGCTCACAATTTAGCCTGAATCTGGGAAACTGAACCCAAAAAGAGAACAACAAATAATCCCACTTTGCTTGCTGCTACAGGGAGTGTGCTAAATGACCACTAAGGTACCTTTCAGCTCTAAATCTGTGATCCTACAACACATCTCTGTCTTTTCTAATCCAAAGATTATTGTCCCTGGTGGAGAAAGTCACAATGAAAGTTGATAGCTCTGTTTTCTTTTCATTTCCATTATCATCATCTCATCAATCACATACAGATCTACCGTTGGTTCCCAAAGTGCCCCCTTGGGGGTGCTGGAATGATCCAGGGGATGGAATTTTTTGAAATGATACAAATTTAAAAACGAAACCCACAAAACATTAAAGAATTAAAGAAAATATATTTCCAATGGGAAGGGGGAACTCTGAGCAACTTTTTCTGAAAAGGGAGGAGCAGGCTGAATAAGTTTGGGAACCGATGATTCTAGTCCATCTTTGATTCTCATCTTTTCCTCAGTAAAACTTATTCTAACACTTTTTGTCATCCTCAACTTTACCTGTCAACAGGGGAAGCCTATTTAGAACCTGAGCATCATTAAAAATGGATCATGCCACATGTCAGTATTCATTCTCTATTTCATGCCTTTGCTTTCATATTTTGTACATACACACATACATACATATATGTGTGTGTATCTTTATCTATCTATCTACCTATCTATCTATATTTCTGATGTGGGTATGCCATATTGAGTAGTCCTGTGCCAGTGTCTCCCATGTCACGCAGTCAAATCCAAAGTTCTTGAGAGAGACTTTGAGAGTGTCCTTGTATCACTTCTTCTAACCACCATGTGATCACCTGCCCCATGTAAATTCTCCATAAAATAGTCTTTTTGGCAAACATATATTTTGCATTTGAACTACGTGGCCAGTTGCACTCTCTGAAGCATAGTTTGAATACTTGGCAGTTTAGTTCAATCAAGGACTTCAGTGTCTGGTACCTCACCCTGCCAAATGATCACCAGAATCCTCCCAAGACAGTTCAAATGGAAGAGATCCAGTTTCCTGGCATGGTGTTGGTAGACTGTTCATTTTTCACAGGCATACAACAATGAGGTCAGCACAACAAGCGGCTCTGTAGACGTTCAGTTTGGTAGTCAGTCTAATACCTTTTCTTTCTCAAACTTTTCTTCAGAGCCTCCCAAACACTGAGCTAGCTTTGGCTAGCTGTGAGCAAAGCAAAATTGAGATGGCACAAAGTAAACGTAGGATGTGCAAATTTGGAGTATTGCCCCAAATGTTCACACAGACTATCTGTGCCCAACCTGTGGTAGAGCATTCCTAGCTCCTATTGGTCTGATCAGCCACAGTCAGACACACTGAAACTTGAGTTTCCATGGTGATGTCATTTTGGTCCTCTTTGAGAATGAAGGACAACAACTATATATATATATACACACACACACATACATATATGTGTATATATATACACATATATGTATGTATATATACATATATACATACTATACACACATATCCATACACACATATATACATCTATATATAAAATGTGTACATATATAAAATTTATATGTATACATATATATAAAATTTATAATATGTAATGTATATTTCATTATAAACTTGACAGTTATCAATGAATATGAACATTTTCAAATTCTAGAGACAGAAAAAGAGGACTTCATGTGAAGCTGTGAATCTACCAAATATAGCTTGTTTCTTAACATATATCCACTTTAATGTGATAGTACCAACACTGCCGTTTTTGACTGAGCTCCCTTCTGAACTTCCTTCTTCTCTCTTCTGTGCTGAATGGGGGAGTTAGATGGTATAGAGGATATCATGTTGGATTTGGAATTAGGAAGACCCAAGTCTGAATCCAGCCACAGAAACTATGGCAGGTGGTGTGACCTTGGGCAAGTCACTTAATTTCTCTGTGTTTTAGGCAACTTCCTAAGAGGAGGTAGGTTACCTGCATTGCTAGAGGGAGTTTCCTTAGCTGGGGATACCCTATACCAATGAAATCATGGGTCTAGAACCTATACAAAGGGTGATTTATCTCTTCTAAAAATGTTAGGGATTTTAAGGTCTTGTCAACTCTGTTTCCCCTTTTTAAAAAAAAAATCATTCTTCATTTCTTAAATGTTGTTGTTTCTTTTTTTGTGTGTGAGATCCTAACTTCGACAATAATTGCCATGAAGAGGATGTTTCCATAGCTCAGATGTTCCTGGGAAGGCCCTCCTGACTGCACATATGAAATAGCTCTTTACACTCTAGTGAGCTGATTGCTGGAGGTCAGGCTCAAGGTCAATGACTGGAGGAGGGCGGAAACAAAGTCATGGTCTGGCTGAGTGCACAGTACACTTTGGCCCATCAGCAGCAGCTAATGCTTCTTCAATGACGAATGAAAAAGTACTCATCTCACTCCTTTGCAAACAAACAAGTTCTGGCTAGAGTTTCCTGACCTTTGCAATCAGATTTATGTAACTTCTAAGTTTGGTTTCTGCTGTGGGTGCTGCCTGATGTCTGCTCAGGAAAATTCTCTGGGAAAACACCCATCTTTTAATAAGAATTAGGAAAGGATCAGAGAATCATAGGGCTGGAAGGAATTTCAGCTCCATAAATATTGACTTTATGATGCACAAGGTGCTAAGGAAAGAAAGAAATATCATAATAGCCATCCTCAAAGAACTTACATTTCCTGCAGTAGGGGAGGTGTTGGTAAGACAAGAGTTCAAATCAATACAATGAGGGTACAGAAGAGCCTCAAAGACCCATAGTAACCAAAGAGAACAAAGAAGACACTTTCATCTTGATCAGGGAAAGTTTCATGGAGCAGTGGCATCAGAAATGGGCATGAAAGGAAGGGATCCTGAAAGATGGACCTGATGAGGATTTCCTTTCCAACTGCCAGATGGAAATGGTCAAAGTGTATCAATAATCAATCCATATCTTGTGCCAGGAGCCTTCCAGGCACTGGGGATTCAAAGAAGAAAATTAAGCAGTCCCCATTCTATCAAGGGAGACAACCTATGCCTCCATAGGTATGCAGAATAAACAGAAAATAGATACAAGGTTGTTAGGGAGGGAGGGCACTTAAAGATTGGAGAGATTAATCAAGATTTCACTAATTTAGAAGATGGTGTTTGAGCTGATCCTTGAAGAAAGTTGGGGCTTCTAATTAGGTGGTGGTGAGGAGGGAGAGCATTCCAGGTATGAGGAATAACCCTAGTAATGGCACAGAGAGGGAAGTTGTAGCATCCTCTGTGAGGAACAGCAGTAAGAAGACCAGTTAAGCTCAAAGGTAGATTGGGATGAGAGAGGAGAGGGAAGGTGTATAGCAAAGGCAGGAATGTAAGTTGTGGAGGCTTTTCAAAGTCAAAAGACAAAATTTATCCTAGAGACAAGAGGGGAAAATAATGGAGTGTTGAACAGAGGAGAGACAGCCATACCTGCTGTTTAAGGCAAATAAGTTTGACTGTCTATGGATGAGGAACTGAAGAAGAGAGAGACTTGAAGACTCTAATAAGGAGTCCAGACATGATGAGGAGAGATGTGATGACACCTTGGATCCTTTTTTTCATTTTAAGGAAAATTGTTCTCAAAACAATTGTAAATTGATAGCAATTATGAAAAAGATTGGTGCCGTAGAGAGAGTGCAAATCCTGGAGTCAGGAAGAGAAGTCTCAGACACTTACTAACTGCATGACCCTGGACAAATTGCTTCATCCCCTTTGCCTCAGTTTCCTCATCTGTCAAATGAGCTGGAAAGGGAAATGGCAAACTACTTCAGCATTTCTGCTAAGAAAATTCCAAATGGAGTCACAAAGAGTTGGACAAAACTGAACACAACATTGCAAAAATAAGAAAGGTTATACTAATAAGCAATGCAAATTAGAATGATTTAAGGTGTCATCTCATACTCAGAAAAATGAAAAAGACAGAAGCAATTAATAGTAGAAGAGCTAAAGATAGGTATATTAAATATGCTGTTGGGAGTACAATCAATTGATCTGTAAAGTAATTTGGAATAATGTTAAAAAAAAAAGTGACTCTAATGTCCTTTAAACATTTCCTTTGAACCCAATGCTAGGCATATGCCTCAAAGAGGTAAAAGGCAGAAAGGAAGGTCCCATACTATCAATTGGAAAATGGATTTAATAATTGGGCTATAAGAACATGATCAAACATTATTTCATTGTAAGAAACAATAAATATGAAAAATTCAGAGAAGTATGAAGTGCATGAATTGATGGAAAATGAAGTAAGCAGAACCAGAAAAAATGGCACAGAGAATGAAGACAACAATGTAAGCAGAAAGGACAATCAAATAATTATACTCATCAAGTTTGGTCCCAAAGAAAAAGGGAGAAAATGGATCTCCTTCCATGTGAAGGTGGGGAGCTATGGCTGTGACATGTTGTCTAGGGCTCTAGGCTGTCTGGCATAAACGATGTGTCTGCTGGCTTTCCTGAATTTATTTTTAGATCTTTGTTTTAAGAGCTGTCTCTCTGGGTAGGGAATGATGGAGAATAATATTTGGAAATAAATATGAAATAAAAGCAAAAGGCACCAGAAATAACAAACATAACGGATGATATTAGATAAGGAAGAAAATAGCATCATTTAAAACTAAAGTCTAGTGTTTGGTAAATGGGGTAAGACTGATTTTTTTGAAAAAAAAAACTGGAAACATGGAAAACTGGAAAGTAGTTTGGTAAAAAAAAATAGGATTGAACCAGTGATGGAAAGACTACTCTGACTCTGTAATCAGAAGTTTTGAGTTCAAATCAAACTGCTGATCCTTACTATCTTTGTGGCATTGGGTAATCTCTGTGGGCATTTTTATCAGTTAATTGGATAAAGGCATAGATGCCATGCTCATGGAACTTGTAGGTGACAGCTTGAAGGGATAATTTTCACCATGAATGACAGGATCTGAAAAGATCTTATTGGATGAAAACACTGGGCTCAGTCTAATATGATGAAATTGAACAGAGATGAAAGTAAAGTTATATACATAAAACCCAATTCCACAAGTATAAGATAGAGATGTGGATAAACTTGTTCTGAAAAAGCTATCAGGGTTTGAGTGGACCCCAGGATCAATGTGAGTCAATGGTGTGATATGGAAGCCAAGAAAAATGGCTATCGAAGCATAGAGACATTCCCACTGTATCTTGCCCTATTCAGCCCCCGTCAGCCTGGTGTTCACTTCTGGGCACCACAGTTTAAGGACATAAATATGGTGGAAGATAACAATTAGAGTGGCAAAGATCCTGGAGCTCATGGCCAAGGAACATCAACTGAAGAAACTGGGCATGTATAGCCTGGTTAAGAGAAGCATCCCCTTCACCCATTGGCCCAGACTGCAGTTCAAAATATTCAGTTTCCATCTTCCCTGGCATGTATTGGGGATTTTATCCTTATTAAGTCAAAACATCAAAGAAATGTGGGCAGAGCACACACAGCCCAGCCCAGGAAGTATAGAGTGCAGCTGGACGTGGTAGAGAGAGGACCCTGAACAGACTTCAAGGAACCATGGGCAGCAGCAGTTCTCAGATTGCTCAACCCACAAATAGCTTCAAAGGTCAGCTGGAGGGCTCCTTCACCTAGGAGAAGAGAGTGTAGTCTGGAGTGGTCTCTTGGGAGACCTCCACCTAAAGCCCCTGGAGCAACTGAACAGCTGGTCTGAATCTTAGCACTGAGTGGCAGTCTTGGGAGACCTCCACCTAGAGCCCCTGGGGAAATTGAGCCACGGATCTGAATCTCAGCCCTGAGCTCAGCCCTGATGAAGAACTCAAAAGTCAAGTAATTGGCTGGGAAAATGCCCAAAAAAGGGAAAAAGAATAAGACAATAGAAGGTTACTTTCCTGGTGAACAAGTATTTCCTTCCATTCTTTTGAATGATAATGAAAAATGCTTACCATCAGAGACCTCCAAAATAAATATGGAATAGTCTCAAGACATGGAAGAGCTCAAAAAGAATTTCAAAAATCAAGTAAGAGAGATGGAGGAAAAATTGGGAAGAGAAATGAGAGTGATGTAAGAAAACCATGAAAAGCAAGTCAACAACTTGCTAAAGGAGACCTAAAAATGCTGAAGAAATTAACACCTTAAAAAATAGACTAACTCAAATGAGGAGTTAGAATGAAGCTAATGAGGAGAAGAATGCTTTAAAGAACAGAATTAGCCAAATGGAAAAGGAGGTTCAAATGCTCACTGAAGAACATAGTTCTTTAAAAATTAGAACACAGAAGATGGAAGCTAATGACTTTATGAGAAACCAAGAAATTACAAAACAAAACCAAAAGAATGAAAAAATGGAAGATAATGTGAAATAGCTCATTGGAAAAACAACTGACCTGGAAAATGGATCCAGGAGAGACAATTTAAAAATTATAGGACTACTTGAAAGCCATGATGATAAAAAAGAGCCTAGACATCATCTTTCATGGAATTATCAAGGAAAACTGCCCTGATATGCTAGAATCAGAGGGTAAAATAAATATTGAAAGAATCCACTGATCACCTCCTGAAAGATCAAAAAAGACAAACTCCTAGAAATATTGTAGCCAAATTCCACAGTTCCCAGGTCAAGGAGGAAATATTGCAAGCAGCTAGAAAGAAACAATTTGAGTATTGTGGAAATACAATCAGGATAACACAGGATCTGGCATCTTCCACATTAAGGGATTGAAGGGCTTGGAAGAGCATAGGGTGAGTTGATTAAAAAGGGATATCTAAAAAAATAAAAATTAAGGGGTGAGAGGGAAATATGTTGAATGGAGAAAGGGAGAAATGAAATGGGACAAATTATCTCTCATAAAAGAGGCAAGAAAAAGCTTATTCCATGGAGGGGAAAAGGGAGGAGGTGTGAGGGAAAAAGTGAAGCTTACTCTCATCATATTTGGCTTAAGAAGGGAATAAATGCACACTCAATTTTGTATGAAAAGCTATCTTACACTACAGGAAAGTAGGAGAGAAGGGGACAAGTGGGGTGAGGAGAATGATGGAAGGGAGGGCAAATGGGAGAAGGGAGTAATTAGAAGTAAACACTTATGGGGAGGAACAAAGTCAAAAGAGAATAGAATAAATGGGCAGGATAGGATGAAGAGAAATACAGTTAGTCTTACACAACATGACTACTATGGAAGTCTTTTGCATAGCTACACATGTATAGCCTATATTGAATTGTTTGCCTTCTCGGTGAGGATGGGTGGGGAGGGAGGAAGGGAGAGAAGTTGGCATTCAAAGTATTAGGAACGAATGTTGACTGGAAAACAAGAAATACAGGTTAATGGGGTATAGAAATCTATCTTGCCCTACAAGAAAAGAGAGAAGATGGGCATAAAGGAAGGGACGAGTGTGATAGAAGGGAAAACATATGGAGGGAAAGGGGTAATCAGAATGCAAGATGTTACGGGGTGAGGGAGGGGAGACATGGGAAGAAAATTTGGAACTCAAAATTTTGTGGAAATGAATGTTCAAAACTAAAAATTAATAAATAAACATTTAAAATACAAAAAAAAAACAAGGCGAAGGCAATCAAAACTTAGATGGACTTAGAAACGGGATAGAGAGGAAATGCACTTCTTGTTTGCTGTCTGTTAATTTGGTTTTATGCTGTTAAATGCTAAGGGTTTCATGTGAGATGTCATTTATTTGGCCATTTGTCTTTGTTTATTGTTAATAAATTTATGATTTTTGAAAAAAACAAAGAAATGTGCTATGAAATGTTATTTAATTCTTGTTTTCAATGGAGTAAATGGCTGGGGCAAGATTCAGACTCAAGCCTTTCTGATTCCAAGTCCCATGCTCTGTATCCACTATACTGCCTAAATGTCCTGATGATCTCAACAGAAATAGGGAAGTTTTGAAGAAAGTAGGGTTTAGAGACTTGGTGAATTCTGCTTTACATGGCCAGTTTGAGAGTACTCTGTACCATGATGCCTCCCTCACACAAAAAACATGGAAACAGTGATTGATATCCTTGGAGGGAATTTGAAAATTGAGAGGGCACAGAACCCCTTCCATATTTTAGTATTATCCCAATGATGCTACATAGCATAAAAGATTTCATTCCAGAAACTTCTCATTATGATAATAGGGACACAGATTTAGATTTAGAAGGTTCCTCAGAAACTTTTGAGTCCAACCCCGCAATTTTGCAGATGAGGAAACTGAGGCAGGAAATTGAGAGAGGCAAGGAGACTTGCTGAGGCACACAGATAGAAGTATCTGGGGCAACAGCTGAACCCAGGTCTTCCCGACTCCACTCCCAGCACTCCACCTAGTACATCACCTAGCTGCCTCAAAAGGAGCAAGATGACACGGACTCCACTGATATCGCCAGAATGTTCAAAGACTCTAGCATGGTGGGTAGACCTATCATATAACTTCTACGTAGGACATTAGCAAAAATCACATGGGATTAGTTGTGGATCACTTATGATCTTTACCAGTGGAGAGGCAAGTAGGAGGCACAACGGGAAGAGTACTGTCTTGGAGTCAGGAAGACTTGAGTTTCAGTCTAGTCTCAGACCCTTACTACTTGTAGTAAGTAGTAATGTGTAGTAATGTGTCTGCACAAGACACATAATAATGGTGAGTAATAAATGGTTGTTCCTTAACTTCTCCCTTCTCTCCCTTGGGTTCATGGGCCCTGTGTGCCTGTCAAAGCAATGTGCTGCTTTTTCACAACCGACCTTGGTTATTTGCTATCCTTTCAAGAGAATCCTTGGAATAAGATTTAGCCTTGGGATCATCAAGTTCATTACCACCATTAAGGAAACTGAAGTTCTCAAGAAATAAATGACTTTCTTGTGGTCAGTAACAGAGGTGGGGTTTGATGCTCCACCTTGAGATTTTAGAACCACTTCCCATTCTACTACAACAGGAGAACCTATTCAAATCTTTAGATAGGTTTTGTCTAGGATATTGAATGAAAGCATGGGAATAAATGAATGCTTTTGCAAGTCCCCATCTGTCCATTTTTCCCACATTAGACAGAACTTTTAGAGAGTCATTTTTCTTCTCTCCTTCCCTAATTTTTCCCTTCTCTACCCTTGGCTTAACAGGATCATTGAGTCATGTGGGATGAACATAACAGGTTTAAGAAAAGCAATTTTTTGAGGTCATATGTGCAAGCTAAATATTTAACAAATGATCTTAGCATCTGAAGGTAGGAAACAAGGTAATCACAGAGCCTAAGTTTCCAGAATATTATTTTTGCTTTTTTTCTTTTTTAGCAAACATCATTAAAACTTTTTAAGAAATGTTAAAACTACTGCCTTGGAAAGACTCAATCTAATGGGAGAGAGGAGATTCCAAACTTTTTTGAATGCCATGAACTGCTTGGAGAATCTAGAGGAGTCTGTGACCCCTTGTCAGAATCATCTTCCTAAATAATGGAAGGAAATGCTCAGCTAGAGGTTTGTGAAATGATGTCATTTTTTCCCATCCAAGATGATGGACCCCCAGAAACCTCTCCACTGACCCACTGGAGTTCACGGACTCTACGTGAAGAACTCCTGCTCCAGGGCATGTGTATGGGCTGAAGAAGGACAGAAAGTCACATTGCCAAGGTAGATTTCACGACAAGTTTACAGAGAATCTACCGCAAGATGGATCCATATACAAAACCATTTGTTAGATTGTAAAATCCTCGAGGCCAGACTGGTTTGGCATTTTTTGTATCCCCAGAGCTTAGCAAAGCCATTACTGTTGTAACTCTGTTATTTTGGTCATGTCTGACTCTTTGTGACCCCAAAAGAAAGTCTCAACCATCGTGTGCAAAATCACCTGGAGCACAGCACATAGAAAAGCCCCACAATGTTCTTCTATCACAGCTGTGGCCTGGATGGACACGAGTGATGAGTGTTCCCAAAAGAAGGATTCAGAACTGGACAGAGAGAAGCGGAATTCCAAAGGATCAGCATTGCACGGAACCATAAGAATGAGTTCGATCACAACAATTTGATTTAGAATAGCATTATCAAGATATAGAGAAAAACAACTGTTTCCTGTCATCATGGACAAATGCCCATGTTAAGGTAGCTAGATGGCACACTGCACAGCATGGCGTGGTTGGAGTCTGCTCTGGGCAAGTCACTTCATCTCTGCCTCAGTTCCATCACCTGTAAAGGAGGATAATTATAGTACCTACTTCACAGGTTTTTGTAAGGATTAAAAAGAGATGATATAGATGGTCCAACATAAGAAAAAGGACAATATTGGATGTTGGAGGGGATGTGGGAAAACTGAGACACTGATACGCTGTTGGTGAAGTGGTGGCTTGATCCAGCCATTCTGGAGAGCAATTCGGAGCTATGCCCAAAGGATTATAAAACTGTGCATATCTTTTGATCCAGCAATACCAGTGCTATGTCTATATCCCAAAGACATACACCTCCAGAGGAAGAATTGATGTCTGAATACAGACTGAAGCATACTGTTTTTCTCTTTCTTTTTCCTTTTTCTTTCCTTCCTCCCTCTTACTTCCCTCCCACCTCCCTCTCTCTTCTTTTCTTTTTTCTTTTTTTCTTTCTATCTTGTTTGATTTTTCTTGCACAAAATGACTAGTATGGAAAGGTTTTATATGGTTGTACACAGGTCATCTATATCAGATTGCTTATCATTTCAAGGAGGAAAGAAGGGAGGGAAGAAGGAATAGAATTTGGAACTCAAAACTTTTTAAAAAATGAATATTAAAATTGTTTTATATGTAATTGGGGAAAATAAAATAAAGAAAGATCCATGTAAAGCACCGTGCAAACCTTAGAGCACCCTATAAATGCTATTATCAGTATCGGTAGTATGATTATTTATTCATTCAAGGGAAGTTTTATCATTTGGCTCAGAGGAAGCTGATGTTCCATGAACTGACTGGGAAATAAATGTTGGAATGGAGCTTGAGAGGGTTGTCAGGAACTGAAGCAAGATGAAGGTTTTCCTGAAAAACTTCAGTATTTAGAGATCATTGGAGAGACTTGATAATCAGATAAAATAGCTTAAACATAAGATACGTCAGCTGAAGAATAAATTAGAAAGTGAAATATGACAAAGACATGCATTCAGAAAAAAATCAAAGTGTTTAAATCTGAGATTTGCAGACAATCAGCATTGAAGTAAAATCATCACTTTTATACAAAAGAACTGCTAAAAGATGCTCAGGCAATTGTCAGTCAATTAGCATTTTTGAAAAACCTACTATGTTCCAGGCACTGTTCTAAGTACTGGGATACCAAGAAAGGCAAAAGACAGTCCCTGCCCTGGAGGAGCTTATGATTGAATGGGAGAGAAAATATGTAAACAACTATACAAAGAAATTATAGACAGTTAAACTGGAAATAAGGAACAGAGAGAAGGCACTAGAATTATGAGGGATTTAAAAAAGAATATGAAAAGGATTTTATCTGAAACCTGAAGGAAGGCAGGGAAATCCAGGAGGCAGAGATGGGAAAGGACAGCATTCCAGGCATAGGAAACAATTATCAAAAAGGCCCAGAACCAAGAGATGGAATATCTTATTCTTCCCATTGAGCTTTGCTTTCTGATTTTCAGTAACTCCAGTCCACTGACATAAACAGC
Organism: Potorous gilbertii; assembly: GCA_028658325.1. Classification (NCBI taxonomy): domain Eukaryota; kingdom Metazoa; phylum Chordata; class Mammalia; order Diprotodontia; family Potoroidae; genus Potorous; species Potorous gilbertii. Next base: position 121,874,145 of record CM053774.1, on the reverse strand, counting down.
CACAGGCTGTAAAGGACACGTGCTACGTTGAAACAATAGCTCAAGGATGGTGCCTTTCTCTGTATCCCTAACACAGCACAGTGTCTCAAACACAGTAGGTACCTAATAAATGCTTGTAGACTTATTGCCTCTTGTAGCCTAGTTTGTTTCTTTAATGGCACACAAAATACCCGAGACAAGTGTTGCTTTGGGCAAAATAAATGGCACATAGAAACTCAGTAGCTTGGCCGAGAACTGAGGAAGTCTTCAGGTCAAACAAAGACAAAGGCTGAATCTAACAGTGACTTTCCTGCTTAAAATATAAAGGCAGTGATGGTTGTGATGGTTAAATGTGACTTTAGTTGGGATCTTTCTCACTGCATATATATTGTAAATAATTGTTTATTCCTTAGTTGTTGTTGTTGGTTATACTCTTAAAATAGTCTAACTTTATTGGTTAAGGCTAGTAAAATAGTGGATTTGATATGGGAAGACAAATGTTAGAAGAATTATGGGAAACGATTTTTTTCCATATTAAAAATATTTACCAAAATGGGGTGGGGGCCCAGAGCTAATTTATTAATTAATGTGAGATATGTTCCAATTTTAGTAATTAATAAGGAAATATGAGAGCATACCCTTGATTGTCTTAGAATCCAAGATGCAAGACTGAATAAAGAAAAAGCCTATAGCAGCAAGAGGGTTGATCAGTCCACTTCTACTACACTTAAAATGTACTGAGTCCTAACTGCCGTCCCATTATATTTGTCTTTTTCTCCATGCTAAGAATACCTGAACCTTCAGCTGATCTTTAATTTCAGTTTCTCTTGGGTCACTGTGATCTAGGGGAAGGAAATCGTTACTTGGAGTTAGGAGATTTGATTTTTACTTACTTTACCTTACTACCTGTGTGACTGGGCAAATCACTTCACCTCTTTATGCTTCAATTTCTTCATTTGCAAAATGAGGATAGTAGCACTCATATTTCTAGATGATTCCTTAAGATACTTTCCATCTATAAATCCTATAGCTCCACAACCCAAAGCATTTTGTTCACCAATGTAGCTCAGAAGAAGAGGATTGCTTTGAAATGGACCAGTCTCTAAATCATACGATTTAGATCAAGAAGGCACTTCTAACCCAAGGATTCTTAATCTAGGGTCTATGGATCTCCAGAAGTCTGTGAATCTGGTTGGGGAAAATATTACATCTTTATTTCAGTATAACTGGTTTCCTTTGTACCTTGTGTATTTTAGGTTTTGTATTTTAAAGCGTTATTTTGAGAAAGGTCAGTAGATTTCATCAGATTGAGAAAGGAATTCATGATACACACAGGTTCAGAACGCTCGATTTTGTAGATGGGGAAACAGTCCCAGAGGCGAAGGATGGAGGGAAAGATCAGAAGTTCCCGGAATGGATCGCTTAGGGCCCTTGTGCTTGTGTGGCCAATGACAAAAATAATTTCACTTCTAAGCTGTACAATGAGGGAGAAGGTCAGGCCGAGTCATTGATTTCAATCCTATAATCTGAGGCACCGATCTTTCGGACAGGAATCAAACCAGGATTCGGCGTGAAAGTAGCGTCTCTGGAATGAACAGAGGGGAAAAAGGCAGTCTTGAAGGGAGAGCTGCGTTCAGACTTTGAAAGCTGAATCACGGCCCAAGGAAAGTTCCATCCAGTGGAGAAAGTGTGCTCCAGGCGGGAGGAAAGGGAAAAAGGGGGATCCTTGTTCGAATATGCCCAAGTCTGACCGTGGGTACTTTTCCTGCAGGGTCTGCGTTCCCGGGATCGGCGGGCAGACGCCCTGGGGCAGCGCAGGATAGCGGGGACTGGCAGTGGGCAAGGGGGGCAGGGCGGGGGGCGGACTGACGGGTCCAGGGGGCGGGGAGGGAGGAGAAGTGACGCCGCATGCCACTCTGGAGCAGCCCTGCGCCTCCCTCCCTCCTTGGCCGGCCTGGCTTTGCTGCTAGCGGTGAGTGCGCGGGGCTACAGTCGCGGCGCCCACCGGGCCCAGAGCGCCTCGCACCCGAGGCCACCCCCAACCCCATTGTGTACAGAGATTTCCAGCCCGGCGGGGAAGGAGGGACGGGGAGAGGAAAGAAGACGCCACCGAGGGCTTCGGGATCGATTGCGTGTGTCAGAGTGTGTGTCCCAAGGAGTGTGTTCTTGGCTGGAGGGCGTGACTATAGCTCTGTGAGTGTGCTAACCTGAGTGTTGGGGGAGTGTCGCTATTAGGGTGTGGGCTCATTTTAATGTGTTCGTGTATATTAGTGTGGGTTTCTCGGTTAGGGTGAGTGTGTGTGTGTGTACCTTTGTACCTTCTGGTGTTTTAACTTGAATATGTTAGGGTGAGTGTTGGTGTGTGTTAGTGTAACTGTGTTAACCTGTGTATGCTAGTGAGTTTTGCTGTGTTATTTTGGAAGTGTGTTAGCGTTGGCTGATGGTGATGTGAGTGTGTCGCTTCAGGGGTTTGTGTGTGTGATAGTCGGTCGGAGTTTGTACAAATCAGTGCGTTGGTGTGTGTGGGGGGTGGTACTCTGTGCCAGAATGTTAGTGTGAGAGAGAGTGTGTGAGTGAGTGAGTGTGTGTGTGTGTGTGTATGTGTGTGTGTGAGTGTGTGTGTGTGTGTGTGTGTGTGTGTGTGTGTGTGTGTGTATGTGTGTGAATGTGTTGGTCTAAGAGAGTAAGTTCTTGTGTGTGCAGGCACTGAGCCTGAGGCCCCGGAGCCTGGGGGCAGGGGGCAGGGGAGCCAGGGCAGGGCCCCCCGAGCCCGAGCAGAGCCTGAGCCTCCGGGCCCGGGGTGGGAGGCTGGGGGGCCGCGGGCAGGGCGGGAGCCAGCTGGCCGCGAGGCTGGGGGGCCGCGGGAGGGGCCGCGCCCCTCTGAGGCTGGCAGCTCGGGGGGCCCGGGCCGCAGCGCCAGGCCCGTCCCGCAGCGGCGGCATGGCCGCAGGCAGCATCACCACCTTGCCGGCCCTGTCGGGGGATGGAGGCAGCGGGGGTGCCTTCCCCCCGGGCCACTTCAAGGACCCCAAGAGGCTGTACTGCAAGAACGGGGGCTTCTTCCTGCGCATCCATCCTGACGGGCACGTGGATGGCATCCGAGAGAAGAGCGACCCCAACAGTGAGTGCGGCCCCGCGCGCGCCCCGCCTCTGTCGCTTTCCCTCCCCGCTCTCCACCACCCTCCGAACCTCCAGGGATTCCGAGCTCTAGGAGAGCTCAACGGTCTCCCTCCGTTACTTACTTCTCCTACTAATCTTCATTCACCTTTCTCCAGAGCGATATGTGGTTTCTTTCCTCGCCGACCTTCGGGTTTTCAGGTTTAGCTCATTCTTCCCCCCGGTGGCTGGCTTAGACTCCCCCTGCTTTGCGGTGTGTACCAGTTTCCCTTGGTAAACCAGTTTCCCAAGTCCCTGGAGCCCTGGGCTAACAGCTAACCTCAACCTCTCGGAGACCACTTCCGAGGAATCTCTACCTGTTGCCTTTAGGAGTGTTCCCAACTGATTCTGACTCAAGGGAAGGGGGAAACCTGCGGCTGCTTTTTACTATCTCTCCTGGGCAGTGGACTTTCCAAGCACATCTAAGTTTATGAGATTTCAAAGAAAGGAAGACAGCGATTTTTTTCTTCTTTGGAAAAATACTTCCTTAGACGCTGTCTGTTAAATTCAGAATCCGAGCAATGTTGAAACCTTAAGTAATCCTGTACGGTGGCTTTTCTGTTTCCAAGACAGAGCGAGCTGATGCTGACACCTAGCCCTGACTTTTCGGAATTGTTGAAAGCAGAAAGAATGGGAGTGGGGGTGGGGATTGGGGTGGACTGTGTTAATAAGATGTAGCAAAACATGAAGTAGTTTTGGTTCTTTAACAACGAACAAGCAACCCTCTGGCAGAAAATTCCAAGGGATAACTTTAGTCTGAGGAGAGAAAGGAGAAGAAAACTGTGACGCGGTTTCTGGTGTTGATGTTCAGTCCTGATCCTGTGTGGAGTTTTCTTGGCAAAGATATGGAGTGGTTTGCCATGTCCTTCTTCAGTGGATTAAGGCAAACAGAGGTTAAGTGGCTTGCTCGGGGTCACCCAGCTAGTTTAGTGTCCAAGGCTGGAGCATTTGAACTCAGATCTTTCTGACTCCAGACCCAGTGCACTATCCCCTGAGCCATATAGCTGCCTTCTGGTATTCCTGGGAGCGGAGTGGGTTAGAGGTGGGCGGGAGGGTGTGTGGTACTATGCAAAGTATGATATATATTGACCTGTTAGCTAGAAAACCTGCTATTGGTTATGAATATATCTTATGGGTTTTTTTTTTTGGTAAGGGTAGAAAAGTCAATCATGTTACCTATATTACTTCATTATTGGACAGTAGAAATAAAATTTTCTTTCTTTTATCAGTATTTCTTATTTTATCTATGTGATGACTCCTCCACTACCACCACAGCCAAGTTAGCAGTAATTTACATCTTAGAGAGCTGACTGGGGTGATGAGAGATTAACTCTGACTCCTTTACCTCTCCCCGCCACTTTCTGAACCTTTTCAATTTCAAACTGGAAGAAAACTCAGGGGACATCTATCCCCCATCCCCTTCTTTTGGTAAGATCAGTAAACTGAGGACAGGGAGTGAACAGGACTTGCTTAAGATTGCAGCTGGTCAGTAGCATGATTTGGATTGTTATGGCACTGATGCGAACTGCAATATTTTTTCTGCTTTAATCGTGAAGATTTGAATTCAGATCTTCCCGACTGCAAAGGTGGCCCTCTATCCAGTACATGGCATTGTTTTAGGTCACATAAGCTTTTGTTAGCATTTGTTCCTCCAAAGATTTTGACTCTTGTTCTGGAAGGAAATTCTAGCAGACAGAAGTCTGCTGTCCTAGTGGTATCTGAAGAGAACTTTAGGTGTCAAGAGACTCCTGACATGGGTGAAACCAATTTCTATGGAAGGATTAAGGGAGCCGGCTCTGGATTAAAGCCTTATCTCTGGCACTAACTGCCTACCTTCGGACAAATCACTTAATACCCCTTCTCTAACATGTTCAAAATGAGGAATTGGACCAGATGGTCTTCAAGGTCCCATGTAGCTCTGCTTTCTGATCCCATGATCCTACAAGGAACCCTGAGCTAGGATGTGCTTAAGGAAAAGGACTCTTCTCAGTGAGATCTATATTACTTCCAAAGTTATAGCAAAAAATACATTTTAGTGCAAATGTTTTTTAGGTAACTTTGCAGGTTCATTCAAAAAAATCTTTCTGATCGCTCAACATTTTAAAATATCTTACCACTTTTCCACCAGTCCTTTCTACTTCAACCAAATGGATAGAAATGGTGTGTGCAATATAAGTTTAGGAGTTTGCCAATTTCTTATTGCTGTGACTTGGTTCAATCAGTCTTGGTCAAGTGTTTGTTGATAAAAGAACATGATGCTAGGGTTAAGGGTCCCATCCTAGCATGAAGTGTTTAACTTGATTTTGTTCCACATGAGACACACTGGTTTAACAAAAGCATGACATGTATCGGAAGGGGTGACTGGGGAGAGTATGGATGGTTCAGGGCCAACTCATCACCACTACTAGAAAAAACTCAAAACTTTTATCTGATGTGATTTGTGGTGGGCTGATACTGTCATCTGAGCATAAAGATAGGACTTTCCTCCTTGAGATTCATGAGAGATTCCCCGATATCAAGATTCCTCCTTGAGATTTCCAGATATAGAACTAGAGAGATAAAGCTGACTCAGTCAGACCACTTCTCCCTTTCCTAGCCTATAAAAAAAAGTCTTGTTGAATATCTATGGTCAGTTTGACCACTTTGACACTCATTGATGATATAGTTAACATTAAGGACATATTTTCTTCATAGTACGATATCAATCATTCAACAAACATTTAATGAGTTCCAACACCAACTTGGCATTGTCCTAGGCTGGGGGTACAAATACAAAAGTGAGACAGCCCTTGGCCCCAGGTGATTTATGACATCCCAATAAGGGATACAGCACATCAGGAAGTGATGGACAGGGAAGGGAGCTTTGGTCTAGGTAGGCAGAGGGATGGTGAGTGCAGTGATTATTGCCCCCTTTCTAGTAGCAATTGTAATATTGATTTGATTGGTGTTCCTTGGGCAAGAATAGAAAGTAAGGCCAGGAAGGACAGGAGCAATCTGATTGTGCTAGCAAAACCTTGGTGGATGACTAGATGGGAGGAAGCAAAGTCAGGGGCTGGCTAAATAATGAGGGCCAAGATGGGGTTTGGTTCCCTCACCCTTCACTTTTAGGCAGCTAAGTCCCTGGGAAAATTCCAAAGCTGAATGGAATGATGCCCAAGGGTTCGAGGTAGGGGGCAAGGTGTCTGCGGGCATGGGCCAGAATGTCACCAGCTGTAGCTGATGAGAGGTCGATAGCAGTAGGGTGGAAGGCAAGAGACTGGTGATGGCCAGGCCCTGGAGCCTTTGTAGATGTAGTATTTTTATTCTCAGGAATGATGAATATCCTTCGGATAGCCCATAAACTCCATTGGTTTCCTTGACATGTCAAGGGAAAGTAAAGAAGGCATTTGAGTAGTTGAGGTTTGAGACTAGCTCTTCTTACTCCCAACACAGTGACTCTTTCTGATATATGTATGGTCACATGGAAGAGAAGTTAAACTTGGTTTTGCTTGGCCCCAGAGGGCAGACCAGTGGCAAATAAGAGCTTGACAACCAGAGGAAAATCAGCTGCCTAACAATGAGAGCTTGCCCAGGAGTGAAAAGTTGTAGGAAGATTTCCTTCTCAGCTGAGCTTAGACTGGATGGCCACCAAGGTCTTGACCAGTTCTGAAATTCTCTAAGTCTTGGTACTTCTGGGATTCTCAACCAGATGGAATAAGTCATGACAGAGACACCCCTTATCTTTATAGGAGCATGAGGTTTAGAGTGGGGGGCCCTTACAGACTGTGTAATCCAATCCCTTCATTTCTCAGATGTGGAAACACAGAGAGCCATTTGGATAGAAGGCTAAGGATGGCACAGGGGCCAAAGGGTGGAGGGAGGCAAAGATGGGTAACTTGGGAGAGTCCTCATAAACACAAGCTCCATGAACTTCATTTTCAGAGTTTTGCCTAGGGCCAAGTCAGCTTGGCCGTGGATAATCCAACAAGCTCTTTCCTTTCTGGGATCGGGTCCCAGCACTTTCCTCCAAGGCCTCAAGAAAACCTGGCAGGTTGACTTGTGAAGGCCTCAATGAGGTTATTAAGAGGGGTTGCCAAATTCAGGTTATTTCTCTGAGTATAACAGTCTGCTTTTATTTTTGCCTTTCCTACGTGGTCTGCATGGCAGCCAGGTGAAGTAGCTTATGCCCGTGTTATTTACATCCTTTTTTTGCTCAGATGAGGAAACTGAATCCCAAGCAGTCAGTCAGTAAACATTTAGGAAGCACTTGCTACATGCTAGGTACTAGAAAGGCAAAAACCCAGTACTGTTGAGAAAAACACCTTTCTGAAGATGCAGAGAAGAGGATGAAAATGGAGAGAGAGGGAGAAAGGAAGAGAGAAGGGGAGAAAGAAAGGGAGAGAGAAGTAAGAGAGATTGAGAGTCAGAAAGAATAATTGGAGAGGGAAATGGAGAGGAAAAGAGAGAGAGAAAGAGAAAAAGAGAAACAGAGAGGGAGGGAGGGGGAGAGAGAGAGAAAGAAACAGAGACAGAGAAGTAGAGAGAGATGGAGAGGTAGAAAGAGAAGTACAGAAAGAGGAAGGGAGAGAAGTGGAGAGAGAAAGAGGGGTAAAGAAAGAGAGAAGGAGAGATGGAGAGTTGGAGAAAAAAGATGGAGAGAGAAGTGGAGAGGGAGGGAGGAAGGGGAAAGAGACAGACAGATGGAGCATTTATTAAGTGCTTACTGTATGTTAGGTGCTGTACTAAGCACTGGGAAATAAGAAGCAAGTCAGTCCCACCCTCTATCTCTTCAAGGAACTTGCTTCCTAATGGGAGAAAGGGAGGGTGGAAAGGGCAGGAGAGGAGGGAAGGGAACTTGGGTAGAAGAGCGGTTGGGTAGCCTGGCATCCTAGTTTGAGAAGGTAAAAGGCCTTCTCTAAGGTGGGAGGGGCAAGGGGATGTGAGCTAGGATTGGAGTCCTCCTTTAGGTGGGGTGGGGTAGAGATGGCCCAGGAGTGAAATCCTGTGGGGAGACTGCAGGAAGCCTTACTTCTGGAAGCATGGGAGCTGTGGCCTCTCCTGTTCTGGCAGGTCTTTTCCAAACATGTGTGGGTTTTATTAACATAAAGCATAAAATTCATTCTATGTTCTGAAATTTCAGTTCACATAGAGCTGTTCACAACAGAGAACATGTTTTTCTCAGCAGCACGTAAAGCATGTGGTGGAGAGTAGTAAATGAAATGTGTGGTGTGTGTGTGTGTGTGTGTGTGTGGCCATGTGCTTTTGGGAGGAGGGGGATGTTTGAGTATGAAATCTGTTCCAGATGTCCTCATTTCCAAACAAATGGAGTCAGTAAGAGCTGCCAGATTAGCCTTTGTACCCCTCCTGGGGAGGCACCTGGGGGCCTCATGAGTTGCACTGATGTCCACCCTGGGCCTCACTGCAGGCCCAGACCTCCTGGCATGTGCCCTAGGTCTGCAAGTCCAGATGAGGTCTAGACCTCAGAAATCAGCTGGCTTTTAGGGCCAATAAAATCCCCAAGTTCCTGGGCATTTTCAAGATGTACTTGCGTCTTGAAAAGTCCAGCCTGGTTTGGGGCTCCTTTAGGGTAGCATCTTTTGAATGATTTTGGCCACCCTCCTGACCTCTGAAATCCAGCCTGGCCCGGTTTGGGTGTTAATCCATGCTTGTAGATCATACCTTCTAGTTTAGAATTGGCTTTCAAGGGGTTCTTCTGGCACCCCCAAATCTGTGGTGGAGAATAGGGATAGGTCACTGACTTTCCTTGCTGTGAGAGCTTTGGCTCTGCCAATGTCCCAGCTGCAAGCAGTCCCTTGTACTTAGTGGTTCCTAATGGTCTCCTTAATTGCTTCCTTCTGAGTGTTTTGTACTTATGGAACCACAAGAAATGAATCAACCCTTCTGGGGTCCCCCCTGTCCTATTTGGCCTTCTATGAAAACTTATGAAAACTTAGTTTCAAGATCTCTGCATAAAATTTTAAATGAAAGAGACTGATTTACTGAATGGGAAACTCAGTTCTCCATCTCCAACAAGAGAAGATGGAACAAAGGATAGCAGACTGGATGGTAGAATTTCACCCGTCGTGTTCTCTTGGTGATTCCGTGGTATTTGATTATTTGTTATTGTCACTTCAGCTGTGCAAAAACAGAATCGAAGGCCTCCATGACTCCTGACTGAGCCTTTGTCTGTTAGTAGCTCATTGCTGTTGTCATTGTTGAGCCATTTTCAGTCACGTCTGATGCTTCATGCTCCCGTTTTGGGTTTTCTTGGCAGAGATACTGAGCTGGTTGGCCATGTCCTTCTTCAGCTCATTTTACAGATGAAGAAACTGAGGCAAACAATATTAGGTGACTTGCCCAGGGTCACACAGCTAGTAAATGTCTGAGGCCAGGTTTGAACTCAGGAAGATGAGTCTTCTGCCTCCAGGCCAGGGACTCTATCCATTGTGCCACCTAGCTGCCCCCAGGGTTTGCAAAGCACTTTAAAAATATTATCTCATTTAACAACAACTCTGAAGGTAGGTGCTCTTAGTATCCTCATTTTATAGTTGAGGAAATCAAGGCTGAGAGAGATTAGGTAATTTTTCCAGGGTCACACAGGTTGTAAGTGTCTGAGACAGGATTTAAATTTAGGACTTTCCTGACATCAGGGCCAGTGCTCTATCTGGGCCACCTAGCTACCATCAATATGCACATACACATGTATGCACACATATATGCATGTATGTATATTTATGTGTATACACTCACATATATAATTGTCTGAATGTGGCTTGCAAGAAGAAAAGAATGGACATCTCTAGCATTTTTTCCCCCACCCTTCTCCAAGGGAGATTTTGATTCCTGCAGGGAAAGGAGGCTGGAGGTTGGGACCTGAGGCTGATCCCTCTTCAGAAAGAAAGAGTGCTGCACTAGAATTCTCTCTATCTGCTTCCTTAAATATTAATGGTCTAGGGCATGCAAGTTTAAAGTTCAGACTACACTTTTGATGCTGTTCCTTTAATAGGGAAGGAGGAACTCAAGTTTTATATCCATGGCTTGGCTCCCTTAGCACCAAGAACCAGTTCCACAATGGATACACATAGCATATGGCAAAGAAACTCATTTATACAAGTCAAAAGCAAAACAGAAATCAGAGAAATATATATATGAAATTACGTTCCAGACTATACACAAAGTAAATGAGCTCTCTCATTGAAGATAACTCAGCTCAGCCAAGAGAGAGAGTCTAAGATGTCTTCCAAGAAGAAATTCCCTGAAGTCTCTAATGTAGCAAGCTGGGGTGGAAATTGTCATGTCAGTTTCTTCCCAGAGTCTTTCTCTCCCTTTAGACACCTGAAGAGAGGTTGGCATCACATATATTCTTTGGAAGCTGGAGACCAGAAGCATCCCTTGAAACTAGAAGAGGATAAGGAAGAGAAAACTTTTCTCTCCCTATCTCTCACCAACTCTGGCTCACCCCTCATACAGGCACGGAGGATTTATCACCACCAATGAGGAGAGAGTCCCATATATTTTACCAGGTTACATATAACTATGATATAAGATATGATATAATGTAGCATAATATGATATAATGTTTCCTTTGTAATCTCTTTGTATTTCATTTTAATGCATTTGAAAATGTGTTAAATGAAAGTCTACATAGGATTCACTAGACTTTCAAAGGGGTCTATGACTCCTGACGTAGAGCCTGTCCCAACTCAGCAGACTCTAATCCCTGTTAAAATTAAGTCTGTTAAATTAATTAAATCTGGGCATTCTATGAGTCCAGATCCTTCCCATGTTGTATCCATTCAATTCACCTGTTTCTCAGAATTTCCTTTACAATGTTTCCAGCAAGTGAATATCTAGGAGCCTCTCAAGATCACTTACCGTATCTGCTAGCCATCTTGAATGGATACACTCTACCTCATGTCTTCTCTCTCCTACCAGCCGAGGGATGTCCTGTCCCTAAGTTGCTTGTAATTACTCAGATATCCCTAGTTATTTCTATATGGCTATAAATTAATAATCCAAGAACACTTGGTGGCTCAGTGGATGGAACACTGGACCTGGAGTTAAGAAGACCTGAGTTCAAATCTTTACTTGCTGGCTATGTGACCTTGGGCATGTCATTTACCTTCTGTTTGCCTCAATTTTTGCATCAGTAAAATTACGACAATAAGAGCACCTATCTGCCTGGGTTGCTGAGGGGATCAGTGAGATACTATTTGTAAAGTTCTGTGCAAACCTGAAAAAGTTACATAAATATTGTTACTACTACTACTACTACTACTACTACTACTTCCATTAAGTGGATGTCTGAGGGGGTCCCAAATGGTTGTGTGTCCTCTTCTTCATGACCCTGTTTAGAGTCTTCTTGTCAAAGATACTAGAGTGGTTTGCCATTTCCTTCTCCAGCTCATTTTACAAATAAACTGTGGCAAACGGGCTTAGTGACTTGCCCAGAGTCACACAGCTAGTAATTGTCTGAGACCACATTTGAACTCAGGGCTGGGACTCCATCCACTGTGCACCTAGCTGTCCATCCTAAATGGTAGTGAGAAGGCAATGCTATTGTAGGGCCAAAGAAGGCTTTTCCCTCCCAGAATTCATGCTCATACTTCTCATGTGCTATCCTCCATCTAATTCTGACTCCCTTCCCTTCTCGCTTAATAACATGAAGCTGCTTTTCTCTGACCCCATCTCTTTACTTTCTCATTGAAGTAGAGAGAAAGACTTTTGGGTTCTCCCTCTCAGAAAACTGAGTCCATTTCCTATTCAGAGGGGGCTGAGAACCATAACTACAGGGATGTCAAATATTAGAAAATGTACAGATTGGCTAAGTTTTGGCCAGATTTGAGGTAATACATACCTTCATCTTGTCTTCTATCTGGCATTTCTGTTGATGACATGCTAGATTTTTTCATTCATCAAATAAGACAATTCTTCACCTCTGGTCTAATATAAAAGTTGTAAATCTTATGAATCTAGTTTTTGTGGAATACAGATAAAGAACTGAGATTTAGGTCTTAGTTTGTCTTTGGGGTATTTATGTATGTGGTTCTATGTGTTTATATGTATGTATGTATACATATATGTGTGCCTTTGGAATTCCCAAGGCAGACTAATAGAACCTAAATGGCAATTCTGTGTCTCCATCCCACCAAAAAGACATGTATGCATGCATGTGTATGTATACTTAAATACATACACATATGTGTTTATATGTGTTTAACCTAACATATATAATATGCATGTATAAATATATGTATAAATATAAATAATTTTACTGTTGAGTCATTTCAGTCATGTCCGACTCTCCCATGACCCCATCTGAGTTTTTTTTTTTGACATACTGGAGTGGTTTACCATTTTCTTTTTCAGCTCACTTGACAGATGAGGAAACTGAAACAGACAGGGTTAAGTGACTTGCTCAGGATCATACAGCTAGGAAGTATCTGAGGCTAGATTCAGGTCTTCCTGACTTCAGGCCTGGAACTTTATCCACTGTACCACATAGCTGCCCTTAAACATGCATATATATGAATATAAATATATACATAAAAATATATGTATGTATACATATATATGCTTATTATATGTGTGAGGTGAAAACATTGGAAAACTGGGGGAAATCTGAATTCTTCTTCTGGCTTCTTGGGGAATCAGCATGGCAGCCGACCTTCCCAGATGCGTCACAGATATTGCCACACCTTCTATCCCTTACAAGGGAAGTTTGGTGCCATTTCTTAGCTGAAGTCACTTGGCACGTTTCCACCAGACACACCCTGAAGTGCTTTTGTTTTGCTTATAAAACCTCCCTTCTTAATTATCCTTAAATAATGGTGAAATAAGATGGCACTTTAATTCTCAGTAACAACCACTCACACTTTTTTTTTTTATTTCAATAGTGTAGGGATCGCAGTGACAGGGTTCTCTCCATTGATGCAGATTTTTTGTTGTCGGGTCCTTTCAATCACGTCCAACTCTAGTGACCCCATTTGGGGTCTTCTTGGCAGAGATACTGTGGTGTTTTGCCATTTCCTCCTCCAGCTCATTTTACAGATGAGGAAACTGAGGCAGAGTTAAGTGACTTCCCCAGGGCCACACAGCTAGGAAGTGTCCGAGGCCAGATTTGAACTCAGGAAGATGGGTCTTCCTGACTCCAGGCCCAGCTCTCTTATCTACTTCACCACTGAGCTCCCCTCCTACTTTGTTCCTCTAGTGTTTTTCAAACTCCTTTAAACATTCTTCCATCTATACTTAGGCCCTTTTTTGGACAATGACCCGACTTCGTAACAAAGCTGTCCTGGGCTAGTGGATTATAGGATCATAGATCTAGAGCTGAAAGGAACCCCGCAAGAATCCCACTAATTTTACAGATGAGGAAACTGAGGCCCAGGGGCTAAGTGACTTATACAAGATCAGGAAGTAGGAAGCACCAGAGCTGGATTTGAACCTAGGTCCTCTGGTCTTTTCACTGAATTACCCTAACAAAATTAATTAGCTTGCCCACAGGCAGGCCTGGCATGCCCCACCACGTGTGATGTAACAAATGGGACTGGCCTGCTTGCTGTTCCCAGAACTGGAGGCTTTGAGTTGGCCATCATAATTAAAGACATTCAGCTCTGGACCAGGAACAAGACCCTCCAGGGAGCCCCTGGGCTCCTAGCATACTTTCCTCTAACGGGCAACCACTCAGGGATGTTTGTATAAACTTATGGGGCAAAAGAAAGCTTCCCTACAAGAGCTTTATTTATAACCTGAGCTGACGTCATGTGGTGACCCTTGGTTGGCTGGGCGGAGGAGGGCCACTCCCCTCCTCACCCTGTTTCCCAATGCCCCATCCTGGCAGTGCTGACTTTCGGGTCACCTCTGCCTTGCTTTCCTCAGCCAGTCATTGCCGCTGCCAGAGGAGCCCCTGGAACCCAGGAGAAGGGTCAGAGAAATCCAGCTGGCTCCGATGAGCCTCCTCATGGGACCCTGGTCTGGGGCACCCAGTGCCAGCCCCTCAGATTCGCTGAGAACATTTTTAGCTCAATCGGGAGCCCAGCAGTGCTTAGAGGCAGTCACACTCTCCCCAGATCGACCTGGATTGTCATTTCACGGAGGGTCTTGCGACATCCTTAGTTCTAGCTCGGTTTTATTTTTGTTTCTGCATGTGCCTGGAAGGCCCACGTTCCCCTCAGCTCAGCTTTCCCTCCAAGGTGCTTGATTCAGGAAAAGAGACTGGGGAAGCTTTCCCCGGCTCCCAGAGGGCCCCCACTGGAAGAACGCGTCCATTTTTATCAGACCCCACTGTCCCATGGCTCCTTTCTCCTGTCAGACCCAAGGTCCCTTGCCTAGTCCTCCTGACCCTGTCGATCAGCCCCGCTTCTCGTGCCTCATTCCACTCGCGTGCGAGCGTGCACACACGCACACACACACACGTTGTTAAGCTTTTCTTCCCTAATTATAACAGCTAGCCTATGGCATATGAAGTTTTAAGGTTTGTAAAGTGTTTTACAAATATTCTTTTCTTTTCTTTCTTTGATTTCTTCATAACAACCCTGGGAGGTAGGTGCTGTTATGATCCTCCATTTTACAGATTAAAATAAACTGAGGCATATAGAGGTTAAAAGCTGGGGTGAGATTTGAACTCAGATCTTTCTGCCCCTACTTAATTCTATCCACTCTGCTCTCTAAACCACCATGGCGGACTCTTTCCATCACCTCCTCCAATGCCAATTCTACCTTTCCAGTCCATCAAACAGTACTATTATTTGCCATGTGCCAGGAACTCTACTAAATACCAAGGACAGGGACCAGATCTGTGATGTCTTGGTGTAGGGAAGACCCAGAAGAGGAAACTCTCCATTTTCATACAACATAAGGCATCATTTCTTAACAATATCTCAACCAGATCTTCCTCCCAATGGAGTATGTTCTAGATTTAGAAAGGTTCTTAAGAAGAGTAAATCCCGTATAGTAAAAACCAAGCTCTTTATCTTTTCTTCCAAACTAGTTTTACTCCAATGGGATGTTGGATCCAGCTCCTAGAATTGCGGAGAGTCAGTTGTTACATTTTCAGTGTGAGCAACAAATCAACAAATGCTACAAACTAGGGTTTGACTTATCATTTTGTTAATTGTCTAGACTTCATAAAATGATGGAGTAAATGTCAAAAATACAGATTAAACTTAAAATGTCTTTGGATAGTCAGTTGTTAAATTTTTATCAGCACACCCCTGCTTTGCTCCCTAACTTCCCTTTTTCTGGTAATGTTTCTATTGCTCTCCTCTCTCCATAGTCCCTAGAATTCAATTAACATTGTTTCTCCCTCTCTCTCCTGCCTCACAAATTCCATTGATTTTATCTTTGTATTCTCCCCTTCCTCTCCAGTGCCTAGGTTGCCCCATGGGTTCAAGCTTATCATCCCTTCATGCCTAGATAACAACAGTAATCTTTTACCTTAGCTCCCCCCCTTCTAGCATTGCCCCCTGGCTCCTATCCTGCATGACATTGCCTGATTAGTCTTTGTAGGTGACATATACAGACCTGTGTTAAACAGTCATTTGCAAAACATTTACATGTGGGGTCAGCTACTGCTTACTACCTCAGGTCAGCTTGCCCTTTTAACATGGAATAAGTATACTATATATAATTTATAAATTTATATATTTTATACATGTATTACAGAGCGAGATTTTTTAAGTTGCTATCATTTTTTTCTAAAATACTGACCTACTTGAATGAATAATAACGATGGTAGTGACAGTAATTACATTAATAAACATTTCTATAGCATCTTACAGCTTTCAAAGCCCTTTAGAAATATTATCTCATTTTATCTTCAGAGTAATCCTGAGAGGTAGGGGCTATTGTCCTCATTTATAAATGAGGAAACTGAGGCACAGAGAGGTTAGCTTACTTGTCACAGCTAGTAAAGGTCTTGAGGCTGGAAACAAATTCAGGTTTTCCTGACTCCATCTGTATTGTTCTGTCTGCTTAGAATGAATAATTGATTTTTGAAATTACAATTCCAGAAAAATCCAAACTTCAAATAATAACTAGCATTGTTCAGAAAGAGGTGTGTGACCCAGAACAAACAGTGTATATGTGTACACATGAATACACAATAGATACATAAATGCATGCACACACATGTGTATGTATGTACATGTACCCATATATACATATATATATATATGTATGTATGTGTATAAATGTGCTTTTATATAGATGACATCAGGCTAAAATATGCATCATAAGTAATAAACTCCTAGCTAAAAGAACTCTAATATATCCTCATTTTACAGATGAAGAAATAGATCTCATGAGATCAGGCACCTTGTTTATAGTCATAGATATGGTCAGAAGTGGCAAAGGTCATGGAGAATATCTATGCTATGCTGTCATGGTTTGCTCCATACCTCTCTGACTGCCCCTCCTGTCTCCTTACTGCCTCTCTTCCTTTTCTGGCCCCACCCCTCCCAATGTATTCCCCTGATGGTTCAGTCCTGATTCATTAATTTCTCTCTTTACATCATTGCCTCTATAGCTCTCATTTTCTCCCATAACTATTATTTTTGGTTTCCAGGTCAATCTATCCATCATTCAGTCATTCAACAAATATTTATTTTTTGACTACTTCATGTGGAATCAGTCTTCTGGAGTTGTGATTCGTCATTGCATTAACTAGAATTCTGTTGCCAACGAGATCATTAGGCATACTGTATGCTCTAAATTAGTAACCATTTGTCTCTTTGTATTCATAAAGGAAAGGACTTCATTGAGACTGAAAGGAGGAAGTCTTTGTATTTTCTGTAACATCTGGGACTAGATGATTACACTGATAGCATGCCATAGCTTTTGAGACGTTAGTAAATCAATGGTGGTAATGGGGAAAAGTTGTCAAGTCTTTCAAAGGTGTTTGTCTTAATGATTTATTACTCTATAAAACTGTTCTCCTGGTTTGGCTCACTTCAGTCTACATCCATTCATACAAGATGTCTTGACAGCCTTCACTTTCATAGTTTTTTACAGCACAATAGCATTCCATCACATTCATAAACCATAACTTATTCATCCATTCCCTACTAGATAACTGTGACAAGATTATCCAGGGGTACATTGATTGGGCAATGCCAACAATTAGCCAGAGATGCAGAGATGTTAAGTTGCTGTTTATTCTGAGTGATGGGTCATCAGAAGTTGATGAACGTGTCTTGTAATTTGGTTGATGACATTTATCCCATCAGCAAAGAGTAGACTTGCTGGTTAGTTATGGAGAAGAGGAAGGATCAAAGGAAATCTTACATCCTCTATTAGATAAGATAAACAGTTGAGGCAGACTCCTTTGGGCTATCAGAGTCCGCTAAATCTCTTGTGATAATAAAGCAGCTCTTGTTGTTCTTTGTTTGAAGAGGACTGTGATGCCGTGATAGGCAAGTGAATTGGATTTAAGTGAGGGAGGGCTGTGCAAAGTCACCAGCCTCACTTTCTCCTCTGGAGTCACCTGGGTCCAGTGGCAAGATAGAGATTGGGACAACTGGAGATGGCCCATGATGCCGTGGGAGACCTTGGCCTAATTTTTAAGCTAAGGTCCTTCCCAGGTCTCAGTTTGAGGCAATGCCCACTCAGTCATGAAGGCTAGGTAAGAAATAAGGCAAAGAGTAGCTTCTTTTACCCACTCAAAAAAAAAATCAATCAGGAGGGGGAAGGCCCTCAGGGATCACAACGCAATTAGAGACTGAAGAGAGTTCCTGGAGAACACAGACTGATGCCAATTGATCCTGAGATGTAGCAGCCTAAGAAAATGGAGTTAGTCATGCCAGCTCTCAACAGACCACTCTCTGCTCCTCAAATTCCTCTTTCAACAACACCCACTTTGTTGTCATTTCTTTCCTGTAACGAATAGTACTACTACAAATATTTTTGTATATGTCAGTCCTCTCCCCCTTTCTTTGATCTTTGGACTATAAGCTTACAGTACTGCTGGGCCAAAAGGTATGATAGTATGGTGACTCTTTATATAGTCCAAAATTGCTTTCCATAATAGCTGAACCAATTCACAGGTCTGCCAACAGTTTATTAATTACATATGCACACACATCTATTCGTATATATATATATATATAAATGTATATGTATATAAAATAGAGGTTAAATAATTTACCTGGGGTCACATAACCAGTAAGCACATCCGGAAGAATCCAGCTCTTCCTGACTGAGGGGCCAGATCTGTATACACTACATCTCATGCACATACATCTATATTTGATCAAAGTATTAAAGCAAAGTTAATAATTTGCAGTCACTTTTCCAGCTGTGTAGCATCTGTAGGATGAAGTTGATGAGACAGTTTTACTGGGGGGAAAGGGAAAGAGAATAGTGAGGAACCATGCATAATTTTTAAAAATATTGATGATATTTCAATTTGACCTCCTGACAAAGCCAAACGTTTAAATTTTGTAAATGTATTTCCAAACTATATTTCCCTCAAAAGGACAGATTATTAACCACTAACAGAAAACTCTACCACGGACCATTGTATGTGGCCAGAATTTTGTTACTTTTCTCTACTTGCTTGAGATATGTCATTTCTGAAATGTCCTCTGTTCTTTTGGGCTCTTGCTTCTTCACTCTGGATCACTTTCCATGTTTCTCTGAATTCTTTATGTTCGTTATTCCTTACAGGAAATGATATTCAGTTACATTCATATGCCGTCTTGTTGAGCCATTGTTTAATGATGATTTCCTTCAAGCTTTTGTATAACACTAACTTCTCACAAATAATGACTGTAGACATTTGGCACACAAAGATCTGTTTACTGTTAATAACCTCCTTTGTGGGAGCCATCTCCAGTTATCCTGATCTGTATCTGACCACTGGATCCTGATGGCTCCAGAGGAGAAAATGATGCTGGTGACTTTGCTTGGCACCCTCCTCACTTAAATCCAATTCACTTGCATATCATGATATCACCTCCCTGATGTCATGGTCCTCTTGGAGAACAAAGGGCCAACAAGAACCTGTGAGAAGTACAGGCTGCCCTACTGGGGACCCAACTGGCCAGTTCCAGTTGGGCAATACAGCTCCTCTATTTCTCTTCCTTTCATTTCTGACTTTTTGTGACCCCATTTGGGATTTTCTTGGCAAAGATACTGGAATGGTTGGCCATTTCCTTCTCCAGCTTATTTTACAGATAAGGAAACTGAGGTAAGTAGAATTAAATTACTTGCCCAGGTTATGATGCTAGTTTGAGGTTTGATTTGAGCTTAGAAAGAGGAGGCTTGCTGGTTCCAAGTCCCATGTTCTATCCAATTCATCTTCCAGTGCCCCAGACTGTCTTTCCTTAGCCTCTCCTTTGTAGAGTCCTTTAAGAGTTGATGGTGTCTTTTGATCCCTCTAGAAGGGAAGGATAGGAAGCCTGGGGATACATTCTTCAAGGGAAGCTTCCTTCTACTCTCTTCCTCCCAATGCTACTGTTTGCTTAGTTGTAGGCAGAGGAATCCACCAGGTCTAGATTAGTGTGACTCTTACCCAGGGTTGTGCAGGTAACTTTTCTGAAAGAATCAATTCTCTAGCAAAAAAAAGCAGGTACTCCTTTTAAGTTTAATCTCTATTATTAACATTTTTTCCATCACTATTTCAAGTCTAGAAAAATCAACAAAACAATAAATCCAATCCTGATTTGTGGGGTTTGTGTATTTCTGAGGTAAAAATGCTCATACTGAAAATTTATTGTCCTGAGATCTGGTAAGAGCTGACTCTTAACACCTCATTGCTTTTACCCCATTTAGGGAAGATTTGGAGCATAAAATCAATCTCTGTTTCATTTAGCTCTAGATCCCTGAGCCAGAACAGTACTGAAGTTTCCCACAGACGTTCTATTTTCTGTGTCTCCTCTCTCATTGTGTTTCCTGCTCTTCTCTCTGGCTCCCTATTCCCAGGCCACAGCAGGTAAAGGCAGATGTGGCAGAGCTGTTGAGGCTGCTCAAACACCAGTCATGCCAGCTTGCCCTCTGGGCTTTACCCAATTTCTGTCCTGTCTCCCTCAAGTCTCTGAAGAGTTCTCTCCCAATTTTTATGCCAAGGGTCTCTACTTACTCCCACACCCTAATTCACAAATCTTGCCTCTTGCAAGATTTCTCTTCCAGGGTGAGATGTACTGTAGCTTTAAGATGGTTCCTCTTTTAGTCACTGGGCATTAACAAATAGGAGATTTCCAACCCAGCCCATAGGCTTCATTCTCAGCACATGTATCTCTTTGGCAAAAGAGATAGAAAAGGGGAGCATATTAGGCAGTTAGAAGGCAAAAACAAGGAAAAAACCATGCTCTCAAAAAAATTCCATGCTACTGGAAGGAGAATATGTAGCATGCATACAGAAAAATTAATAGAGTGAAATTTGAGGGAGATTCTCCAGTAGAATCAGAAGGGCTTCCTGATGAGATGAGGCTTGAAGGAAAAAACTTTAAAGGAAAAAATTAATCTTAGGATGCTATAGATATTTGTGGAATTTTTTTCTCATTGTCTTGTCTCAGCATGAGTTCGATAAACATTTATTGAATGCCTGCTGTATGCTAGATGCTGAGTATATAAAGACAGAGGGAAAGCATCCCTGCCCTCAAGAATTTTACATTGTGCTTTTTATCAGTGACAGGCAGCAGGGGCTCATAATACAGCAGTTCCTTGACTTTTTGGTCCCAAGACACCCATAGACTTTTAAAAATAATTGAGAACTCAAACTTTTGCTTATATGAGTTATATTTATTGATATTTATTATGTTCAAGATGAAAATGTCCTACTATGATAATGATGGTACTTTTGATCTTGTGGACCCTCTGAAAAGGTCTAGGGGATCCCCTGAGGTCTTTGGACCATAATTTGAAAACTGCTGATGTGGTAGACAGATTGTTGTTGTTCAGTCAGTCATTAAATTGTGTTTGACTTTTTGTGACCTCACAAACCATAACACTTCAGGCCCTTCTACCCTCTCCTACCTCCCGAAGTCCAAGTTCATGTTCATTGCTTCCATGACACTGTCTATCCATCTCATCCTCTGCCATTCCTTTCTCCTTTGGCCTTCAATGTTCAGGGTCTTTTCCAATGAGTCCCATCTTCTCATCATGTGGCCAAAATATTTAAGCTTTATTCTCAGTATTTGACCTTCCAATGAATAGTCAGAACTAATTTCTTTAAGTATTGACTGATTTGATCTCCTTGCTGGCCTAAGGACTCTCAAAAGTCTTCTCCAGCTCCAAAATTTGAAAATGCTAATTCTAGCTGGCCTCAAAGTCAGGAAGATTTGGATTTGAGCCCTGTCTCTATCACAGATGTGACCCATGGCAAATCACTGGACTTCTAGGTGTTCCAGACAATTCAGAGGAAGTATAGACTTGCACTGGTAAGGGGGTACCTTCACTATACAAATGATAACATGGGACTTGTCCTTATTATCATGTTATTAATACATTCTTTTAATAGATCTGTATCACTTATCTTGTACATTTAAATAACTTAGTATGAATTTAATATTACATACCAATGCATCCAGAATTTTGCATTTTCCCATTTATTTGTCACATATATTTTCTTATATAATCTAAATGCAAACATTTGATAGTTTTCATGGCAACTAATGGCGGGAACTTGTATTAATTAGTTTGGCATTATGGGCTTGGTAAATTTAAATTGTATATTGTCATCGTCTTAAAGTGGCTAGTAACATGTTGAATGTATATTGTGATTTTTTTGGAATAGAAATTTATAGAGTCTCCTAATTTTAGGGGCCATAAAATGAAAATAAGGATATTATTTTCAAATATTGTGAAGGAATACAGAAATTGCAGAGGCAGCTAGGTGACCCAGTGGAGAGAGGGTCATAAAGGTTCATCTTCCTAAGTTCAAATGCAGCCTCTGAATTTTACTAGCTGTGTGACCCTGGGCAAGTCACCCTGTTTCCCTCAGTTTCCTCATCTTTAAAATAAGCTGGAGAAGGAAATGGCAAATCACTCCAGTACCTTTGCCAAGAAAACTCCAAATGGGGTCATGAAGAGTCCAGCATGACTGGAAACCAGTAACAACAACAGAAATTAGAAAGTCATGCATAGTAAGGTTAGACCTAGGGAACCCATTCAATGGGTATCCTGTGAATCGTCCAAACTATGAGATCATACAAAAATACCAGATACCAAAAAGTAGGGAACAGTTCATGGGAACTGATTTATACAATCAAGAAGTGAATTTGATTAGTAATATGGAGAGCTTAATAAGAAAAAAAGACCTGACTGCTAAGAGGCAGAAAAAAATTCAGGGCAGGAAGGAAAATTTACTTATGAGTAATCAGAACCTATTTGGAGCTAGAGTGTGAATGGACCTTACCAGTGACAGAGGCTCCAGAAGAGACAAAAATGAGTCCAGGGAGGGATGGAGATCATCCTGGGTCTCCAGAGCAGTCAAGCTAACCTCATCCTCAATGAAACCCTAACAGTGATGTAAGAAACCTGTCTCAAGATACACTCAGCAGAGCAGGACTGTGTTCTATTACAAATGAGGGCTCCGTGGGCATAAATATGTTAAGTGCACTCCAGGGGAGCATTATCACTTGGTTAGGAGGAAGCAAACGCCCAAAGAACCAGGGTCCAGAACCAAGTGATGCCATGAGACCTGATTTTGTCTTCGATAATTTTTTTGCCCCTTTAAAGAATTTATATTGAATTATATTATTGAAGTTTATTGATAGTGTTTAATAGTTTAAATATCATCTCTCTAGAGGTAGCTGTAGTTCTATTGTGAGTAATTATCATAACATTCGTGTAACACTGTGTTCTAAGAACTGTGTTAAATGCTTTGCAATTTTCATCTCATTTGATCCTTAAACAACCTTCTGAGGTGGGTACCATCATCATCCCCGTTATACAGTTGAGGAAACTGAATCAAACACGCGTGGAGTGACTTGTTCAGGGTCACACAGCTAGTAAGGTCTGAGATCAGATCTGAACTCAGCTATTCCTGACACTATGGCTGGTGTTCTGCCTGTTGGGTCACTACCCACTGGATGCAAAAGAACTTTCATAATCTACTCAAAAGGAGACTGGTTTGTTGAATATGGACAGTTCTAAGATATGGCTGCTTAGCTTGCTTCCCATTCAGCCAAGAGAGTTGCTGAGAAAAGTATTACTTTCAATAAAGAAGATATATAGACGAACGAAACCCAAGACAAAGTTCAGACAAGAGGAGAGGGCTGAACCCAGAGACAACTCCTTTATTGCCTCAGTTGTAGCTTCCCCTAGCCTAAGAAACAAACTAAAATATCTAAAATTAAAGGAGGGGCTAATATTACTCCCACTTTACAGTTGGGGAAACTGAGGCAAACAGATTAAGTGACTTGTTCAAGGTCACATAGCTAGGAAATGTCTGAGACTGGATTTGAACTGGACCAGGACCACTACATCACCAGTAGACAGTAAATAGTCAAAACCTACTGAACTGAATGAAAGATCCTTTAAAATCTGCTTTTAAAATCCTTGATAGGACCTATGAATCCTCAAGTCCTTTTTATGTTCTATTTCCAAATGAAATTCTTTAGAGCTTGCAGACCTACTCTGAAAAGAGGATTGAAACTATGAGGATGTCATCTTATTTTGACATAGTATGTAGAGGTGGATGTGACCTAGTTTGACCTCCGTGTTCTATAGATGAGAACACTGTCCAAAGTCCCTCTGATAGAGAGTAGATGTGTGGGACTTCAAAGCTAGGTCTTCACTCTACATTCAGTGCTCTTATGAACAACACCAGTTGTGATGAGCATAGCAACATCTATCTCTTTCTACCTCAACTCAGAAAATATACCCTATTATGTGACTTTATATTTTAAGGAATTTTTTCTAATTGAACATAATTATTCTGGACACCTACCATACAGTTTCTTGGTAGATGGAAACCAAAGCATACCTTTAAAGAGGATATTTAGGAATGGCTTTCCATTGTTCTGGTTGGCTTCTGTTTTTACATTGATGTTGTAGATTAGGTAGGAAGCAAGGAGGAGAGCCAGAGAGGACACGGGTCCTAAGAATGAACCAAATGAGAAAGATGAGGGGGGAGAATAATTTGTAGTAAAACAGTTGTTGCCACTCGTTGAGAAGAATTAGA
Source organism: Potorous gilbertii (assembly GCA_028658325.1). Taxonomy (NCBI): domain Eukaryota; kingdom Metazoa; phylum Chordata; class Mammalia; order Diprotodontia; family Potoroidae; genus Potorous; species Potorous gilbertii. The sequence goes on along the minus strand of CM053774.1, from coordinate 121,849,907 downwards.
AGACCACATTGGTATCAGATGGTACCTTCAATCCTGTAACTACCTAGGGAGTTCTCTGTACTAAGATCTGACTATTACTTTGAGAAATCTCTTGTAAATTCATGAGACTCACTAATTCTCAAAGTGAAAAACCATTAATGAATATGACATAATGCGAACATTCAGTTTTATTTTAGGGACAATGTACCAGCAGCCTAAGAGTAAGGCGACTTGACTTTGTGATGAAGAAATAAAAAGCCACATTATCTGATATGTTGGCCAACTTGGATTAATTTTGGAAGTACTCCATCCAAAAAGATGCTCTAAATGGATGATGAAATTCCAGTTAGTCATTTATTACTTGGTATTAGATATTGTCCTTTAAAAATGAAAATCCTTTTGGGAGAAATCCTATATTTTACCCTGATTGGTTTAGTAGAAACAAGTTGTTCCAGAGAGTTTTAGCATCACAGGATCTGGGTTGAAGTTTTGGATTTGCCGCTCGCTGCTTTGGAGACCTTGGGTGCCATACTCTTTGCTTATCGGTGTAAGACAATGAGAGGGGTGGACTGGATGACCTTGAAGATTCCCAGTGTGTTGCTTTCTGACCTTTGGGGCCAGAGTTTACATCCTGGAGGCTTTGATTCCTTTCAGTTGCAGAATTGCCACCATAGGGATCTTGAGTTCTAATTGATGAATGCCCCATATGTGGCCCATTATGTCACTGTTCTAGCCATGCTTCCTTTCATTCCCATCATCTTCTTATCAGCCACCTTGCCACTGAATGTGTATGGACCCTGAACATCACTCTGCCATATGAGCTATCTTCTTTTGTTAGAATATAAAATCCTTGAAGACAAGCGCTATCTTTGATTTTGTTTTGGTATGCCCAGCAATTGGCTGAGTGCTTGACACACAACACCTAATCAATGCTTTTACATTCCTTCACTCCATCTTTTGTCCACTCTTCTATCCATTCATCTTTCCTTTCTTCCTAACTTCCTTCCTTCTTCTCATCCAACCATCCATCCATCCATCCATCCATCCTCCTGTCCTTCCTTCCATCCATCTTTCGATTTCGCGATCCATCCATTTGTCCATCCATCTGTCTTATGCCTGAACTGGCTCCGGCACTGGGATCCTGTACTTCTGATTGGTAACTGACCAAGAAAACAGATCTCTATCTTTGTTCATGTATGCTGCTACAAACAGCATTTGCCACTTTGTCTGTCTCTGAAAAAGTAACCAAATCCAAGCTTCCATTTCTGAAGATGATAGATCAGCCAATGACCCTGAGACTCTGCCCATCATTCCTGTGTTCTCCTACCTCATCCCTATCTCATGATCCCTCCATGTGTGTTGTCTTCTCCTTTTAGAATGTAAGTACCTTGCAGGCAAATATTATTTTCTATATTTACATTCCTGATGCTCAGTATAGTGCCTGGCACACAGGAAGTACTTTGTGAATACTTTTCATTCATTCTTTAATTCATAAATTCATTCATTTATTCATTCAAGCCACCCTATCCAGTAAACACTTGATCATTTTGTTAAACAGAAAGACATGTTGACTAGGGGCAAGACCACTCTAAAATAAAAACTTATTTTAAAACAACCATGGCAGGGGAGGATAAAAGATTCAGGCTTTATTGTCTTGTAAGAGAGTTGATGAGAGGTGGAAATGAATCTAGAGGAAGCTTGACATGAAAACCAATTAAGTCATATTTTCCCTGAGCATTTGGAAATGAACCTGGGAGAATAACCAAATGAAAATTGGAAATATGTGCTGATGTTTTCATCATCTATGACATCAGAAAGACTCCTTTGGGAGCCCCAGAAGTTCTGTCAGGTGTTAATAGCACTTAAGGAAATAAATCAAGAAATAGCAATAGCTCCCTTTTACATAACGCAAAATGTCTTTTTTAAATATTTTACTCTGAATTAAGCAAATGCCAATTCCAATGAGCCCTTCAATATACACAGTGGTTGTTTGTCCTTCATTCTTGAAGAGGACCAGTGACATCACAGGGTGATGCCCCACTTGCTTCTGAATTGGATTTAAGTGAGGTAGGGCTGTGCAAAGTCATCAGCCTCACCCTTTCCTCCAGAATCATTGAAGTCCAGTGACAAGACACAGTAAAACAGAAAGAGTTTTGTATGTGCAACTACATATCTTTATTATATACACCTTGCTTTTGAAAGTATATAATAAATTTAGCACTTAGCTGATTGTCTGCACTTCCTTCTCCATTTTTCTATTCTTTTTTGTGCATTAAAAATACTTTCAAGGATTCTTTTTGTTTCTTTTCTTTTTATTTATTTGGTTTTTTAATCAGGAACCCTATTTCTCACTTCCCTATTTCTCCCAAGTCAACTTCCCCATTTGGAAAGAAACAAAAACCAAACCAAACCAAACCTTTTACATATGTTATCAAGTTTGTCTCATAGAGGCTAAGTGTCTTACCGAGGATCACACAGATAGCATGGACCAAAGGTGGATTTGTATCTATGTCTTCCTGACCATGAGTCCAACCTTTTCACTTGCATTCCAGTGAGAGCCACGTACATAAAGGAAGGGCTTTTGAGGGGCACGATAACATTAAAAAATGAGCCCACTGGCTCCCCAAGGATTCAGGGGCCCCCTATTCTAACCCCTTCATTGTACAGATGAAGAACCTGTGGCCCAGGGAGGTTCAATTCCCGAAGCCGTACAGGTGGTCATGCTGGGGGCAAGATTTGAACCCCATTTTCTGAGTTCAGAATCATTGCTGCTTGAGCTCAAGCACCACCTATTCCTGAGGTTTTCCATTTGTTAGGGGCCCTTCCCATTCCATTACCGTATGTCAACTTGTACATATTTTGCATTTATTTATTTATGTTTTTGCTTTTCCTCCTATGAAATAAAAGCCCATCAAAGACAGGAACTGTTCTCTTTTCATTTCTCTCACTGCCGTTTTCTTGGTATCTAGTGTACAGTGTATCATGAAGTGGCCATTTGGTAAATGCGAGGGAGCTGACTGATCTTTTTAATCTAGCCCAAATGGTTCTTCCTGTTAGTATTTAAACCCTCCATAAGATGGTACACAACAAGGTGGCACAGTGGGTAGAGTGCCAGGCCTGGAGTTAGGAAGACTCATCTTTTTAAATTTATATCCAACTTCAGACACTTACTAGGTGTGACCATGGGCAAGTCATTTAACCCTGTTTGCATCAGTTTTTCATCTGTCAAATGAACTTGAGAAGGAAATGGCAAACCACTTCAATATCTCTGCTAAGAAAACCCCAAAGAGCGTCCTGAAGGGTCGAACACAATTGAAATGGCCAAACGTAACATATAGAGTGATGCTTTTCCAGAGCAAGACCAACCAAATCTCTTCTTCCAGGTTCTAGGATTTGTTGGATGGGTTCAGGTATCTTTCTCTAATACTATCTTTTCTGATGTGTTCTCTCCCACCAAGGGCTTACTTGCCTCAAAGCCCAACAGGAATGGAGATCAGCCTTGCCTTGAATGGTCAATGCTTTTTGAATGGCTGCTAGTTCTGGATACAGTCCAGCAACAGAGCCTCTCTTCACTCTGTGGTTGGTGGACAATTGGTTATGGAATAATCTGCACATGCTCCAAATCATAGCAGGGTCCTTCTACTACAAGTAATTAGACATTTACTGAAGCCAGGTTTCCAGTCTCTTCCATGCAAGGACTGTATCAGCCAAGTGTGTTGTACTGGCCTGCCACGATGAACATGTAGCTCTTCTCCTTGTTTAGACATGGTGCTTTTAGCTCCGTCAGTCAACTTTCTGTTAAATGGTTAATTACTTGACACTTGTACATACTTGGCTTATTTTAAGTATTGACTTGACATGGTAGTTGTAATTTCCATTCTGTACAGTTTTATACAGTCAAAATTAGCTATTATTTAGAGGCAGCATGATGTAATGTTTAGAGAAGCAGCCTCAGAGACAGTAAGACTTGACTTCAAATCCTGCCTCAAACGCCTACAAGCTGTATGGTCTTGGGCCAGTCCCTTAATCTTTCTGTGTCTCAATGTCTTCATCCATAAAATGGGGATGGCATTGAATTCAGTGGCATTCTAATGGTCCCTGCTGGCTTTCAAACTAGGATTGTATGCCAGACATCTGATTATTTAGTCTCTTGGTCTTCTAGACAAGTCTCTAAGACTGTAAATTATAGGTAAGTGGAAATGCCCACTGGGAGGGGAGCATCACCTATAGCAGTGAAATTACAGGCTAGAGTAAAAAAATCTTTAGTGTCAGGAAACACAATCTGCAGAGAAGAGAGTTCCTTTCTGCTCTGGTTATAGGTAACAGTCTCCATCTAGTTGCTATTTTTTCATGAATTCTGACCTTGCTCTGATTCTATTAGCGTGGCACGTTAGGCAGCAGCAGGGGTGGCAGGGCCCTCCATGGCTGGCCCTTAGGGTCCCCTTTCCTTCTGGTCATCTCCATCATTTTCTCCTTTCCTGCTCAGTCCACCCAGCGTATGTCATGCAGGGGATGCAGGCAAGAGTTTTCCTCCATGGAGCCTCTGCAGAAGTCTTGGAGATGAGCCTTGTGTTCTTGGCTCCTGTCTCAATTTTCCAAAGTAGAGATGGCAGCAATGCCCGTAATGTTCATTCTTGATGGAGGGACGTGCCTCTTCGGCTTCTTGAGAAAAAGTCACTCTTGTTCTCGGTCTCCTCTGAGAGGTGTTTTCCTAAAGATTATCCCCATTCAGTCAAGAGAGAGACGGAAGAGGGGGTGAGTTGCTGGAACACGAGGGCTTCCTCTGCTGGCCTTCCCCTGAAACCCCTCCTTTGCCAGGCTCTCACACACACACTCCTCTGTTTTCTGTGCTGGAGTGGCCCAGGCTGTGTGATCTTTGTAGATGAATGTGAACTCTTCCAACCAGAATAGAAGTGCTGGGAATGGGAGGCCCTGACCCTCCTTGGCCCATGCTCTTTGGGGAGGTGGGGTCTTAGAGGGTCAGCCCAACTGGCTTCCTTTCATCCACGGGGCACTTTAATGTTGAAGGAAGTTTCACATTCTCATAGCTCTTCCAAGAAATGTTTCCAAAAGTGGGAGCAAAGAGCCAAGAGTAGTCTGGAGCCTGGAGGTGCCCAGTCTTCTGGGGATGCAGGGTGGCTTGTTTTAAACACTTCTTGGTGATGGTCTTTGCTTTTGGTCCTTGATCTGTAAAGCTGTCCTCTCCTCCTGGCTTCTCTGGTTTTAATGGGAGCCCTATTTAGCCACTCCTTGAGGATATTTTGAAATCATCAACACAAGTTATCCTAATGTTTTCTAAACATGCCTTCAATATCTTGGCTACCCTGAACCTCAGTTTCCTTCCCTGCAAAATGAAACATTTAGACTACATGACCTCTAAGGTTTCTTCAAAGTTTGCCTGGAGAAATTGCCAAGGATTTTCCAAATAGATGGATAATGTTTGAAGGTAGGGAGTGTCTCTCTGGACCTGGGATCTTATTAGTATAAGGGAACTCCTGGTAAGGAGATTCCTTCTGCCAATATAGAGAGCATAGTGTTAGAGTTATCTGGAAAATGGAGTAGCCCAAAATCAGCCAGTACATGTCACAGGCAGCCAGGATTTGAACCTGGGACTTCATGACCCTGAGTCCAGCTCTATGGTTGTTACACCATGCTGCTTCTTATGATTAAAGTTAAAGTGCAGACCCAGTAGCAACTGCTCACCCTTAAAAGTATAAAATGAGGCCAACATTTTAGCATCATCACATTTAGATTGCAAAGGGATACCAGAGATCACCTGATACAACCTTCATATCCAGGGGCATGCCCATAGATGTTTAACAACCTGCTGGGGAGGGCAGGGAGGGAGGTGCCGATGTCACAAATTTAATTTGCTTTATTAACATTTTCTCCATCACTTTCTTAAGTCTAGACAATCAACAAAACAATCGATCAAGCCCTGATTTGTAGTGTGTGCCGAAAGTAAAAACTCACACAGAAAACTTAACAACCAGCTCACCTGCACTGTGCTGATAGTAAAAGTTCACACTGAGAATTTAACACCCAGCTGTCCTGCACTAGTTTGAGCACACCCCTGGGGAATACCTTACAAGGGAAGAAACTGAGCCTCAGACAGTTCTGGTCACTTGTCTAAGGTCAAATAGAGAGTAAATAAAAAAAACAAGCTGACATTCAAATCCTGACCTTCTCTGGCCAAACCTTGTGCTCATTTCACTGTTATTTTCCAAAAAATGGAAGTGATCTAAATTTTATTTTACCTATTACTTTGAATCTTCCTTACCATTGAACCAAAAAATATGTATACAAACACTGTAATAATATAAGTGATGCTGAAGGCTGGGTCATTGGAGAAAGGTGGAGGACTGCAGTTTTAGACTATTGCATAAACAGGATGTAATGAGTGCATGTGTGTATGTGTATATATATATACACACATGCACATACACACATATATAAAGTATATACATATATAATATATATAATGATATATGTAATATATACATAGTAAGACAGGCACTAATGTTTGTTTTTACTTAACTTTTTCTTTGTGAGAAGGGAAGGCTCATGGTTGGGGGTAGGGGAATAAGGGTTGGGAAAGTGGATTCAGAAATAATTATGACATAAAAACAAAGGGGCAAATATAACTTTTAAAAAATAGCTTTTCTGCTACTAAACATTTATCTTGGCCATAAATAAGAAAAATAGTTTTGTTTTAATTTTATTTCCCCTGCCCATACCATTAACTATGGGGGAAGTATAGTGTGCACCTTAAAGCTAGAAAGAAGTCTCAAGTGAGATGAGGAAGAAAACGGACTAAGTTGATCTTGGCAGAGAGGTGGTGGACTGTGAGTGCAGAATGAGGCATGCGTTTTCAGACAATGTGTGGATTCGTGTTGCATCACTATCCTTATTTGTTTAATGGAAGGGGATCAGAGAAAGAAAGGGGAGTAGCTAGCAGTAGTAATGTTAAAAACATAGACTAATAGAAAAAATCGTGTCAATGAATTACTAAAAACAAAGCAGAACCGAGCAGAAGGAAATTCACAAGGGAACCCAAACAAGGCGATTTTGTTACTATGGAGTCAAAGTTCATATGTAATTTTTTTAAAATCCCAAACTACAAAATTGCAATTCTCAGGTTCACTTACAGTCATCACTTTGTGAAATGTCTGTGCCAGCCGATCTTTTTGTGTTCTTTACAAAGAAGGAGAAATCAAGCTGAAAGCCAGAGGCTGAGGTAACCTGCAGGCTGACTAATCCACCCCTGAAGAGGTCACAAACAGAGATTAGAAAAGAGTTGCAGAGCAGTGGTTCTTTTGGAATTGTTCGAAGAGCTATCCACTGTGACTATGCTGACACATTATGTGATATTGGAAAATTATTAGGTCTAGGGGCTGGGCCTCTGAACTTACTCCCTCTCCCTATGGCGCTCCTCTGCTCCAGATCCATGCAATCTAGACCACATTCAGGCCTGGGGGAAGTCCAGCCTCTGAGAAGAAGGGGCCAAGACCCCCTTTCCTTTCATTCTTTGCCTCTAATAGGCCCCATCCTGGCACCCCAGGGACAAAGTATTTACAACAGGTTTTGGCTAATGTTTAGTTTTCCCCAAAGGGGTGGGGGGTAGAAGAAAAGTGTTCAGTGGCATTCAGGTATGGGACAGATATTTATTTCCTACACACAAAAGAAATGCTAAAAGATAAAAAGACCCAGCATGCATTGACAAAATGACTTAAAATGGGATTCAATAAACTAACCTATGACTGAAATGTCATGTAAACCTGAAGCAATTTTGAGGTCTCATGATTAGCCATTTTACATTTCATCCTGACTCTGCACTGTCTCTCTCAAAGTCCACGTCTTCTGGAAAGTTGGGCTAAGGGTTTGACTTCTTCTTAGTGGTGATCTCTGATAGAGATGCTTTCCTTGTCACCATTCAGATCCACTCACTGGACCCAGGAATTCCGGACCTCTTAAACTCACTAGGTCACTCCCAGTCCTTGAATAGCAATCTTGAAAACAAAGTTTGGTCACCATGATAGGAAAGGAAATACAAAGCTGAAAAGGCAGTGAACGAGTTGGAGGCAAGCTCACATCCATGCTTCCCATGGGAGCAGCCCCACAGTATGGGGAAGGAGCACCACCCTTCATCCCCTGGCCCCCTCATGGGAAGTTTAATGACTGAAAGTATTATTTGTCACGTGATAGAGCTGCAGCAGGAAAGAAAATCAGTCCATTGAATCACTGGATATTCCATCTCAGTAGCTAATGAAGAGATTACTTTGTCATTTCAAAGCATCCATGTGTTTCAGCAAGGATTCCCACACCTGGCTGGGTCATCCCCAAGTCACCCAAGTCCTGAGCCAGTATACATAGTTGGCTGGAACCTGAAAGGTCAGCTCTGCTCAAGGTCCATGGCATGACCTTCATTACATTCGAAATGGAATCAGTAAGACACTCCCAGGGACAAAGCAGCAGGAGCTAAGGGGTCAGGAGAGCTCTGGATCCTGATCAGACTCTTCTTCTTGGCTGTGTGACCTTGGACCGTTAGGTTTCCTCTATGAACCTCAATTTGACCATCTGCAAAAGGAGGATAGCAACACTTATGTGGCCCCCTTTCCATGGCTACTATGAGAGAGTGCATCTTAAAAGTTCTAGGTAAATGAGAGATAAGGTGAAATGTAACTGATGGGAATGAGTTGAACTTGTTGGATTGTAGCTGTGTGTTATGGGGAAAGTCTCTCTACCAGTATAGAAAGACACCTTTTCTGACCTTAGAGAATTGCTTGGGTCACTGAGACAAAAAATGACTTGCCCAAAGCCACTATTCATTAGATATGGGTCTTGAACCCTTGAGGACAGTGCTCTATCTACCATTCTATACTTCCTATCAAGAAATTCCTTAAGTCAGACAATCTGGTAGAATTTGAAGGGTGATGCAATATAAGATAGAAACAACTGAAGTACTTCCTGCCCCTTGGACTTCTTTCCATGATTCTGTGGCTGTTCCCAGAATTTCATTTTAAGAAGGGTGACCAGGACAGCCATATCTCATTCTTTTCCAGGATGTACATGGGACTTTCTCTACTATATGCCTTCACTGGGTGTCTTTGCGTCAGCCCCAAACCCCTTTTAAGAATTTCCTTGGTATGTTGTCTTTCCCCATTAGAATATAAGTTCCTTGAGGGAAGGTACAATCTGTCTACTTTTCTTTGTTTTCCCAATATTTAGCACAATTAAGAGCTTAATAAGTGAATACTTGTTACCTGACCTTTGTTGTTCAGTCATTTCTCAGTTGTGTCTGACTCTTTATGACCCCATTTGGGGTTTTCTTGACAAAGATACTGGAGTGGTTTGGCATTTCCTTTCCCAACACAATTGACAGTTGAGGAAACTGAGGCAAACAGGGTGAAGTGACTTGCCTAGAGTCACACAGTAAGTATCTGAGACTGGATTTGAACCCAGAAGATGAGTTTTTCTGACTCTAGCCTGCCCTTGTTACCTGATCCACTGATAATTAACACTAAGTTCCCAATTAAGAAACCAGATGAACTTTCCTTGAATTTCAAGGGAACCATCCACATAGCTAAGTTCATAGACTTCTAGGGCTGCAAAAGAGCTTCAAGGTCATCCAGGGACTAAATTCTAGGCCAATTCCCTCAATTTAAAGATGGTGAACCTGAGTCTCTGAGAAGTCATAGAATTTGTGTAGGTGGAAACTCAGCAATTGCTCATCCTCTTCATTTTATGGATTCTGAAACAGGTCTACAGAAGCCAAATGGCTTATACTAGTAGCCAGCATATTGTTCTTATTTAAAATACTTTGTCTTTTCTTCCAACCTTTGTTGGTTTTGTGAAGAAGTGTCTACTTGGAAATTATCTAAGTTTGACAACACGTGATGCATCTGAGACCAGCTTTTGTTCTTGTTTGGAGCTGATGAGCCTAGAAGATACTGGGAGATTTGGGGGAAGACCCAAGCAACTAAAACTTCAGTAGGCATGTTTAACCACAGATCTCCCAATACCCAAGGTTGGCAGGACATCATAGTTTCACTTAGACTACCTCTGGGTCACAAGCCAGGGGATTTCCCTAGAGACCAGGCGAGTCAGATCCATCCTGCAGCCTCTGAGAGCTGGGGACCTTTGCAAAGGGAAAGTCTTCTGGTCTCCACCCAATCTGCTGGAGCTGTCAGTGGGAGGTTTTGGAATCCTGTCCTCTCCATTTTTCTCCTCCCTAGTGCGCTTCTGTCCCTAGTGGCTACTGTGCCTGCTGTGAAGCAGCTGAGACATGGAGAAGACTTAGCTCCCTGTATTACACCCTTAAGCTGAAATGTCATAAGGTGCCAGATGGGCAAAGAGAGTCCCTACTCTTCCATGTGCCGTCTGCCTGTCTTTCCCATCATCCTTGAGGAGGATAGCTTTGCCAATAGAGCAACCTGTCTGTTGAATGAGATTGGCTGAGAGTACCACAGAGTATGCTCATACCTGTCAGCTAGCCAGAGCAAACCTTTTTAGTTTGTGAAGTCATAAATCTAGTGGGGGACAGGCTGTAGAGGAACAGGAAGTGTGGTAACGGGTTGTTTTTATGAACTAAAGCTGCCTGTGGCTGCCCTGTGTTGGCAGAAGGTAGCAGTCATTCATTAAAAATAATTTTAAAAAATTGTTCACCTTTAGATGGTTTAGTTTGGAGGAAAGAAAGATCTTTGGCACACCATGGGGACTGCGGGAACAATGTTGTGTATTTATTTTAGCCAGTCTTATGAAATGCGGACAAAGCCTCCATTCTGAGGGTAAGGAGAATATTTCTATTTTACAAATATGAAAACTGAGGCAGAGAATTAAATAGATCGAAGAAACCCACATTATATTAATAAGCCGAACCAAATGATCCCCAAAACTTGTTGATTCCATCTGGATAATACCTTGTGACTCTGTTTCTATTGATCACCCTACTGGTCATTTCTTACCTGGACTGGTGTCATTGTTTCAGGATTGTTTTTCTGCCTGCAGACTCTCGCCTCCCCAATATGTTCAAGTCAATTCAACAGCCATTCAGTAGACATTCTATGCGCATCTGTTAAATACCTAATAGCATGGGGGAAGCTAGGGGAAAGTAGCTACACACAAATAAAGAGATATTACATACATATCCTCTGGTCTAGGGATTCTCAATCTTTGGCCTTGAAGAGTTGATTTGGGGGCACTCCTAATACATTAGTGTCTCTTTGGGTTTCTTATTGTGCCCACCCAGAGTTTACTGTTAGAAATTTTTTATTTTGTTTTGACAAACATAGACATCTCTATAAAAGCTCCCTGGCTCCTATATAAGCACTCAAGGTAACAAATTTATATTAGGTAGAGTTCAACTTTTATTTTGCCCTCCAGAAAATTACAATGATGGGGTTGATGAGGATGATGATGAGGTGGAAGAAGAAGAAGAAGGAGAAAAAGAAGGAGGAGAAGAAGAAGGAGGAGAAGAAGGAGGAGAAGAAGAAGGAGAAGAAAAAGAAGGAAAAGAAGGAGAAAGAGAAGAAACAGGAAGAAGAAGATATAATTACTGAAAAACTTTCAGGATCAGTTGAATGTTGGAATCAAGGATGAAATGTATGCCTTTTTGCTGCTGCATATGTAATAGTATTTTTATTGTATCTAAGATTTTTTTAAAAATTGTGATAAATTAATTTCATTTGAATAAAACCAAGCAGATTATTTTCATTGATCATTTGATGTGAGTGGAAACACCCTGGGGGGGGAAGTCATCCCTACCTACACTTTGCAAATCACACCATTTGCCTCTTCATCACCTTTTCATGTGATGCTCAATGCAAATGGAGGAAATCATGAAGAAATTCTAACTGGGTCAACTACAAATTTATGTCATCTAATCTCAACTGGGCCCTGACTGTAGCAAGGCAATGGTTTCACTCTTCCCTAATTGAATCTCTCCACACTCTCCACAGAAGCTATTCTAAACCTTCCCTTATCTCCTCCAAGTTTTCCCAGCTCTCTTCTCCTCTACCTTCTCAGCTGAGCTACATTATCTCATACTTGAATGGACTCATCTTTCTCAAACTCACTCTTCACTATGCCATCTAGTCAAATCTTTTTGGTAAGGCGATGACCCTGTGTTCTTGAAAGCTATTTCAGTGAAGGACCCCTGGCAGCTGATACTACATGGGGAAAACTTTGATTACAGGGGTGGACTATTTGTCTTCTGTTTGTGTGAGCGGACCAGCCTGGGGAAGTTAAGAGAGTTTGATTACCAGGTTGGCATTGGGTGTTTGGATTTCTTTTCAATCACAAGGAAGTATGGGAAGAGAAAGGAATTTATCCTTTGCTTTTTAAAACCTCATTAATAATGCATAAACTGGATGGGAGTCCTCTTAGTGGGATGGAAGGTCCATGCAATCATTTCCCCCTCCCAACTTAAATTAACTAGCAAGATGCTACATGTACTCTAATACCTTTATCAGGTGAGAACATCTCTGTTAAATCAAACAGAGGCATTAAACTAAGTGCCAACCACCTACTTCATCATTTTTAAAGGAATGAAAGCTATTGGATACAATAAAATAATTCAACAGAAGTATATTGGGATTGGCTGAGGACACCCAGTCATGTCTTGAAAGAAAAAGTGAGCTAGTAGAACCTGGGTAGTTAGGTGGTGCAGTGGATAGTGTGCTACGCCTGGGATCATGAAGACTCATGTTCCTGAGTTAAAATATGTCCTCAGAGACTTCTTAGCTGTGTGACCCTGGGTGAGTTACCTAACCCTGTTTGCCTTAGTTTTCTTATCTGTAAAATGAGCTGGAGAAAGAAATGTCAAACTACTACAATATCTTTCCCAAGAGAACCCCAAATGGGGTCAGGAAGGGTCAGACACTACTGAAATGACTGAACATCAATAAGAGAATTGTGGGCATTCAGATCTAGGGGCCAGTCTAGAAAGAGTAATCCTTACAAAGCCTTCCAAGTCTTCCAAGGGTGACTGAGAATCATTGGGGGGTGGGATGGAGAAGAGCCTCTGTCTCATCCTCTACCTCTACCAGAGGATGACCTTGTCCACTTCACAAAATCATGTTTTGGTCTTCCCATGGGCATCCTAGCAGTGCCCCCAGAGAAGCAGTGTCTGGATGGAGATACAAGGGAAAACCTGGCTCCCTGAGGAAAGGGGGCTTGAGGACTCTATGAGAAATCCATCAACAAGCTACATCTTACTCAAGGGGGTTCTGTGAGAATCTCTGGAAGGCTCAAATGTGCTTCTGGCAGCCAGCAGCTGAATAATCTCATGTGTTCTCTGATCAATCAAAGGCCAAGTGGGAACAACCTAATTACTCCATCTGGAAGGAATGCAAGCCATTGGACTCATTCTATATTTGTGTAAGATATGGCTCCGATTTTCTTTGCTTTCTTAAGGAGATGTAATAAGAGAGATCTCAGTTCCTCCCTTTTGGATAGCTCCTTGGCTTTGCCCCCGTGACCTTCCCCTCTGCCTTCCCGTTTTGTTTCCATCACTCCAATTCTCCAAAGTGTACAGCCTCATGCATGTGGCTGTGGCTCTTCCCTGGAGAAATGCATAGTGAAACCCAGCCTCGCCTCCTCATCTGGGGTCACTCTTGTCTAGGTCTTTTGATGCCAACATATGGCAGGCCTTCCTCCCTTTCTCTTGACATCATGATGCTATTGGTGAAGGATATGGGATTAAGTAGCTCTGGCTCATCTCTTGTGACCTTCTTTTTCTCAATTATTCTTCCATACTTCTCTTCCTTCTCACCATTCATCTCTCCCCATTGCCCTCTGGGAAATAATTTCTGATTCCTCAGAGCATGTAGAGTTTCATGAACCCTAGCTGTACAATAATACACACACATCACGAAATGTTTCACATTATTAGAGTTGTTTTTAATGCTTTTCTCTTTTCTTGTGGTCATCATTTTCAGTTATGTCCTACTCTACTACTTTGCTCCACAGGAGAAGTTTGCCAGTTCCTTTTTTAACTCATTTTGCAGATGAGGGAACCGAGGCAAACAGGGTAAAGTGACTTACCTAGGGTCACAAATCTCAATGAATAAGTCGGTCAAACAATAAACATTTAAGTTTCTACTGTGTGCTAGACTGTGCTAAGTACTCTACAACTGTGATCTCATTTCCTCCTTGTAACAACTCTGGGAGATAGATGTTATCATTTTCCCCATTTTACAGTCGAGAAAACTGAAGCTGAGAGATTGAATGACTTGCCCAGGGTCACACAGCCAATAAATGTCTGAGACTGGATTTAAATTCAGGTCTTTAACTTCAGGTCCAGCACTTCATCCACTGAGCCATCTCACTGCCTCATAAAGACGGGGCTCTATAGCACATTAAATTCTTTATCCCTCTTAACATCTATCAGAGTAGGCTCATTTGAAAATATGAATTTATTGGATAATTGTGCACCTTTTGATAATTTTCTTTGGAGATTTAATCACTGAACCTAGCTATAAATATAATCCTTACTTAGTGAGAATGAAGGGATCTTTAGATGCTTGCTTTTTTGGGAACAGATGGCAGAATATTTTCCTTCGTGTGAATGACCTCAGAGGTAGCTTGCATCATTAAGACAGAATTTCCACGGACTGGGGAAACTGTGCTGGGTTTCCCACTAACCTGCATAAATGCTATAGCACACACTGTTGAGTGTTTTGTTTTCAGACGGCAGAGTGAGATGGGGCCTCACCAGAAGGTTAGACATAAAAGGAGACCATGGTGATTTCATCCCACATTCTTCTGGAGGCTTGGGTCATCTGGCTTGTTCGACAAATTGCTTCATTTCCTGAAAAATGTAGGGAATGTTTGCCTTGTATATTCCTCTGTTTTCTAGGGGCAGGATTAGATTAGACAGTTAAAAGATCCCTTTGACCTGTAGTCATCTTAGATTGTATTAATAAAAAGAGCTAAATTTAAGATTTACAAGATGATTTACTCATCTCAAATGATTCTCTCAATGACTCTGTGAAATAGGTGCTTTTGTTATCCCCATTTTGTAGATGAGAAAACAGGCTATAAGGTATCAAGTCACTTGATACCTTATAGCCTGTTTTCTGGTAAGATTCTGAGGCAGGTTTTGAACTCATGGGTTACCGGCTGAAAGGATAGCCTCTACCCATGATGCCATCTATTTATATACTTTCTCCCGTGTTCAGTGACAAGGGGGCTTAACTATTAAAAGCTGAATTAAATCACAGCTTTAGAACTAGGAGGAATCTATGAGTCTATCTGGTCCAGCCTCCTCATTTTATGGAGGAAGAAATGGTTACCTGTTACCTGGGATTGATGGTAAATACCCTTTTTATGTATATGTATCTGTGGGGTGGGGAAAGGTAGAAGAGAGAAGGAGAGAGTAAATGAGAGAAATAAAAGAGAGAAAGAAAGAGAGAAAGAGAGAAAAAGAGAGACAGGAAAGGAAGAGGGAGGAGAAATGGAAGGAGGGAGAGACAGAAGGAAGGAGGGAGGGAGAGAGAGGGAGAAAGAGACAGAGAGAAAAAGAGAGAAACAGACAGAGAGGGAAGGAAAGGAATAGAGGAAATGGGGAGGAGAGAGATAGAGAGACAGAAAGGAGGGAGAGGAAGAAGAAAAAGAGGGATAGAAGAAGAGAGGAAGGGAGAGAGATGAGAGAGATAGGTGAGACAAAGAAAGACAGAAAGAGGGAGGGAGACAGAGAGACAGAGATAAAGAGAGGCAGAGAGGGGGAATCAGCTTTTGTTTATTCATGCTTATGAAGGAAAGCAAAGTTAAGGATAAAGCAAAATTTGACATTATCCTCAAGTCACTTGTATTTGTCTAGAATTCATTTTAAGTACAATAACGACCTGATTAAGAAGGAGCTAGGAAGTTTTCTATCCCGTTCTCTTTCTTAGTAAGTTTCCACAGTCTAACATTATGTCTGCAGTAGTCAGCCCATTCTTAGACACATGCAAAGCATCAGCCTAAGCAGAGCTGCCCTCTCTCAAACCTTTGGAGCAGATGATTCAAACAGAATTATTCTGAGCCTATAGTGAGGAAAATTCCTAGCATTTAGGAAGATACTGCACTGTCTCTCTTTATATTTCTATTTCTGGTTAATCCCTGGTGTCTTTGTGTTTGGGACCTAATTCAATTTATTTAAAATATATGAGTAATGAAACACCAGGTTATTTCTATAGTGTTTCAGTAAGCAATGGAAAGGACAAGCAGGGAGTGGAGGTAAGAGTTAATCTCCTTTGCAGATTTTTTCAGGGCTTGACTAGGTAACTGACATTGGTGGTGTCAGTCCAAGTCTTCTGCTCTGACAGGTCTGTAGGCTCATGGTCCCCATTGCTGTCTGTCTTCCTTCTCAACCATAGCTCAGGCCTTCTCTTTCTCTTTTCCTTGGTTGTCCTTGGGCTGCTGGTTCAACTCTATAGGATCCCACTTTTTCTTCTCTACTTCTGAACCCTCAGAATATTTCTTTTGTTCTGAAATAGACCCTATCTTTTATACAAGCTTGTTATGGAGTGGTCAAATCTCATATAGCATATGAGACTTTGATTAATTTAGTCTTGATTTTGATCAATTTAATTTTTAGCTAGCAAAGGAAATTAGTTTTAAGTGGGAAGGGATAGTTAATGGAATCCACACTAAGGAGTTTATATACTATCCAAGAGACAATGGGGAGTCACTGACAGTTCTGGAGAGGAAGAGTGACTGTGGTCAGACCTGTGCTTTTAGAGGATTATTTCAGCAGATTTGTGGATGGTGGATTACAAAGGGAAGATATTGGATTCAAGGAAACCAGTTCAAAGGCTATTACAAAAGTCACGGTGAGATATAACAAAGGCTTGAATTAGGGCGGTGGGTGTGCAAGTGGAAAGAAGGAAATGCTAAATGATTGGAAGGGGGATGATGGTGACTGAGAGGGAAGAGTCCAGCAAAATTCCTAGGTAGTCAATTTCAGTGACCAGAAGGACAGTGGTACCATTGAGAGAAATAGGGAAATTTGGAGGAGAAAAGTAGTTCCGTGTTGGGCATATTGAGTAGAGATGCCCATAGGAGATCCAGGTGGGGAGATGGTTATATGGAATTGATGTTCAGGCAAGATGAAGTCTGGATGTATCAATCTGGGGAGTCATCAACATAGAGATGATCATTAAATCCATGGGTGCTCATGAGATTACCAAGCAAGAATATATAGAGAAAAGAGAAGAGGGATCAGAGTGTATAGCTATGGAAAACACCTCAAATTAGGAAGTAGGATAGAGATAATGGCAACAAATCTGGGGAGAATATCTTTGCAGTGTTTCTTTGGTAAAAATCTGATTTTCAAGATGTATAAGAAAGTGATTCAAATTTATAAAAATTAGAGCCCATTCCTCAAAAGATAAGTAGAGAAGAGTTTTCAAAGAAGAAATGCCAATTATGATAGCCATATGAAAAATATTACAGATCTTTATTAGAGAAAACCAACTAATATAACCCTCACATGCATTAGATTTGCAAAGATAACCAAGAAGGAGAATGACAAATGTTAGAAGGACTATGGGAAAACAGGCCCTAACCTTAACCCTAAATACTATGGTAGAGCTGGGAATGGGTACTCTCATTGTAGAATGCAATTTGCAACTGAGGGTCCTTAGGTACCAAACTGTGCATAACCTTTGACTCATTGATCAAAGTACCAATCCTATAGCTTATAGAATTCAAAGAAAAAGTAAAGGGTTGCACATGCACAAAAATATATTTGTAGCAACTTTTTATAGTGATAAAGAGCTGAAAACTAAAGGACTGCCCATCAATGGAGGAAGGACTGATCAAATTATGGCATATCAATGTAATGGAATACTATTGTGCTATAAAAAAGATAAAGAGACAAATAAGGTCATTTTACACCTGCTTATATAAACATGAATAACTTGTTATGGTGACATTACAAGGCATTATAAAAGTTTTTGATGTAGTTAACATGACTTATTTCATAGAGATAAAGCATTTGTTAAGCATTTACTGGGGGAAAGGCTTGTTTGCTGTTTGTCCTTTGTTCTCCAAGAGAACATGACATCAGGGTAGTGATGTCATGACATGCAAGTGAATTGAATTTAAGTTAGGGAGGGCTGTGCAAAGTCATCAGCCTCACTTTTCCCTCCAGAATCATCTGGGTGCAGTGGACAGATGTAGATCAGGACAACTGGAGATGACCCAGCATGCAGTGGGGACCTTGGCCTTTTCAGGCTAAGGTCTTTAATAGGTTTCAGTTTGACTGAGGCAGCATCCATTCAGTGATAAAGGTTTATTAAGAATTGAGGCAGTGAATGGCCTTTTGGTTAAAAAAAATTTTTTAAAGGCACTGTGCTAATTATACAATAGACTTTGATTCCTGGAAAAGTTCTGGTTATTCCTAACATTCTCAAATCTGATCTTCATGGTTTAACAAAGATATTTGGAAATAGGGAGAAAAAAAGGACAACTTCAGAGAAATCTAGGAATATTTGCATAAACTGATGGAGGGAGAAAGGAGCAGAACCAGGAGAATAGTTTATACAGATGATTCTATCAGCACAGTGCCTGACACACAGTAGGTGCTTAATAAGTGTTTGTGACTGACTGACTGATAGAGTATGCTATGTACTTACTTCTTACAAAGAGGTGATGAATTCAGGGTGCAGAATGTGGCATATTTCAATGTGGGAATTTGTTTTGCTTTACTCATCAAACTTGTTACAATGAAGGTAAGAAGGAGAGAAAAGAAATTTTCTTTAACTGAAAAAAAGTAAAATTGAATTAAAATTACATTAAAAAAAAGACAAATGACTACACATGAGTCCAGAAGTCACCAGATATAGTATAGGAAGAGAACTAGGAGGAAGAGAATAGTCCCCGGGGTCAGCAGCTACAGAGATTTAGCAATTCAGCAACCTCAAGCCATCTTAGACAGTAATTTCAGCTGAGGTTGCAAGGTGTTGAGGTGTGAGAAGTAAAGGGAAGGCGTCAAAGGTATAAGCAGAGGAGAGCTGGTCTCATCAAAGAAGAGAGCCACATCTTGGTCAGAAACTGGAACAGAGTAGGAGCCTAAGAGGGAAGATGTGAAGGATTTTTGAGGTGCTGAATTGGAAAAAAGTAGAAACTCAGAATAGAGGGCATCTATTTTCCTACTAAGGAAAAGATGTCTTCCAGAGAGGTGGGGATAGAGAGTGCTTTAGGGGTCTGAGGGGATAAGATAAGGTTTGCAATCATCTTGTCGGGGAGCATGCTACAAAGTCAGTTGAGGAAGAATAAAAGGAATACTCTGTAGGAGGTGAGGTCCCAGTTAAGATGTTATCATATCTTATCTATCATATCTATCTTATCTATCATATCATTCAGGCATCAGAATTGTGTAACTTCCCTCTAAATCTGCTCAATAGTCTCTGAGGATGAAGAAATGATAAACAAGGCAGAGGGAGAAAAAAATGAAAGATTAGGAGATTGCTATCAGAGATAACTCTGACTTTAGTGTCTTTAACAGGTGATGATGAGATCAATCAATCAATTAATATTTATTAGGCACCTACTATGTTTCAGGTGCTGTGTTAAGCAAATGGAGATATAAAAGGGAGCAAATCTTCCTGGCCTCTAGGATCTCACAGTCTAAGTAGCATCCTTGTGTGTGGATGTGATGGAATGAAGGTATGGGTAATGGGAGTTGGATGATGCCAGAAAGTTTGAGGGGACAATAATGTACATATTGGAGAACCCAAGTGTAGGGACAGGGGATGGGGAGGAGGGGAAACCTTTGAGAAAGGTACTGGAATCCTTGAGAAATGAAGGGAATTATCTGGTAGATGACTGCCACCAACATGAAAAAGGTTATGTAAGCAGATCATAGAGAACGCAGAGGGTTGGTCTGGAAATGGTGGTGTCAAGAAGCAAGAAATATGTCTACTCAAGACCTGGCATTCTGGCAGGCATGGAGAAGATGCAGTGCCTTCTGCGAGGGGGTGGGGTAGTCAGGTTTCCATGTGTAAGAAGATGGAACAAAAGAAGAGATTTAAGATGAAGAAACAAGAGAATAGGGTTTCCAGAAGTCATGAGTAATGGGAAGAAAGAACAGAATGAGGTTTTGGTTGGGATAGATGAATAGAATGGATTAGAAGGTAGGGAGGAAGTTGGTCAGGTGTAGGATGGAGAATTAGGGGCCCCACCTCCAAAGGTCCTGTAATAACAGAAGCCAAGTTAGCTTGTTCTTACACAAGCAACCAAGAAAACATCACTTCTCTCTCAAGTGCTAGCTTTTGCTTCTCATATAAAAGAATATCAATATTTGATAAGAAGCAATGTTTATTAGCTTCAGTGACCTCTGGGCTCTTCTGTTCTCCTTGTTGTGGTAACTGATTTATATAAGTTAAGCTTCTTTAGGAATAGTGATAGCCTGTTTGAATTCATGTTTGTTCTTTTATCCATTTCCTATTTTTCAGCGTCAATATTTGTTTAAATAAGCCATATTAGGGTTGCCTAATACTTTTTAATTTTTAATTTTTCTGATATATTGATTTTGATCTTTGCTCCAGCAACTCTGTGGTGCATAGAGTGCTAATTCACAAATAGCTCACACTTTGGTAACCAATCATTTCCTCTGCTAACAAGTAGGGCCATATCCAGTAGCTCCAACTCCTTTCTAGAAATAAATACTCATGACATGGGGAGATGAGGCTTCCCTCCAGTCTACAAACCTTTTCCTAATGCTCAGTTGTATTTTTTGCCATCCCTTCACCTTTGCCATGAACATCAAGTATCAAATATATATTGATTCACTTGACCAATTTTTTAAATAGACATTTTTCTACCTCTCTGGTCTCTACAGCAAAAGCTGGCATATGGGCTGCATTTAGCTTCATGGAAATGTTGGCTGGTTTTTTATGCTTATTCTGAGCACTGCTATATTAAATAATCAAATGTCCAATGAAGTTATTCTTCATCCTTCTTGACTTCTCTGCATCCTCTCCTCCAGGCTTTAGTGACACCGCTTTTTCCTAATTCTGCCCCAACTTGTTTGAACCCTCTCCCTTCTCATTTCTACCTTCTGGCTTCCCTGGCAGCAGCCTTCAAGATTCAGCTCAAATCTCAGGCTCAGAGATCTTTGTTACTCCTCTGCCCCACCACCATGTAAATGCCTTCCCTTTGAAATTAATTCCCATTTACATGTTATGTATCTTGTACATATGCAGTAATGTACATAATATATCATTAAACTATGAATTCCTTGAAGGCAGGTTTTTGCCTTTTTCTGTTTTCTCAGCTCTTAGAACAGTGCTTGGTACAGAGTAGGCGCTTCATAAATGGTCATTGACTAACTTTCTGGATGCTTATTAAAACTATCTCTGCTTTGCTAAGAAAAACCTTTCCATCTAACTACAACTTTCATCTTTCTTTCTCCGGGTTTCATTATATATTAGGAATGTCAGGAATGAAATGATTCAGTTCCTCCAGTCAAATTTAAATTAATGTTGATAGGGGAGCCAAAAATAACGTGATTCTTAACCCTCTTTCTTTGACCATGATCACTTCAGAAGACAAGGGGAAGCTCGCTCTCTCTCGCTCTCTCTCTCTCCCCCCCCCTTCCTCTCCCTCTCCCTCTCTCCCCTCCTTTTCTGCCCCTCCCTTTCTCCCCCCTTTCCCCCCTCTCTTTTCTCCCTCCCTCCTTTCCTCTCCCTCACTCTCTCTCTCCCTCTTCCTCTCCCTCTCCCCTTCTCCCTCTCCCTTTCTCTCCCTTTCCCTCTCTCTCCTCCTCTCTCCCTGTCTCCCTCCTCCTTTTCTCACATTACTGTGTCCAATTACCAAGAAGCCCATACTGAGCTCGTCTGGCCCACAGAAAGTAGACAGTTCAGTGCAGCAACCATTCTAAGAGCCCCACTTTCCCCAGTAAACACTTCTAGAGTTTACATGTTACTGGCAAAGCCTCAAGAACCCAGAACTTTTGTGCCCTGAAGTGATGTCAGAGTTGGCTTTGTGAATATCGCCTCTAAATAGACACACCAGTGCACAAACAAAAGAGAGATTAGAAGGGACTCAGAGCAAATATTAAGTTGACCTTGCTAATATTTGTATTAAATGTTGTTTTTGATTGAAATGTGAATACTTTGAGTTTGAATGGTTTTAATCCTTGTTCTGTTTAATGAACATCTTGTTGGTAACTTGTTGAAAACATTAAGAAAAATGTTATTAGGTTTAAAAAAAGGAATATGATACATTGTGGTGTGATGTCTTAGTACAATTAATACCATAAGTGAGAATTTGGGCTAGTCTTAGACTTCATCATCATGTATGTGTCATGGACACCTTTGGAAACTGGGTGAAGTTTCTAAATGCATGAGGCAAAAGAAAAAGACTGCAAAGGAAATCACTTATATCGATAGTTTCTGTGTTCCAATAAAACTTTATTTAAAGCAATTCTTCTTGCTCAAGAACGATACAAAAACAGGACCCCCAGTCAATGGTTGGCTGGTGGGAGGGAGAGAGACAAAGTCCTCCAAGCTTTCTGTGGAGCTTCCCCCTCCTCCTCAAGTGCCCTAAGCAGACGAAATACTTTCAGACCAAGCCTTGGATTAATGAGCGTTACCCTGGTGCCTGTTTCTAGACAGTAAGTGAGCAGCAATGTAATATGGAAACTGGTAATTACCAGATAAAGTTGATATAGGTACTCCCCAGGAAGACAGGAGAGAGATGGAAGCTCTAGTCGGTTCTTCATCAGTTGCACATCTATCTCTATACCTGCCTCCCTCCGCTTCCTCCACCTCCCGGGTGCAGCAGCGGCGCAGCGGCCCTAGTGATTCTCAGTAGTTTCTCTTGTCTCTTGGTGTCTTGGTTGTGTTTCCAAACTCTATCCTCTCCTAAGTCTGGTGCTCACTTCTCTCCTCTTGTGAGATTTTGGTTTCCTCTCCTTCCATAAAAAAGTAGGGAACCTCTGCTTTTTTAGGTACTGACGCTGTCCGAGGTAGACTTCCTATCTGCCTGTGGTCCCTGCTCTCCAGTGTCCTGCTCCAGAAGGTGCTTTGGCCGCTAGGTCAAATAGGGCGATCAGTACAAGGAAAGGACTTAGGCACCTAAGACTCTTTGTGCCATATCTTTTAGAGTTGTGAGGCTGAAATCGGAAGAGAGGAAGTGACTGGAGAAAGAAGCCAGAAGTCAAATCATTATCTAAGACTAGGGGTCTAAGCCTGGAAGTCCTTGAGCTTGTAATATTAAAAATATTATGTCATTCATTTCCTTTGTAATAATCTGCATTTTATTTTATGCAATTAAAAACATTATGCTGAGAAGTAGGCCACAGGTTTCATGAACCAAAAAGGTCTGGGCCCCAAAGGTTAAGAATGCCTGTTTTAAGGAGAGACAACGTAGGGTAGTTGAAAGAACACAGGGTGATTTGAAGTCTGAACACCTGGATTTGTATCGGGACCCTGCTGTGTCTGTGTGATCTTGGACAAGCAATTTCTTCTGGGCCTGTTTCCTCCTGCGTAAAAATGAGGAGATTAGGGGATAAGTGGCGTTCTTAGGGGTCTTTCTGTACTATATCCTATGAATAAATCATGTCACTAGTTAGTTGTACTCAGGGGTGTGCAGGTGCCCACCTAAATTGAATTTTCCATGTGAGCCTTTATACCTCAGAAATTTGAATCTCAGAAAATACTGCACCTGAGAATCCTTTCATTAAAAAAATTTCATAAAAAAAAAAGTACCAGGACAGGTAGGTGGTACACTGGATAGAGTAGCAGCCCTGGAGGCAGGAGGACCTGAGTTCAAATTCAGTCTCAGATACTCACTAGCTGTGTAATCCTTGGCAAGTCATTTAACCCCAATCGCATAAAAAAAAATCAGAATTAGATAAGACCTGAGAGAAGTCACTTGCTAAAGGGCACATAAATGGTTAATGTCAGAGTTAAGGCTGAGACAAAGATCCCCTTGCTCCTTCCCAGTTGACTGTTCTTGTAAAATGTGGGAATTGGTTCCCTTCCATCTCACTGGTGCATGGGGTCTCAGTGGCCCTGCACTCATTGTCCCCTCTTGTTTTTCTCTTTTCCCAGTTAAACTACAACTTCAGGCAGAAGAGAGAGGAGTGGTGTCTATTAAGGGAGTATGTGCCAACCGCTATCTTGCCATGAAGGAGGATGGCAGATTACTGGCTCTGGTAGGTAATGGTTCTTATTTTCTTTTTAACCAAATGTTTTACTTTCTAGTTCAGAGTTAGTAGCAGCGGTCGTGACATAAAAATATTTTACTACCAAATTTTGAAAGTTTTCTTATATTGAACAATTGTATTAGAATTAATAAGGACTTTTTGAAGGGGATAGGGGATGGAAGGAAGTCTTCCAGACCTGTGATTTCATTGAGATACAGAAGTACAACCATGAAATCACCACACAATAAATCAATGAACTACGCAATTTCCAGCGTGAATTTCCTTTTACCAATGCAGATTTGCAGGTGACCAGCAAAAGGTGTCACAGAATTGCCTGAGGCAGCGAGAGTCTGCGTGCTCTGTCCAAGGTCAGTCAGTCAGTCAGTGTGTGTCAAAGACAAAAGATGAATCCAAGTTTGCCTTTCAAAGGCGGCAGACCTACCTGGGCACACTCTAGTTAGCATGTGGGTTTTGTCTTTGGAACTTAGCAAACTAAATACTTCAAAGTGAATAAATGATTTTGATTTTTTTATGGCTTGGAAATATAGGTAGCAAAAAGATTACTTTTTTATGTTCTTAAGTAAAAATGGTTTGAATATATGACAGGATTAAAATTTCAGCTGGGGAAATGGAGTCAGCAAGGTGCTTTGAAAAGCACACTGGTCTGAGGACCTGGGTTTGAATGCTGGCTCTGCCATCTTTCTGGACTTGGATAACTCATTTCCCAAGTCTGGGCCTTTGGATTAGTCACTTCCAAGTTCTCTTCCAGGCTACTGTTTTTGGCAGTCAAGGAGATGAGAGGAGCTACTTTGTAACTTTTTTTGGTTCCTTTCTTACATTGTGGTAAGACAACCTACCTTCTTATACTTTAGAATACAAGTCAGTAAAAGATTATTCCATACGTTGTTGCAAACCCTGACAGGGAGAAACAGCAGCTGGCACAGGGAATTTCTATGAGATGGGTGGGCTGTTGAACAGGAACCATTTCCCCCAAGTTGAGTTGTTGTTGGGTGGTCTTTTCATGTCTGACTTTCCATGATCCCATTTTGGGAGAGATATGGGAGAGGTTTGCCATTTCCTTCTCCAACTCTTTTTACAGATGGGGAAACTGAGGCAAACAGGATTAAATGACTTGCCTAGGGTCACATAGCTAGTAAGTGTCTGAATCTGGAATTGAACTCATGAAGATGAGTCTATCCACTCTATCTACTGTGTCACTTTGTTACATCTTTCCACAGGGACTAGAAGTATACAGAAAACATGTTGCCCTCTGTATTTATAGTCTCAGAAGTGGGGTTGTTTTGGGAGCTGGATGTTGTATTTAAGGGGAGGGGAGGTTTGTCTTTGGTTACCTGAGATCTTATATCTAGAATGGGAAGGGGCCTTGGAGACCATTAAGTCCACATTCCCTTCCCAGCCCTGATTTTTCAGAGAAGCTGCCTGAGGCAGAGAGAGTTCCAGTGCCTTGTTCAGGGTCACACAACTCAGAAGTGTCAGAATTTGCATTTGAACCTAGTCTCCTAGCTTCTTGTCTAGTGTTCTAGCCACTGCTCCATACTGCCACTTCCTAAGAAGTGGGGGTGGAGTGAGGTTAAAGGAGGGCAAAGGGTGGAGTTAGATGTGGCTGCCCATTTAACACCAGAGTGGAGGCTTATTCTATAATGGTATTACTCACTGTCAAGAAGGGAAAATTCTGTGTCCCTGTTTGTGTCACCACAATGACAAATATTTTCCCATCTGCCTGGCTGCTATCTGTCTGGAGCGAGGCGGAGTGAGTTTGCCCTGGTACTCAGATTGCTGGGGAAGCGGCAGCCTCGCGTGAATGGCGCTCGTTCCTGAAGCCAGAAGTGAGGCCCTCACTCATAGCTCTGTGGATCACAGCGAGCAAAAGACAATAAACAGCATCCTTCACAATGAAATATTTGTGGGCGTAAATCCAGGACAAGTAAAGAAATAAAACCACAGTTACAGCCTGGGCCCCGAGAGGCGGGGGAGGGCTGAGCAGAATGTTGATGTCTCATGATAGAGACTTGTCCAGACAAAGTACCAGGGAAACCTTTGGGATAGCCTCATCTTCTCTGTGGTTATCATTTGGACGCTTCATATTGGTGTTCTAAAGGGTTCCCTATCAGTCTGGGGGTTCCCATTTGGCAGATTAGTGAAGCCAGTGGGCCCCTTCTCAGAATCATGTTAATAAAACACAAAGGATTTAACAGAAACCAAAAACTGGTGAAGGAAAATGATTTTTCCCAAGGTCACAGAACCCATCAAATCTAGCTACCACAGACCCCCTGGGGTCCATGGACCCCAGGTTAAGAACTCCTCTTATAGACCTTCACCATTATCCTCAGTATGCAGGATAAACTTGTGATTGATGACCGGTTTTCCTTAACCAGCAGCCTTTGCATAGGGTTATATGTGTGCATCCCACTACCACTAGGGCACATAATTCAATCCTAAAAACAATGGTTAAATGATTTTGTGCAGAGCATTTCCAAAGGATTTCAAGGACCTTTGGTCAGTAGTCTGCCAGAATAAGTCACAATCCTTACGTAGTGTCACAAATTGTTGTGGATGAAAAAATTCATCCCACCTTATATAGCTAACTTGAGGGTGAACTTTCTAGTTCAGATAAGAAACAGACCATCTCTTAACTCATACTTGGGATCACAGGAGTACAGACCATAGCTTTAGAACTGGAAAGGAACCGATCCAATCCAGTAGACATTTATTAAGCACCTACTATATACCAGGCAATGTGTTGAGCCCTGGGAATACAATTAACAAAAAAGAAAGACAGTCCCTTCCTTCTAGGAGCCTTATAATCTGATAGGAGAAGACAAGGCATCAAAGGAGGCAGGAAAGCAGAGCGGGAAGGGGTGAAAGTACAGGGTGCCTTGTTCTGTGAAGTTGAAACCAGGTAGAGTCAGAGATGTAACATCAGAGAAAGGTTTTGGCTTGGTGTCAGCTCCCTTCTCCATTTAGCATTTAGTTTACAGCACCCACTGCAAGGGGAATGACTGGATGGCGAGTTCCTGGCATTCACAGATGATCGGGGGCTCTTGTTCTCCTGAATTTTCAAAAGAATGATAACAAGAATAAAAATACATTTAATAGCAATGATGTATAATCATAATGTATAATAATAAATCATGGTAGAGACTTGTCCAGACAAGGCACCAGGGACACTTTTGGGTCAGCCTTGTCTTCGCTGTGGTTTTCATTCAGATGCTTCATATTGGGGTTCTAAATAATGGATGACATCTGGATAGTGTTTTACACAGAATAGTCTTGGTTCTTCACTTTTGTCCTAAAAACTAGGGGGTGACCACTGTCACAACTGCTGCTGGTGTCCTGGGGGCATCCCACTCACCTTGGCTGAATTGTCCTAGAATGTTCTCCTTGTTCTCCTTCCTCACCTGTGCTTTTTATAGTCTCTAGTTTCCTTCAAGTTTCAGCTCCCTTCACAGTGCCTCTCTTCCACTCCTGCAGAGATGCTGTGGGGTCCTCTGGAGGTTGCAATTATCACCACTCTTCTTAACTCTTCCTAACCCCCTCCCCCCTCCATCTCTCTCTCCATCTCTCTCTCTGTCCATCTCTCTCTCTCTCCCTTTCTCTCTCTGTCCATCTCTCTCTCTTTCTCTCTCTCTCCATCTCTCTCTCTCTGTCCATCTCTCTCTCTCCCCCTCTCTCTCTGTCCATCTCTCTCTCTCCCTTTCTCTCTCTGTCCATCTCTCTCTCCATCTCTCTCTCTCTTTCTC
>CM053774.1:121777383-121821528 GCA_028658325.1 Potorous gilbertii | reverse complement strand
ATCTCTCTCTCTCCCCCTCTCTCTCTGTCCATCTCTCTCTCTCCCTTTCTCTCTCTGTCCATCTCTCTCTCCATCTCTCTCTCTCTTTCTCTCTCTCTCCCTCTTTCTCTGTACATCTCTCTCTCTGTCCATCTCTCTCTTTCTCCCTCTCTCTCTCTGTCCATCTCTCTCTGTCTTTCTCTCTCTCCATCTCTCTCTCTCTCTCTCTCTCTCTCTCTCTCTCTCTTCATCTCTTTCACTCTCTTTCCCTCTCTCTCCCTCCCTCTCTCTGATTATAGAGTTGGGGAGGGGTCCTTAGAAGTCATCTCATTCAGTTGCCTCATTTTATTTTTCATCCATCTCCATTTTTAATATTATTTTTATTTCTTTATTTTTATATCACCTTCATTTATTTTTTTAAGTTCAATTTTCTATTCAGGTCTATATTCTCAGTTCATTAAGCACAGTTCATGCCAGGTTAACCTCATTTTCTTTTTGGATAGTGAGAAAGGAGAGGTGTGGATCAGACAAGAATACAATCGTCAGACGGATTCAGAGATGGTTGGGTGACCACACTATGGGAAGTGATATGCAGTCTAGCCAGGTATGCTAGAATCATGTTCATGATTCAGCCTCAATATGGCAGGTCTGCAGTGGAGTACCCCAGGGATCTGTGCTTGGCCATGTGATTGGTTAAAGGCACAGGTGAAACACTGATCAAACTTGCAAATGATGTAAAGCTGAGTAGGACAGTTCATAGTATATATGACCAAGTCAGGATCTAAAAGTATCTTGAGGACAGAGCATTGGGCTGAATCTAACAATGTGAAATTCATTAGGGACGACAGTAAAGTTGTGCCCTTGGTTCCAAAAAGAAGCAATGTCACAAGTATTAGATGCATGGTTAGACAACAGTAATTCTGAAATAGACCTGGGGGTTTCAGTGGACTCCTAGCTCAATGTGAATCAGGAAGCCAGAAAAGCTAATGAGATCTTGGGCTGCCTTAAGATGGACAGAGGTTCTAGGAATAGGGGGGGTGCACTCTGCCCTTGTCCAGCCTTGCCCTAGAGTACTGTGGGCAGTGGTTTGAGAAGTATATAGAAGAAAACAATCAAAATGGTGCAGAGCTTGAGTCTGAGTCCATGTCATATGAGAATCTGTTGAGAAAACTGGGCATGTTCTGCCTGGGGAAGGAAAGACCCGCGGACCTGAAAGCTGTCTTCAGATCTCTGAAGGGTTGTCATGTGAAGGATGGACTGGACTCCATTTAATCCCAGAGGGTAAGACCAGCAGGTCAGAGTCAGCTAGGCTTCATGTCTGGAAAATCACCCTAAAGCGGAATGAGCCACTTCAGTAGGTGAAGGTCTTCAGCAAGGGCTGGACAGCTACTTGGGATGACAGGGAGGTTATGGTAGTGATGCTGTCTAGTGTGTGGTAGACCAGAAGGCCATGGAAGAACTCAAGTTTTGTGATTCTATTATTTTATAATTGTGGTTAGTATAATGTGCCTCCTCTTTCACTTCACTCTGTCTTTGAGGTCTCCATCCTTTCTTGAAACTCAATTTCTTTGCCTCACATCCTGGACAGCAATTGGCTCTGTTTTGTTTAAAAAACCAAAAACAAACCCAATGATTAAGGTCTAAACCAGACAAAGCATCAGACTAAACAGGGACAGAATCCAAAGTGGCTTTAGAGGTGTCTAGTCCAACCTGTCTTTGAATAGAAATCTTTTCTTTAACAGAGCAGCAGCTTGGCATGGTGTACTGGGCAATGGATTTTGAGTCTGGTACTGCCTCAGACACTTATTATTTAAGGGTCCCTGGACAAACCCCTTCATCTTTGTGCTTTAGTTTCCTCATTTGGAAAATGGGTTGGATTTAAAGGCCTCAAAACTCTTTTCTTGGTGTGCATTTATGATTCTGTGATACCAGAAGAATCAAAAATAAAAATGAAAAAGTCTCCTGCCCTCAAACAACTTATATCCTATAATAAGATAACATGTCTAAATAGATAATTAGCTGCAAGATAATTTGAGGGAAAATAAAGCAAAAGGAAGGGCAGTAAGGTAGCTCCTGGAAACAGGAAGACTCCTTAGGAAGACACTTACTAACCCTGGGCATGTCACAACCCTGTTGGCCTCAATTTCTTCATCTGTAAAATAATTTAGAGAAAGAAATAGCAAACCACTTCAAGATCTTTGCCAAGAAAATCCAAAATGGGGTCATAGAGAATTAGATGTGACTGAAAAATGAATAAACAACAATAATTTCACAAACTCACTATATTTAATTACATAAAAAGAACACAGAGTTGAGTATTTTCTATCAAATCAGTCATTGTCATTCAACTAACACTTATGAATCACCTGTTATGTGCCAGGCACTGTGCTAAGCACATTTTCTAAAAACTGGAGCCCAGACTCGGAAAGAACCTTGAATTTGCAGCCATAAGATCTGAGTGTTCATCTTGGTTCTGTCCTTTACCCCCGTGAGACCTTGGACACTTAATTCCTCAGACCTCTTGGACTTTGATTTCCTCATCTGTAAAAGGTTGGGCTACATGGTCCCTAAGGTTTCTTCTATGTCTACATTCTGGGATTACTGTCCCATACTAAAGAGTCTGATATAGGATTCAAGTATTGGGCAACCATGATAAACACTATTTTGTATCTCAGAGAAGTTCTTTACTTCAGCCTTTCTGGACACTGCAAATCCCCTGAGTCCTGAGAAGACAATCTTTTTATCCTTCTCAAGATATTTTGCATTTACCATTTTGGAAGCTCCTTGAAGCTAGGGACTGTTTTTCTTTGCATTATCAACGCCTGCCACATAGTAGGGGCTTAATGAATTCTTGTTAAATGAGTTAAAGAGTTTTGCAGACTTGAAGCACTAACCATATCAATGTTGAGTAGTTTATTATTATAAACATGCCAATCTATGGTTCGGTGGGTTCAATCCCTTTTGGTATCTGATGAAATTCTAAAGTGCCCTTTTCCTCTTCAGGTCTTTTCTTGGCTTCCTTGAGTTCCCCCATTTCCTTTAGTCAAGGTTCCTTACTTGCCTCCAGGGGCAACTTTCTCTTCCTTTTCCTTTTGAGGGAGAGATTCCCTTCAGTTTCCCCCGTTTTCTGTCTGTTCTTGACCCTGATCTCTACCGGCCCTGACCAGCAGTGACCTCATGATCCTCTGAATGATTATTGGTAAGCAGCCAGTAGAGTGTGTAATGACAAAAGGGGCCAAGGTGTGTGGCCTTTTCAACGGGTGCTCTCCCTTTCCAAGGAAGTGAATCAGCTGTAACTGTTAATACTTTCGGCATGACCAGGAGGAGAGAAAGGCTTTTAAATTCAGGATGTGACAAAACATGGAGGGTGAATCACGATAGTGTCTGCCCCAGCCCTCTTTTGGCTCCCATGCAGTGGTGGGAAGACGGAAAGAGACACCGCCACACAATCTTCTGTCAGAATGACTTGGCCGTGCGTGGCATTATTCACCGTGCTTTGAAAACGACTGCCTTCTCCCAGTCTGGATTTCAGTGAATGGTCCTGATTCTGCTGGATTCGAGTCACTCTGTGGCCTGTCACTGAACTGTCACTCAGTGACTTTCCATTGATCATGGCTGCAGGGACTGCGGCCTCTGTGTCTCTCGGCTGGGCTTAGTCAAGGATGGGGCTGGTCACCTCAAGGGTGTAGGATAGGAAACGAATGAATGAATGAACATTCAACTGTTATTGTGTGCCAAGTGCTGGAGATATAAATAGAAAAGCATCATAATAAATCCAAATCTCTACAACGTGGTAGGTAACGGAAAGGGATACAGTGCCTGCTTCTCTTCTGGACAGGATCGTTCTGAGGGCCAGAAGACAGTTAGGAAAGAGGACAGATGCTAACGCAGGCAGCCAGGGTGTGCCATAGTGCATGGAGCAACGAACCTGGAATCAGGAAGACTCATCTTCATGAGTTCAAATCTGGCCTCAGACATTTCCCAGCTCTGTGACCCTGGGACAGTCACCTTACCATGTTTGCCTCAGTTTCCTCATCTACCCAGTGATCTGGAGGAGGAAATTGCAAATCATTCCAGTATTTCTGCCAAAAAAACCCCAGTGAGGTCATGAAGAGTTGGACACAACTGAACAACAAAACTTAAAAGCTTAAAGCTTCTAGGCTTAAAGACTAGGTTGTCTTTTCATTTCTAAGAGCTCCCTTGGATTCATGTTGCTCAACTTGGCGCCAGACGGAAGAGTTGTCAGATCTGTCTGTCTAGCACCATTTTGGAAGTATGGCATTCTCCTCCATCTTCCATAAAATGGGTACAGCATTTGAGTTGGAGTCAGGAAGACCCACTTCTAACTCCACCTTGGGAACTTATCACTGTGAGCCTGAGAAAGTCACTAAAGTTCGCTGAGACTCAGGCGACCTTCCATCTATGAATTCGCAAACCCAGGGTTCAAATCTCAGCCCATTGTACTTATTAACTGTGTGATGAGGAGTACTCCCTCTCTCTCTGAACCCCAGGAAACTCTTGTGGCAATGTGGACTGAGTCCTTGAGTGAATGCCAGAAAGACCTAGGTTTGTGACCCTGGGCAAAACTCTTAACTTCTCTGGGCCACAGTTTCTTTAAATAATTTCTAAGTTGCTTTCCAGCCTTAAATCTACATTCCTGTGCCATTACAAACAGGTGGCTGCTATCTGTGTTGGTAGAGGAAGTTTCCACACTGAACAAACAGTCTTTGACATATTGATGCATCATTCAGCCAAACAGACTGCCCAGATCCAAAACAGGGGACGGAGAAATCTTAAATGTCTTTGCCTATTTCTGATGCAACAGCAGACATGCGGAAAGTCACTGAGCAATTCTCTCCTTCTGGAATGCTTTCCCCTCCCCCTCCGCCTTTCTGGCTTCCTTCAACTCCCAAATAAATTCCACCTTCTACAGGAAGCCTTTCCCAATCTTCCTTTATTCTAGAGCCTTCCCTCTGTTGATCCCTCCCCTTCCCTTCCCTCTCTTTCTGGATAAAGTTCTAGGCCTGGAATCAGGATGTCTCACCTTCCTAAGTTCAAATTCAGCCTCAGACATTTACTATGTGACCCTGGGCAAATCACTTAGCCCTGTATGCCTTAGTTTCCTCATCTATAAAATGAACCAGAGAAGGAAATGGTCAACTACTCCAGTATCTTTGTCAAGAAAACCTCCTGATGGGGTCACAAAGACTTGGACACAATGGAACAAAGACAAATACCATGTTTGTACATAATTGTTTACATGTTTCTCCGCCCTTAGTGAGCTCCAGAGAGGACGGACAGTGTTCCTGCCTTTCTGTTCAGCACAGGGCCTGGTACATAGTAGATAATAAATAAATGCTTGTTGACTGACAGTCATTCAGTTACAAGCTCAGCTCAAGTTACAAGCTTTTTATCAATCTGTCTGTAGTGATGTCCACAGCTGTTATATTCTCCTTTCCTCTCCCTCCCTCTGCCCCCCATTTTCTTTCCCCCCTTCTCTCTCTCCTTCTCCCTCTCTTCCTTTCTCCCGCTCTCTCTTCCTCTCCCTCTCCTCTCTCTCTTCCTTTCTCTCTCTCCCTCTTTTTTCTTTCTCTCTCCCTCTCTTCCTTTCTCTCTCCTCTTCCTTTCTCTCCCCTTCCTCTCTCCCTCTCTTCCTTTCTCTCCTCTTTCTCTTTTTCTTTTTCTCTCCCTCTCTTTTCCTTTCTCTCTCCTCCTCCTCCCTCTCTGTAAGTTGGGAATTTTAATAGGCTATCCTAGTTGTTGTTAGAGTCCTTTCTACCCCCTCCAGTTCCCCTCTTTCAGGGGCCATTGTAGCTTCCTTGCCAAGTTCATCCTACTCTCTTCCAATGCCAGGTTCCCTGGCTGGCCTCCACACCACAGCTGGCAGCCATCTGGCCTCTCAAATTTGTCTGTGTCGAGCTGGGTCAATTCTAGAATAAAAAAGCCTTCACTCCCCGGAAACCCAAGGGAAGTGCTAGGGGTGGATGTGGTAAGAAACACTTCTGAGTTGGGCCTACATGTAGTTATGGGTCTGGAGCTGCCTGCAGCAGCAGCAGCAGCTTTGAGGGAGAACCCAAAGTTCTCCACTTCTACAGGCTGCTTGTTGGTAGATGAGGAGCCTCAAAAAACCTTGGAGAAACTACCCAGCCCTGACAGGATGGCACCCACCAGAGGTCTGGCTCTTCCCTGCTCCCATGGCATCCCCCTTCAGGAGCCTGTGATAATAAAGCTGTGTTGTTCAGATGGGTACCCTGGGAAAACTTGCTCTCCAGAAAGGAAATGTGGTCTAGGCTCATAAGGCAGTATAATACAGTGGAAAGGGCTGACCGAGACCCGTAGCAAGACCTGGGTCCTCCCTCATCGGCCTTCACCAATGGCCATTAAGGCTCTTCCCAGACCTAGAACTATAATTCTATGATCTCTTTTTTGTAAGAGTTAAAAAAAAAGTCAGAGCAATGCCCCAGGGTCACACAGTCAGAAAGTGCCTGAGGCCACATGTGAACTCCTATCTTCAGACTCAAGGCCCAGGGCTCTATCTACTGAGCCACCTAGCCTCCTAGAGGTTATTTCATTGATTTCTTTTTGCATTGGTGGAGGGAGGGAAGTTTCCACATTGGGAATTCCCTCCCCTATGAAATCTCAGCTCTGAGTCTCCTTTGTCTTCCCAAAGGTCTCATTTGGCAGCACCAAAAAGCATCTTCTTTTCTAGAGCTGCGTGGCTTCGCCCCCTAAGGGTGCCAGAAAGCAGCAGCTCATTCTTCCTCCCATTCCCCATTGTGTAGGAAAGAACAACAGGAAATTCTTTTATTAGAAACACACCATACTATGAGGTCACAAGATGGATTTTCTCCTCAAGAGAAACATCTGCTGTGTCCTTTAGAGAAGACCCTGCTTGTTGGTCAAGGGTCTTCCTTAGAAACAAATAATACTTCCCCCTGAATTAGGAGCTAATCCCATCCATGCTGTGAAAGCTCAACTCAAGCAGAGGAAGAGGACATGGGGTAGCACACACAGCTATATAGAGAAAGGCTGGCTTTGTCGTCAGCAGCCACCTAGGTCTGAATATGGCACAAGCGTTTACCAGCTATGTGATGTGGCCATTCAGTCTGTAGACCTCAGTTTCCTCACCTAGGAAATGGAGATAAGAATGCTTTCCCCCATACTTCCCAGGGTAGTGGTGAGAACAGTACTCTCTAAATCCCTTCAGCATCCAGAAATGCGAGTAATTCATAACACTAATAATAGAAATCGTTTTATTTTTTTCAGAAATGTGTGACTGAAGAGTGTTTCTTCTTTGAACGCCTGGAGTCCAACAACTACAACACTTATCGCTCGAGGAAATATTCCAATTGGTACGTGGCACTGAAACGCACTGGGCAGTACAAGCTTGGATCCAAGACCGGACCAGGGCAGAAAGCCATCCTCTTCCTCCCCATGTCTGCAAAGAGCTGATTGGCATGGGGCCCTTGGTTTCTCCTTCCATTCCAAAAGGAGGTAGAAGATGGAAAATGAAGACAGAAACATGGGCCTGTTTGCCCACTTGGGATGACTTTGACTAGACTGTAAGCTTTTATTTACCCGGGGGTAAGTTAAGTCATTGTGTCAACATGGAACAGCAACAGCGACCCTGGAGATCCCCTAAATGACTGATGTGTCCATTTTGACACATGGTGAGTCTAACTGGGAAGGAAGCACCCTCTTTTCTTGATTTTGGCTGCCCTGGTAAAAGAAACTTTTAAAAATGTGCATATTTTTAAACACATTTATCCTTAAAGAAATAATGTAGAAAAGACAGATCTAGTGATCACTCCCCCAAAGTCTACTATTCATTCATCTGACCCCATAAACTCTTTAAATTATTGAAGGCTATAAATGTGAATTTTAATTCATTCTAGTTATATTTTCATAGAGCTCTGGCAACTTCCTGTGATAGAGTTTATAGAACAGGCCTTTGTAGACAGCGGGGAATTCTCGCATAGTGATATCAATCTTCTCAAACCCTTCCCTGTGTCCATAAAGCAGCAAATTTGCAACTCTGTGGGTGATGGGTGTTGTGTTGTCTGCTTTTACAAGGTCTGTGAGATTCATCCACTCACACTTCAGGCACTCGTGTGGACAGAAGCTGATGTGGAAGGAAAGTGGTGTTAGCCGGCAGATAATGTACATGTCAGACTTTCCAAATGCATTGGGGGCCCCGTGTTGCTGCCTGATGCTCAGGAGGGCTTTGAATTCTGACTTGATGCCAGTTTCTTCCCAAACCTCTCGAATAGCTGTGTCTCCTGGGGAAAAGAGAATGTACAACAGATCACCTTAGTGGGCACACATCTTTGTGGAATGTTTCTGACTGAGGGATCAGAATCCATAGCTCCTGCCCTAAAGGCTACATTCCCAATGCCAACAAGTGAAGTCTTTACATGCCCTTGGTCAAGAAGGATGCCTTTGGGGTCATCCTGAGAAGGACAAGACCTACAAATGACGATTTATTTTTTAAAA
Source organism: Potorous gilbertii (assembly GCA_028658325.1). Taxonomy (NCBI): domain Eukaryota; kingdom Metazoa; phylum Chordata; class Mammalia; order Diprotodontia; family Potoroidae; genus Potorous; species Potorous gilbertii. The sequence goes on along the minus strand of CM053774.1, from coordinate 121,813,056 downwards.
AAATCTAATATTTTATTTTCCCCAATTAGATGTAAAAATAAATTTCAACATTCATTTTTAAAATTGCATTCAAATTCTCTCCTTCCCTCCCCACCTCCCATACTGTGGAGGTGAACAATTGATATACATTATACATGTGTAATCATGATGTAAAAGAGAGCATAGACTAAATAAAAATGCGGTAAAAATAAAGTAAAAAAGTATGCTTTGATCTGCATTCAGACACCATCAGTTCTTTTTCTGCAGATGGATAGCATTTTTCATGATAAGTCCTTTACAGTCGTCTTGGATCTACAAAGGCCTTTCTTATGATGGATTATATAATTGGGATTCTTTTCTGAAGTGACTGATCCAGTGAATTGCCAGAGAAGTCAATTTCTGCACATCTGGAACAAGAGAGCAGGGCCCTGATGACTTATTTTAATGTGAGTGGTACCTGTGCCCAATGCCTACCCAAACTTGAGTCATCTACACAATAGGGGAAAAAAAGACCCACTTTGTCCAGCCTTCATGAACAGATTCATGTCCTCATGGAATCTTAAAGCTGGAGAGGAACTTAGAGGCGTTATCTCACCCCTCTGTTCACCATATAAGGAGACTGAGGCCCACAGTGAGGAAGGAATTTATCCAAGGTTATGTATGTGAGTCAGGGCTAGAAGCAACGTCTCCTGGTTTCTAGTTCAGTGCTCTTTCTCTCATTACAAAATGCTTCTGTTAAACTATCAAGTGACTGTTCTGTCCTGTGCATCTCTTGACCCATGGGGGATGTCTCCATACTCGCCGGAGGCAAGTTCACATTCTTTTTGTCTTTGGTTAAAGGCAGCTCTCCTCAGCCTAGCCCAGGCCCAAGATCCCAAGGAACACAAATGGACGTAACCAACGCTAACATGTTCCATTTACTACTTACCTTGATGTTCAATGTCTTTCTAGATAAGTGGCGCTAACAGCCCTTTTCAAGTACAACATTGTTTTTTCCTAACATCCTTTCTTGAAAAATTGAAAGTAAATGTGATGAACTTCATGGTTAGAATTCTAGATTTGGATCTAGAAGGAATCCCAGAGCTGCTGGTCTTCTCCAAACCTAGATAAATAGAGATGAAGAAAACCCAAGGCCCAGACAAGTCAGTGACTCGCCCAAATTTGGGCAGGTATACAGGTTGCTGTTGTTATGTTTGTCCTTTGTTTTCCAAGAGGACCGTGACATCAGGAGATGATGACATGACTTGTAGTTGACTTTGATTTGAGTGAAGGAGGGCTGTGCAAGGTTACCAGCCTCCCCTTCTCCTGCAGAGCCATCTGGGTCCAGTGGCTGAATATTCATCAAGGTGACTGGAGATGGCCCAAGATGCAATGGGAGACTCTAGTTCTTTTAGGCTAAGGTTACCTCACTCAAGGTGAGAACCTGAAAAGGCAAGTGTACAATGGTAGTTATTTCATGTCTGGGGGAAATGAATTCCCAGCAGTGACCTTTTCTAAGCAAACATTCCTGGGAGGATTTACCCAGATTGTCTCTCCTTCTCTTCTTTGACCACTCAAGGACTGTGGCCACATTTCCCAACTAATCAGGCCTGTTACTTGTATGCCATCATAGGACCTGAAGAGCTAGTGTTAGGAAGGTCCTTGAAGGTCTGCTTCTTTTGGTTACAGATGAGGAAAAAGGGGACCAGAGAAAGGAAATTAATATGATATCTAGTATGTGGAAGAACCCACTCACCACCATCCCCTTTCCTTGATTCCCATTGGCTATAGGCATCTGGTTTCCTTTAAAATGCTTTTTCACAGTTGCTTCCACTGTTGCTGGCTGTCGAGCAACAAGGTTATTGGAAACTAGGCATGGAAGGGAGTGGAAGAAAATGTCTCACTTCCCAGCATCTCCCCATGGGCTCTTCCTGGAAACTGTCTTTCCAGCTCCCTGCCTTCCTTATTACTCGGTCTCTTGTTTCAATAATGCTGGCGGGAAGGGGTGGATTTAAGGGACTTGAAGATGGAGGATATAGTCTCCACTTGTTAAATGAACCTGTAGGTTCTCCTACATTAACTGCTATAATTGAGAGTTAACTGTAGACCAGACAGCCTTAGAAATGATATTCTTAAAAATAAGGTGGAAAAAACCCGGAATATAATTAGGAAAACTCAATTTGTTTTTTAATGAGCTAAATGGCTGAGTTTTCTTTAGTCATCATTTGAGGTCATGGAGCTTCATTACTTAAACTACTCTTGACTTTTTAAAGCAACTATTTTTGAAAGCATTTTAAAGGTAAATATCCAGTGCCGTAATTGTTCCTTCCTACTCCTACACAGAAAGATTGGCATTGAATTTATAGCCTTGGCCTTTGTATAACATGGAGGGTGAGAACTTGGGTTCTGGGGCAATGAAGACCTTGAGATGTCTAAACAGCCAAAATTCCAGATAATCAAGAGTCATTCTTTAAGCAAAATGGTAGTGTTTATTCTATAAAGTTGACTGGGGAAATGAGAATAAGCAGGTGTTTGGATGTCCAGTGCACATGGCTAATGTATAGGTATGGACTCATCTGGGATAACATGAGGATGTCATGTCCTCCAATGGGAGGAAACTCCTTCCACAGTAGCACAGATTTCAGCTTGACTTCAAAGGGAATTCCTCGATTTTCTTGTTCTGCTATTGTTTGTAAACTAACCAGAAAGAACATTTTGTGGGTCTGAAGAGGAAATGGAGAACTATCTTCTGTCACTTATACTGCTGTATTTCATGTATATAAGGTGAGGTCTATCTATGTTATGCCCTCGACGGGATGATGCTGAAGTGATGATTGTTGTGTATGTGTTATGTGATATGTATTTAACAGTGATGGGCAGACACTTGGTAGAATTTCCCATGTTTGCCCCGGGTGGGGTGTGGCTTCCCTGTGCCTCAAGTGCACTGATGTTTTGTATCTGATCTGTCCCAGATGCTGCCTTGTAATCTTGCTGTTTGTCTCAAAGAGGATCATGATATCAGGGCGGTGATGACATGACTTGCAAGTGAATTGGATTTAAGTGAGGCAGTGCTGTGCAAAGTTGCCAGCCTCACTTTCTCCTCCTGGGCTATCTGGGTCCAGTGACCAGATATACTTCCTTGGTGTTTCTTGTCCTTAACTCATCAGAGTTTCATTTGATTTCCAGGTTATTGCTATATTTCAACACAATCTATGGAGATAAGGGCTAGACCTGTAATTTTATAGATATAGTGGATTCCCTCTACCAGTCAACAAAGGTCTTTGTAATTTTGTCTTAGACTGTCATTGCCTAGAGCCTTGGGAGGAAGTGACTTGCCCAGGGTCTCACAGACAATAGGTTTCAGAGGCAGGATTTGAATTCAACTCATCTTGGTTTTAAGGTCAGCTCTCTATCCACTAAACCATGTTTCTTCTTTTATATTCTGTCCTGCATCATCCATTTATCTGGAGGCCTAAGTGAATGAAGTGTTCTGTGGCAATACATTTTCTAGGTCACCTGAAATTTCTCTTTTTAAGTGCCAGAAATGTTTTTCTTAAATTGAAATGCTCTTAAAATGTATCATTTGCTAATCCCTGCTTTCTCAAAGGGCATATCTGCCTGGGTTAAGTCACCTCCTTCATCTTTTTGGGCTGGTTCAGAGTGGTCTTCTTTCTCATCAGTGATGGTCTTAGGAGTTAACAAGGGCTGCATGCTCTGCTGTTGAGTCTCCAACCACAGCTTACATCTTTGCTGCTGTCCAGAAACTGCTCCCTGACCTCACAGGCCTGAGGATGGATGCTGTCACTTACAAAGTCAAGGACATTGGTCTTATGAGAACTTTATGTTTCTCACACAGTTTTCCTTCACTCTAGACCAGGATTCTTAACCTGAGATCTATGGACTGATCTGTAAATAGATTTCAGGGGTCTGATAACTTGGATGAGAAAAATTACATTTTTTAATTTCAATGTGCTGGTGTCCTTTGTCATCCTATGTATTTTATTTTACACGGTATTTAGAGAAGGACCCAAAGACTTCGCCAGACCACCCAAGGAGTCCACATTACAAACAAGGCTACAGGCCATTGCTCTAGAATCTACAGATGCCTACTTTCTGGGTTAAGTGGGGGGGTTCTTGGGTATAATGATCCATGCATGTCTAGCTCTTAATTACCTGGGCCAATGAAAGGGCTCAGGAGTGTTGAAAATGCAGAAATCACTGGCTGCTTGTCCTCCTTTAGCACTTCCTTTTGGGTAATGGTGAATCATATTCTAGGCATTCACTTTCTCCTCCTGGGCCATCTGGGTCCAGTGACCAGATATACTTTCTTGGTGTTTCTTGTCCTTAACTCATCAGAGTTTCATTTGATTTCCAGGTTATTGCTATATTTCAACACAATCTATGGAGATAAAGGCTAGACTTGTAATTTTATAGATATAGCGGATTCCCTCTACCAGTCAACAAAGGTCTTTGTAATTTTGTCTTAGACTGTCATTGCCTAGAGCCTTGGGAGGAAGTGACTTAGGAGGGAAGTGTCCAGATGACACCATGAGGCCACTCTATCTAGATAGAAGCTTGAAAGTTATTGATAATTCAATTGGATGCAAGTCCTTCTTGGCTCTGCCCCCTGGCCATGATGATAGATTACAGATATGACATGTTGTTGTTGTGGCAGTAATGAAGAAGGAAGCAGTTTTTCAAATGAAATCAATTTCAGGAACTTGTATAAATTGAGGGTGGTGTTTTTAGTCGAGGGATCCCTCCAATTTTCTACCAACATATTCTAACTAGGATCTTAGCTCCAGGCCTGACACCAAAAAGTGGCCCAGGTCTCAGTGACTGATCATCTCTGGGCAGCCATCTTTCATCAGGATTCCACTGTCCAGTGCTCTGGCTGTTACTGGAATGAAGTATGCTTTGCCCGGTGCCTGGTCCACAATGGGAGAGGAATTGGACCACTTGGCCTGCCTCCGATTTCTGAGGGGAGAGTTGTGTTCTCTTATAGGTAGACTTGCATGCCAAACTTTAGTGATAATGATATCTTTATTTCTTGACCACCTCCCAAGTTCTTCAGGATTCTTTTACAGGCTACTTTTGTTTGGGTGGATCTGAACCATACTCAGTAGAAAAATATGAATAAATATAGTCCAAACAGAATATGGATCAGACAGACTGATTAAGGATCTCTAGGGCAGGAAGGAGTCTTAGCTGTCATTGAATCTAAGCCTCCAGTTTTGCAGATGAGGAAACTGAGGTACCCAGAGGATGTGATTTGCCCTAGGTCATACAGCTAGCTAGTATCTGGAGTCTGAACCCAGATCCTTCTGACTCCAAGTTCAGGGCCTCATTCATTCATACATGTAGCCTCAACTCTGAGGACAAGGACTATTTTTGATTTTGTTTGTTGTATCCCTGGAAAATTTGACAAAGAGTTTGGCACATTGCGGTAAATTAATCAATGGTTATTGGATTCAACAGAATTTGCATTTTCTTTTCTATCTCACCCAGAGCTAACTTTCTCCATCATCTTACACAGTTTGTAACAATCAGAAATTTCCAAATCCTATTTACTAGCTAAGCACACTGGATGGTTACTGCTTGGATTTCCTTACCTCATTCTAGGACATTAAAAATAGAACAAGACACATACCAATATCCTCTCCAGGCTCTGACAAACCTCCTGGAAACTTCCATGCATTTTTCATCTGAATTTTTAAACCAGAAAACAAAATAAAACAAATTAATATAATGTCCTTTTCCTGAAACCAATCGACAAAAAATAGAATTCAAATCCAGCACCCATTGGTTGAGATACCTGGGGGTGCTTGGTCCTTTGTCATTTTTATGTACTTAGACTTTTCACTGGTTTTTTTGTTTGTTTTTTTGTTTTTGTTTTTTGGTAAGACCTTCATTATATAGAAAGATTTTTTTTTTGGAGACTGGGTTGTCCTACCTTAATTAGGCTGGAATTGCAGTGGCCAGTCCTACTGTATCACTTCAGCCCAGGCCGGTTAGCCCTTTCTTAGACAGCCTAGAGGTCCTGGACTTAGTATAGACACCCAATAGGCTTTCATTCTCCTATAGCTCAGAACTCCCGTGCTCAAGCAATCCACCATCCTCATTCTCTTCAACAGCAAGGATCCCAGACTATTTTTGTTAATGTGATAAAAATTCTGATATAACTCAAAACATGAAGGGAAACATCTACTGAGTGTTTGCAATGATAGCTATGTATATATATATATATATATATATATATATATATATATATATATAATTAACTTTGCTGCTAGTTGATTAGTTAAAGAAACAAGAAAATCTTGAGGCTGCTATAAATAAGTAGTTTGTCAAATGTTATATGTAATCAACAATGTATGCAACTTTTAAATGTCCCCTTAAAATACTCTTATCATATATTCACTAAAAAAGATGGTTACTGTTCTACACTTTAAGTGGTTTTATGTAAGTGTATTTACTTTCTGTGGGTGGCACAAATAAAACATTTATTATGTTTATCATACTGCCTGTCATTTCTTCCTTGCTTTTTGGGGGAGGAGTGGAGATGAGGAAGAGCGGGGAAGATTGGGGGGTGTAGAGAAGAGTGGTTGGAGTATTAAGTCTGGAGTCGGAGAACTCTGATTTGAATTCCGGGTTTCCTAATTACTGCGTCCACAGTGTGCTAACCAAGGTTCTAGAAGAGGGAAAGTAAGCACAAATGGGGATTCTGTATTCTACCCTCACTGGGCCCTTTGTGGGGTTCTGTGCTTGACTCTGGGCACCAAGGTTTAAGAAGAACGTAGTTGCAAAGATCTGATGATGAAAAATGCTATCCACCTCCAGAGGAGTGAAGTGTGAATGTAGACTGAAGCATAATTTTTTAACTTTCTCTTTTTTTTGGTCTGTGTTTTCTTTTGCAACATGACTAATGTGGAAAGATGTTTTGCAGGATTTCACATATATATATATGTACACATATATATGTCACATATATATGTCATATATGCTTATGTCACTCTCACCCCCCCCAAAACCTCATATGGATCCATCCATCCCCCATAGCTATCATCCCATAGCTCTCCTGCTTTTTGTGGCTAACCATCTTGAGAAGGTCATCACATTTGGTACCTCCACCTCCTTTCCTCTCCTCTTCTTAACTCTTAGCAGTCTGGCTTCCACGCTCATCATTCCACCTAAACTGCACTCTCCAAAGTTATCAATGACCTCTTCATTGCCATATGTAATGAATCTTTTCTCAATCCTCCTCCTTTCTGACCTCTCTGAAGTCTTTGATGCTGCCGACTACCCTCATCTGCATGCTCTCTTCTTGCTAGGTTCTTAGGGCACTACACACTCCTGATTCTATCTATCTGACCACTCCTTCTTGGTCATCTGTGTTGTCTCTTTTCTTAAGCTCCACCAAGTCTCCTCATCTCCCATGGATACAGTTATCTCTATGGAGAAAATTCTCAATATATTTACCTAACTCTGACCTCCAGTCTCATGTCTCCAAAGGCCCACTGGACATTTTGAATTGGAATAGTAATTTGGAATGTTACACAAAGTGCATGTCCTTTGACCCAGCTATGACAATCCTAGGCCTATACCCAAAAGAGAACAAAGAAAAAGGAAAGGATTCTTTGTGTACAAAAATATCCATAGCATCTTTTTGTGGTGGCAAAAACCACAAAACCTGGAAACTAAGGGGATATCCGTCACTGGAGGAATGACCTAATGAGTGTGGTATGTGAATATGATGGAATATACTACTGTGCTTTGAGAAATAAGAAAAGAAGTCACCTCAAAAAGGCATGGGAAGGCTTGAAGTGATATGGAGTAAAAGGAGCATGTTCAGAGCAATCTATGCTATGATGTCAATATTATGATAGTGAAGAATTTTGAGCATTTCATAAACTGATGGCCAGAAACACAATTTATACACTAACAGCAGTATAAAAACAAAGAACTGAAAGCTCTAAGAACTATGAGTAACACAATGATCATTAACGACTTCCAAGGACCCCTAACGAAACGTGCCATATGTGACAGAGGGATGGACAGCAGATGATAGAGGGCAGAATGAGACAGGCTTTTGTATGCAACCATCGAGGGAATGCGTTTTGCTTGACTATGCACATGTATTACAGGCAATTTTTCTTTTCTACATCTTTTAATGGGGTGGAGTTTCTCTCAATTAAAATCAGTAGATGGGGGGAGACAGGGAAAGGTTACAGATGTGAAATGTTGCACACCTTTTCAGATGAGATCGTTCTAATATTAATTTTACTTAACCATTTTACTTTGTTATGAGATCTCTCATGAAGTGGGAATAATCTGTAAATGCTTGTAATGTAAAAAGAAAACCAATAAAACTTAAAAAAAATTAAACATATCCAAAATTGAACTCATTACATTTCCCCCTAAACCCTTCCTCCTAACTTCCCCTTATTAATGTGGAGGGTCCTACCATCTTCCCAACCATCCAGGCTCACAATCTAAGTTTCAGCCCCACTCTCATTCCCCATCCCCTTCCCCCCATTTTCTAATCAGTAGACAAATTACGGAGATTCTATTTTCATAGCACCCCTCCTTTGACACCACCATGACCACAATATAGGCTCTCATCACCTCACTCCTGGACTGGTGACATAATCTGCTGGTGGGTCTCTATGCCTCAAGTCTCTCCTCACTCCAATCCATTCTCTATTCAGCCACTAAAGTGATTTTGTTACAGCCCATGTCTGACCATGTCATCTTACACCAGTAGGGTGTAAGACAGAAGACTAGAAAGGTAGTGGAAGGCTGTTATGAAAGACTTTAAATGCTAAACAAAAGATTTGCTATTTGATCATGGAAGTGATAGGGAGTCACTGGATTGTTATTGAGTAGAGGCATGGTGGAATCAGACCTGAAATTCAGGGAGACCACTTGGACAATGGAGAGGACGATGGACTGGAATGGGGAATGACCAGGGAAGGAGTCCAATCAGCAAGCTATTGTAATGGCATGAGGAGTTGAGCATCTATACCAGTGTGTTGGCAGTATCAGAGGAGAGATGGGAGAGAACATGAGAGATGCTATGCGGTAAAACCAACAGACATTGGCAGCACATTGGATTTCAGCCATCAGATAGATCTTTCTAAATCACAAGTCTGACCATTTGGAACTCTCCTTCATTTTCCCAATTCAGTAAACTCCAGGATCACATATTAAAATCTTCTTCTTGGCTTCTAAAGTCTTTTAAAAGGGCTGTTCCTCCTTCAAGATGCCCCATCTCTTGACCCTAGGCATTTTCCTCTGGTTGTCCCCCATGCTTGGAATACTTTGCCCCATCATCTCCATCTCTTGACTCCCTTGGATTCCTTCAAGCTCCAACTAAAATCTCATGTTCTATAGAAATCCTTTTCTAATTCCCTTTAGTTCTAGTACTTCCCTTTAGCTGATTTCCAGTTGAGTCTGTCTATGGCTTGTTTGTACGTTGTGGTTTGCATGTTGTCTCCCCATTGGACTGCAAGCTTCTTGAAAGTAAGAACTGCCCCATGTCTGCCTTTTGAGACTTCTTTCTTACTCCCTTCTATACACTCTGTGATACAGTGACACTGGCTTCCTCAGTATTCCTTACATAAGGCAACCTGTATCCTGACTTCCTGCATTTTCACTGGCTGGAGCTTCCTCCTTATATCTGCTTCTTGGCTTTCCTGGATTTCTTTAAGTCTAAGCTAGGATCCTATCTTCTGCAAGAAACCTTTCTGGAGCCCTCTTATAAGGCTTGTATCTTTCCTCTGAGATTATCTCCAATTTAACTTGTTTGTACATAGTTATTTGAAAGTTATCTCATTGGCCTGTGAGGTACCTGAGAGTAACAGATTGCTTTTTTCTCTCTTTGTATGCCCAGTGCTTAACACAGTGCCTGATACATAGTAGGTGTTTAATAAATGCTTGTTGGTTTGATTTGTTTCCCTTCTCTATAACATGCTGACTTCACAAGAGCAGAAACCAGCCTTTCTAATCTTTTTTGGCAGGGACTAGGGACTAATTTTCAAATGTACATATATTATTGTTTGTGCCACCAGTGGTATCACTATCTGGCAAGGTTTGGAGGTTTAGGGTGAAAAGTGGAAAGCTAAAGGAAGGATCATTTGCTTGCTTGCTCTCCTCTCCTCTATCCCACCCTACCCTCATTTAGAAATGTGGGCAAAGCAGATATGCTTTCCAGACCACATCTGTCTTTTCCCAGTGTACAATCCTAGAAGTGTAATCTTTCCTTGGCCCATGCCATTATTTTGCCTCTGCTCCAGAGACAAGAAACCTCTCTGAGATGCTTACCAATCCATACCACCTGAATCTGGTTTATCATTAACTAGATTAGTCTATGAGTGCATGACATTAAGCTGAGTGTGTATTTATCTTTGCTATTTAGGAGTTTGTAAAAATTATCATAAAATCAAAACCATAAATTATCATCTCACTTGGCCCAGTCTGAGTTACAGAAAATCCTAACATTCTGGCTAGAGGAGTAAATCTCTGACCTGTTTAATTCTGTGCAGACTAAACTTGTCATTGGCATCTTCCCTTGCACTCCCCCTTGCCTGCAATTAATTAAGAGATGAGAGTCACAGTTACTTATGATCACTGCTTGTTTATTTGGGCCAGTGTTTATATAGATGACAAAAACCAGAAAATGAAAACAACTTAAGGAAATAGTTAATCAAATGGAAAATGCCTTTCTTCAACAGGCACCAGGGAAAGGAAGGGAATTCTACCTTTACTATGCTCTTGTGGATCCCAAGGAGTGACTTCATTCATGTTGCACATTACATTCCAACCATATGCCCCAGAGGTCTTTGTTCTAGAGCACAGAAACCTGGTCTCTAGAGGCTGCTTACCCTTCAACATTCACCCTTGATTTTCTGATAGGGTATGCCTTCAGGACTTCTTTCCCTCTCTCTCTCCTTCCCCCCCCCTCTCTCTCTCTCTCACACACACACACACACACACACACACACACACACACACACATACACACGCACACATACACACAGGCCAGTTCAAATACTCTCAGTGCCACAGAAGTCCAACACCAGCCTTGAACTCAAGATGTCTCTCACTCAGTACAGGAAGAAAATGGTGCTGTCTTTCTGAGATTATAGTTTGCAAGACTCACAGCCTGACTTCGCAATCTTTTGCTGCCCCCAGAGAAAGTTCTAAGATCTGGGTTTTTTAATATTAATATCAGAAGTACATAGACTCTATTAGAAAGCACTGGGTTCTTGGTTTCACTGAGAAAGGGAGTTCCAAGATTCTAGTTTCCACAGAAGCCTCTTTTCTAAAAGTCTCACCACAAACCATTTTCCAAAAGAGAAATTTTATAAGGAGGAAGGAAAATAAATTTCTTTTTTAAAAAAAAGTTTTAAAAATTTCATGCTTCTTTGATTGCTGGTTAACAGAGGGGTTATTAGCATGCTTTCCTACTCTCACTATTAAAATATATGAACAATAATAATGGCTAGCATTAAATAGAGCTTACTACATGCCAGGAAGTGTGCTAAGAGTTCTATAATAGTTTCATTTGGTCCTCACAGTAGCCTGAGAAGTAGATATCATGCCCATCCTATAGTTGAGAAAACTGAGACCAACAGAGGTGGAGTTACTTGCCCAAGGTCACAGAGCTAGTGCCTGAGGCCGGATCTGAACTGAGGTCTTCCTGGCTCCATAACTACTGGGCTGTCTAGAGGTCTAACCTACCTACCTGAACATTAAAATATAATGGGATTAAAGTTTATCTTTTAAACAATATGCAAAAAGACCCTAACTCTAGTTAAAGAAAAATTTGATATCTCTTACAAATCATTATCAAATACTGCTTAATTGAAACCTGATCTTATAACTAGACTTGTATCACAATGCCTAGCACACAGCAGAAGCTTAGTAAGTGTTAGATGCCTGACTATTTTGGAATCAACAGGAGTCAAACACATCTGGGCTTGAACATGGGTCAATTAGTCAATCAACTGGTCACTTATAGCCTTCCATAGTTAAAGAGCCCAGTTTTTCCTCTAAAATTTCTGAAAACAACATTGAAGCAAAAATGGAAAAATCTTAAAGGCAATTTCCTTCAACAAATAATGGTGAATGAACTAAGGCAGAAGTATCAATCAATGTCCCTAGAATCAGATTAAAATATAATTAGGAAATATTTGACAAAATAAATAAAAATACAATGGCATGTAGATGATGTTCATCTGTGGTTTTCTAAGTCAATTTGCAGATCCTCACTAAGGTTTAGTGCTCCTCTGCCCCACTATTTGAGTTTGATACCACTAGACTTGGTCACTCCCTTTCATATATTTTCCAGTTGTTCATCCCTGTGGAAGATGGAAGGAAGACAGGAATCAGTGGATGGCAGTGGATAAATCATGGTAGTAAAAGTGAAACTTGCTTAGTTCTCAGGAAAAGGTAGCACTTGAAGTCAGTGTTTATTGGTCATCTACATTGCCCCCCGACTATCAGAAAAAACCAAGATATGGATTAAGGATTCTAACTTTCTGCCACAGGTAAAGGTTAATCTTGCCATATTTGTTGTATAATTATCATAGAACCCAAAGGATCTAAGATCTAGAATGAGAAGGGGCCTTGGAGGCTATGATATCCAACCCCTCATTTTATAAATCAGGAAGCTGAGTTCCACAGAAACTAAGAGATTTGACCGAAGTCCCACAGACAGTGTCAGAGACACCCAAGAGTTGAACCAGATCCTGTGACTCTAGGGTAATATTCCTTGAAGCTCTGAAAGTATATCAACCTTAGTAATACTAGGAATTCTTAGAAAGGATAAGGGATCATCTATGGTTTGTATGGTTTCTCTTTCTCTCTCCTAACTCTATCAGATAACTCTGTTTCCCTAGAAGCTGAAACCAGGCTTGCATTGGCAGCTGAAGATTTGTGGCCAAGAGTTCATGAAGACAGAAGATGTGGAAAATGAGAGGCTGAGAGTGGATGACTTCAAATCATTTCACATTTGAAATTCTATAGTTCCAGATTTTCCAGACTTTGAATTAAGCTTTCTATTCATTCTACCAAGGCCTTCCATCTAGAGGATTAGAATGTTTAAGGAATTAGGGAACAGGGTTAGAAAATGTGCTGAACAGAACCCTTTGCCCAGCCAAAAAATAATATTTCACCAGTTTTGCAGGTTCCTTCCAAGGGTAGTAATACCGAGTGAACCTTAGCCCTAGATTGGTCATGTCTACAAATGTGTCTCACTCTTGATGACCTCAACTGTTTTCATATATCTTCCAAGACAACAGAGGATCCCCCTAGATTTAAAGAGAGGTCAAGTGGGCCCAAATCCCATCTTTGCCATGTAGTCCCTATGGGACCTTGGCTGAGTCATTCCCTTCCCTGGGCCTCAGTTTCCTCACCTGCAAAGTGAGGGAGTTGGACAAGATGGTCTCCAGGCTTCTCTCCACCTCTAAATCTATAATCCTTTTATGAGCCTATAAACTCAGCTCAACAATGAACCATTTTGGTCTAAAGTGAGACAGGCCTATCCTGACCACAAGGGAATTTACTTCCAACTTGAGTCACTCTTTCATGACATGATTTAGACACAGGTTTATTTTATGTGAATGTCCATGTTTTGCTAAAGGTGTAATGACATAAATTCTTGGCTAGCTGATCTACCCTGGGAGTCTGGCTAGAATGGAACCAGTTGCGGCAGCAAGGTGGTCCCTCTCTGGGCGGCCAGTCTCTGCTAAACTCCCCAGTGAAAGGACATTTAACAAAGTCATTTCCCAGGCAGAGTGACTATTTTGAAAGCTCAAAGGTATATTCTTCCTTAAAACAGAACAAAATGTTCATTACTAGGCAGACTAACTCCCTGTCTTTCCTTAATAAGGAATTTGATGGAGATAATTTAGATCATGAGACAGACAGATATGCAAATATATGTGAAATAAAACAACTTAATTTGTCACTCTGTAAAAAGCATTCCATGAGACTACTCTTATAAATTCCTTTTATTATTATGGACCTGATCAACATCAATAAATATGAACCATACAAAGAGGGACAGAAAAAGTACTGGATATGAAATCTCTGTAATTCCTATAACATTTATAAAGCACTTTGCAAATCTTAAAGCACAATATAATTTCTAGCTTATATATGTATATATGATATTTTATAAGTTTTAATAGCTCAGTGTATACTATGAATTTTGAGACATTGTGTGAAGATATAAATGTGCATGTGTGTATACACACACATATATGTATATATGTATGTATGTGTGTAATTGGGAAATTTTTCCTGATAAAGATCTGAAATGCATAGAATTATAGACTTCAAAATAGAAGGGACTTCAGGTGTCTTTTAGTTCAGCTGCTCCATTTTACAGGTGAGGAAATTAAAGACCAGAGAAGTTAAATGGCGTGAGCAATAGTGGTAAGTGGCATATTCCTGGGGCTTCATAAGCTTCTTGACTTGAAGGATTTTCAAGGAGTCCCTCCAAGTTGACACTGATCCATTCCTTTTGGTAGCTTTCAAATGATGTCATCTTTCCCCAATAAACTAAGAGCTAGTTTATATTTCACCATCTTGCCTGCAAGGTGATCAAAGGATACTTTGTCTAATGTCTTGCTGAAGCCTGGGTATATTATGTTTATATTTTCCTCAATTAGAAGTTAAGGAAATTTATCAGGAGAGAAATGAAGTTAATCTACCATGAGTTATTCTTAATGAACCTGAGCTCAATCACTCTCATCACACACCTCCCCCGATCCTTTGTGGACTTTGTGGGTTGCCTGGTTATGGGTACCTGGGTATGACACAAACTTGAAATAATTCATTCCAGAATTTTTCAGGAATAAGTGTCAAGTTCACTAGAATTCACCTTCTTTCCTTTCCTTTCTTTTTTTCAATTGGGATATTGCTCCACCATTGATCCTGCTCATACATTACTGATAGCATTTATTATTACAACTTCAAGCTCTCTCAGTAATCTATGGCATAACATATCCAGACCAGATGGTTTAAAGACATTGAAAACAACGAGATATTATTCTTGTCTCACTTATACTGGGTTTTAATTCCCAGCTAATGATTTCTGTTCCATTTTTTGCAGACTGAAAATTGAAAAAAGAGGAGTAGTAGCACTTGGTGGGTGATAACCCTGAATGATAGCTGTCATGGAGCCATTTCTCCAATGGCAGTGGATTAAGTTCCTCCAGGAGAGTCCACAGCCTAAGGAGCAGACCGCCCAGTGATGGTCAGGTCTGTCCTTTCTGACTGCTGTGCATTGCCCAGCAGTTGCTGCCTCGTACTAGTCTGATATTTCGTTGGGGATGAGTACATTTTTCTTTTTGGTTGCCCATAGCTCCCCAGGGACATGCAAATTAGCCCAGTGGCCCAAGCAGGTGTTCTTCATTCTGCAGGTAGAGCCCAATCCTTTCTTTTGTGCTCAATCCTACAGTATGAGACTGTACTTTGTATACCATGATTGCTCAACAGATGTTTGCTGACTAACTGAATCAATGAAAAAAATTCAATGCAGGAGCAGAACAACGTCTGGGGAATGTAGTGGCCTTGGAGCTGGAAGGACTTGAGTTCGGTCCTTGCTTCTGAAATATACAGGCTGTGTAACCCTGGGAAAAGCAGACAGCTAGCAATTATTAGGAGTCTCCTGGCTATTGTCCTTCATTCTCAGAGAAGACCAACATGACATACTGGGTTGGGGTTAAGTTTCAGCGTGTCAACCTGTGGCTGGATCAGACCAAGATGAGCTCAGAAGGCTCTACCACAGGTCAGGCACAAATTTAGTAAATGTCTACTGCATGATAAGTAGGATGCCAAGAACTGGAGATACAAAAAAGGCAAAAACAGTCCTTGATTGGAAGGGGCTCACAGTCTAATGGGGGAGAAAATACGTAAACAAATATGTAAAAATAAGCTACGAACAGGATAAATGGAAAACAATTAAGCAAGGAGAATCACTGGAATTAAGGAGGGCTGGGAGAGGCTTCCTGTAGAAGATGAGATTTTAGTTGGAATTTGTGCACAAACAATATACTCACAGGATAAACCAGGAGTAGTCTCAGAAACAAAGTAGTAAGATTAGGGAGGACTTGGTGCCTTAGGCAGGTCTCTAAGAGCATAAGTGGTAGAGAAGGTAGAGACTTGCCTTAATAGAAAGAGTATTCTCCTTTGAGAGTTCCTTATATCAAAGAAATCACAGGCCTAGCCTTTATTCTTAATATTACAAATGAAAAAATACTACAAATATATAAACTTTGATACAGATGCAACATCTCCAAGACTGTACAAATGAGGGCAAATATTTAGACTTTTCTAGATGGATGTCTTACTCTGTCCTCAAACTTAGCACATCTCAGACTAAATTATCTTCTCCCTTCCAACATCCTTGCTTCTATCTATCCGGGATAAAATCCCAGATAAGCAGGCTCATGGCCCTGGAGTTTTACTGAACTGTATTGGAATAGGTCCGAAATCTATCATCTGTGTCTTGAAAATAATCCTGCCTTTCCACCATAATAGGTGTGATAATGATGTTGTATTTATTCTGGGGAAGTGAGGAAGGCTTACAACAATAAGATATGACATTGGGAAATGTTCCAAGGATGAAATAACTTACAAGTCCATCAACAGTACTTTGGTAATTCAAAAACCTATGGTTACTTCCATCTGAGCACTCCTTCAACCAAGGCAGGATTCAATTGATGGTCACTGTGCCCAAAACAATTCATTGTCTTGTGGCCAACCTTCTGGTATTGAACTTTTTGTGTGTTTGGTTAGGCTGACCTTCAAATAAACACATATCATCTACCACCAGGCTTGTCCCTGAGGCCTTCCCAGTTTTGTGACACCTGCCACAATTTCCATTGCATGGGCATAGCCTTTTTAAGAAGTCAAAGTCACGTACATGTCATGGAGCACTATAGAACTGTAGTCAAAATAAAACCAAAACAAACCCTAAAATCTTTCCCAATAAATAAGTAATCTAATATAGTAAATGTTATTTATCTATTTTTCAGTGAAAATCTATATATCCTCTCAAAATTTTCTTGTCTTAGAACCTGTATTTGGTTATTAATTGTATTTTTGTATGGCTGTTGTCCTTCATCTTCAAAGAGGACCAAAATGACATCACCACTGTAAAATGAAATTTCAGCGTGTCCAACCGTGACTGATCAGACCAACAGGAGCTTGGAATGTTCTACCACAGGTTGGGCACAGATAGTCCATTTGAATATTTAGGGTGGATATCCCATATTTGCGCATCTGCATTTACTTGGTGCTGTCTCAATTCTGCTTTGCTCAAAGAGCACAGCACCTTTTCTTATGTGGGTATATCATGCTGAATGGTCCTGTGCCAGTGTCTCTCCCCCATGTTGCACAGTCAAATCCGAAGTTCTTGAGAGTGTCTTTGTATCATTTCTTCTGGTCACCATGTGATCACCTGTCCCATGTGAGTTCTCCATAAAATAGTCTTTTTGGCAAGCGTACATTTTGCATTTGAACAACATGGCCAGTGCATTGGAGTTGTGCTCTCAAGCCAAGTTTGAATACTTGGCAGTTCAGCTCGAGCAAGGACTTTAGTATCTGGTACCTTATCCTGCCAAGTGATCCTCAGAATCTTCCTAAGACAGTTCAAATGGAAGCAATTCAGTTTCCTGGCATGGCGCTGGTAGACTGTCCATGTTTCACAGGCATAAACAATGAGGTCAGCACAAGGGCTCTGTAGACCTTTAGTTTGCTAGTCAGTCTAATGCCTCTTCTCTCCCAAACCTTTCTTCGGAGTCTCCCAAATACTGAGCTACCTCTGGCAATGCATGCATCAACCTCATTGTCAATGTGTACATCCCTGGAAAGTACACTACCAAGGTTAAGTGAACTTAAAAAACCTGAAGAAGCTTTGAGGGCTGTTAGGCTCCTTTCATCTGGCAAAACACCTGCTGCTGATTCTATTCCAGCTGAGATTTACAAGGTAGGGGATCATTGCTCAGACAAAAGCTGACTAAAATTTGTTATATGGCAAGAGGAGGTTATTCCCCAGGAGTTCAAGGATGCCTCCATTGTCCATCTCTATAAGGGTAAAGGGAATAGATTGTCCTGTGACAATCACAGGGGGATCTCTCTTTTAGTCATTGCTGGCAAAATCCTTGCTAGATTCCTCCTTAATAGGCTGATCCTTCAGCTGAAAGATGGGCATATACTTGAGAGTCAATGTGGCTTCGGAAAGGGCCGAGGAACAGTCGATATGGTGTTTGCTGCCCAACAACTCTAGAAGAAATGTGAGGAGCAGAACAGGGGTCTGTACACAACGTTTGTGAATCTAACCAAGGCCTTTGACACTGTTAGTCATGAGGGCTTTTGGAAAATTATGTCAAAATTTAGTTGCCTGGAGAAGTTCATCCATATTGTAGATGGCATGTTTGCCCGGGTTCTGGATAATGGACAAAGCTCTCATGCCTTTCCAGTCATCAATGGAGTGAAATAGTGCTATGTGCTCCCATGCTTTTCAACATGATGTTTTCAGCCATGTTGACAAATAATTTCAATGAGGATGAACACAGCATCAAGGTCAACTACTGTACTGATGGTAAGTTCTTCAATTTGAAAAGGTTACAAGCCAAGACCAAAGTGGAGGGAGTGCTGGTGCATGACTTTCTGTTTGCAGGTTACTGTACACTCAATGCAGCCTCTGAAGCTGGGATGCAGCAAAGTATGGATCACTTCTCTGCTGCCTGTGCTAATTTTGGCCTAATAATTAACACCAAGAAAACACAGGTGCTCCATCAGCCACCACCACACCATCCATACGTTGAACCATCAGTTACAACAAATGGAGAAGCTTTGAATGCTGTGGTATTTTTATATAACACCAACTTCAATGGCCTCTTACAGAGACAATGAAGACTGCTACTGTATCTTTTATGAGGAAATGGAATCTTGGAGAGAGAGATTCTAGGTCTCCTGGAAGAAACTGTGTCATGGCTAGGAGACACTATGAGAGTCATAGACAGAAAGACTTGAGAGACCTTTGGTGAGACTTAAATGATAACTTGTGCTCCTCACATTTCACCTGCGGAGAATAATTGCTTCTCTAAAAGCTCTCCAGCTGCTGAATTCTTCCAGCCCATAGCCACTCGTCAGGGCACTGAGAAAATGTTATTTCAGTGATAATCTAACCCTAAAATTCTCTCAAGTTGGAGAACTTGCAAGGTTCTCAAAACAGTTTCTCCTCAATCTATAGACAGTGATAGGAGTCATGCAACCCCTCTTTCTGAAGAGAACTGAATTTAACTGTCTTATGCGGTAGACATGACTTCACTTGTATAATTGACATCATATCACTTGCCTTCTCAATGGATGGAAAAGAAGCAGGAAAAAGAGTGAATTTAGAACTCAAAATTTTAAAAAATTTATGTTAAAGAATGTCACATGTGATGTGGAAATATTTAATGAAATAAATAAAAATACATGTAAAAAATTTAAAAAAAAAAAAAAGAAAAGAAAATATCTTGAAGAGAACACCCATCCCCAGAGCTGAGTAAGAAGACCATGGTTCAAGTATTTGTAAAGAAGTTGGCATTTGTTTGTAGTTGATGCTCAGAGGTGACTTGAGCTGTTGTATTTTTCTCTGCTCAGACAATGTTGAAAATTTTAAATGACTTTTTTTGTTACATTGTTAATAAATTGTATATTCAAACGACACTGATATTATATAAGCTTGTGAGACCAAAGCATTTGAGAGAGAAGAGGAGTGAAAGCTTATGGGAAAAGAGGTTTCTTTGACTTAACTAGAGAAGGGATAAGAGCTAATTAATAAAAAAGATTAGCAATTCTATGTACCATGAAGAGTTATCAAAACATACACCTTGATTGTTTTAGAACTCATGATAAGCACGAGAAAAATGAGCAGGAAGAATGGGATGAGGGTTGGTGGAGTTGTCACTTGTACCACTGTCCCACCACTTAGGTTCCTGATGATAACAAAGGCACTCACTAATTCTCTTCAGGATATCCATTCTATTACATAAGAATTAAAGTCAGTCTTCTTCAGTCCTGGAGACAACTGAACGCCAGGTACACCCATGTAGGTTACATGTGGGATGTCAACCCAGAACCTGCTACACTCACAAAAATAAAAGTAATTATTCTGTCTACTTCTTGTCCACATTCTTGGGCAGGAAGAATTGCATCTCTTGTCTCAGTCAGTCTGCCTTCCCTTTTAAATATAATGTATATGACCAGGTCATTACAACAATTGACAACTGAATTGTAGCAGCAAACCCTTCATTACCTGAGTTATTCGTCTTCCAGATCACACCATTATTTCATGTAAAGTAGTGGCATTTCTTTCCTGAGAGCTTACTGGCTCATTGGAAGAGAGCTGAATCATGCTGCTATTTCTTCAGAGCTATCTGGACTTCTCCTTTCTAGCATCATCTATGGCCTGAAAGAGGTGAAACCTCTCAGGGATTCTTAATATCTTATGCTGCCTTCCCTGGTGAGAGGAAGAACACAGGGAAAGACAGGTTTTACATCTGTTTTGTTGTAAGAAAAGGTATGACTTTATAGAAAGCTGACTGGACAAAGCAGATTCCTTTGCTATTTGAAGGGCTGGCTGAGGAAAGGCTACATGGCTGCATAACTAACTATAAATTGAAAAGGAGAAACCCTTCAGAGTCCTAAAAAAATTTTTGAGGAGTCTGGCAATTCTCCAACTTAAGGGAAATTTGAATCACTGAAAGAACACAACACTTTCTCAGCACCCTGCCAAGGGTGGTAGTGTGCTAAAAGAATTTATCATTGCTTCAGCAACCTAAGAGTAGCAGAGAAGAAGCTGGTCTCAGCAGGAGGGACATGAGGACCACAAAGACAGCAGAAAACAGTGGAGTGGTTTGGCCTAGTCAGTGAAGTTTGGCGCAGATTGTTTTCTAGAGAGATCTAGGACATAAAAGTCCTGCCACCCAAAGTTGTGAGTTGTTCTCCTTGGGTACAAATTGCCCTATTCATGTAAGTGTGTGCCCATTTTTCCCCCCAGAACACTGTGAATTCTTGGCAGAATATGACCCAGGTTTATTCATTCATTGTTATACTTTAAATACTCCTCCTCTTTTCTCCTACTGAGTAAATGTTATTCCTGCTTTTGTCTTACCATTTCATAAATGTTTCATATTTAAGAGAATGGCATAAACATAACTGATTTTGTGTATATGGGAAGCAAAGTTGTTAGGGCTCAGGAGCTATAGGCATGAGTTACTCTGAGAACCTTGATAGAGTTGAATAGCAGCCATGTGGCCATCCCTTTGGAATACTACCATGACATGCCAATGTGGATACAGGTGGGATGAGACAGGAAGTCCCAGTCCTGGGGCAGAACCTGGAGACAGCTGGAGATGAATTCCATGTATGGGTCTTATATGGACCTGTTTATTCACATGCTGTTTTCCCCATCAGAAGGTAAACTTCTTGAAGGAAGGACTCTCTTCTCTTCACCTCTCCCCCAAATTTTCCTTTCAGATTTTAGGGCAGGGCTCTGTCCATACTAAGCATTTAATTAGTTGTTGACTGATTGACTCTTTAAAATGTTGATCTGATGATTTGTGGACAGGGATATCTTAGGCAACATAAATACAGAAAGCTTATTTTCTTGTTCTCCTAGAATAATTTGATTATACAGAGTTCATTTATAACAGAAGCATCACTTACTTTATTTCGATCTTGTACAACCAATACTTTTCCAGTGTCTTCATCAAATACAGCACCTGTTAGGATGAAAGTACAGATGAAGGAAAATTAAATTTAGATTGATTCAGCTCTCTGCCCAACCCAGCTCCCAATCACTCTTTAATATCTAGCTTAGCCTTCTCTACATAGCCTCATATGACCACTTCAATCTTCCTTCCTTCCTTTTTCTTTCCTCCCTCCTTTCTTCCTTTCCTCCCCCGCTCTCTTTCCCTCCCTCCTGCCCTTTCTTCCTTCCTTCTCTCTCTCCTTCTCTTTCTTCTTGCCTTCCTTCCATTTGTCTTTTTCCCTCTGTTTCTCCCCACCTCCATCCTCTGAATTCCTGCAGCATAATGCTTGTATCTTTCTCCTGAGACCTCACACTTCCCTTATATCAGGGTGACCTCTAAGCATGCTTTCCCACAGCAGACTGAAAGCTTCCAAAGGGCAGAGAAACATCTTATCCATCACTACATCACCAGAGTATCCTGTAGAGTGCCTTAGGGGATGTTCTGGATCAGGTTTATCTCAAACCGATCCAATAATTAGCACACAGTGAAAATACCTACTGTAAAAGCAGCAACATCTTCTCCATGAAGGCTAGACTAGTTTTTCCATAAAAGGTATTGAAGACATGGGGCCCATCTCCAGTCATCATGATCTATATTTCACCACTGGACCCAAATGGCTCCAGAGGAGAGAATGAGGCTGGTGACCTTGCACAGCCCAGCTTCACTTAAATCCAATTCATTTGCAAGTCATGGCATCACCTCCCTGACGTCATAGGCTTCTTTGAGAACAAAGGGCAAACAAAAACATTGAAGGCATCCTTGAGATTTATTGGTCCAGGGGATTGACCAGTGACATGGCTTCCTGATGATGTAAGTAGCAAGGGCAGTGCTGGAGCTGTGAGGGTCTGTTTCTTCAAGTGTGAAATGAACCAGCACAGTCAATGCAAAGGCAAGGAAGGTATCTGTGTTTTCACTGGTGATACCATAGACCTGGAATTCTCTTTCTTCATCTGCATGTCCTGCCTTCCTCAAGTCCCAGTTAAAACCCTACCTTCTATAAGAAGCCTTTCTTCATGCCCTTTAATGAGGGTGCATGCTTTTCTGTTAACTATGTCCCATTTGTCCTCTATATAGCTTGTTTGTACCTAGTTGTTTGGGTAGCTAGGTGGCACTGCAGTGGATAAAGTTCCAAGTCTGGCCAGGAAGACTCATCTTCCTGAATTCAAATCTGACCTCAGACCCTGGGCAAGTCACTTCACCCTGTTTGTCTCAGTTTCCTCATCTGTAAAATGCACTGGAGAAGAAAATGGCAAATCACTACTATACCTCTGCCAAGAAAACTGAACAACTCAATAACAATACATAGTTGTTTAAATGTCATCTCTCCCATTAGACTATAAGCTCCTTGAGGGTAGGGATGTCTTTTTTTATTCTTTGTATCCCCAGTGCTTCGAACAGTGTCTGGCACATAGTAGGTACTTAACAAATACTTGTTAACTGTCTGATTGTCTCATTTTATTCTGAAATTGGCTCTCGTCAGGTCTGGCCTACAACACTCATGGACCATAAAATTCAATAAAAATAAATGTACTCACCGTAAGATTAAAATGCAATTTACTAAAAACAGACACAGTTCTCTGCATTTGCCAGAATGAAAACATTGGGTCAGAAGGACATTTGGTAGGACAATGAAAATTCTACTTCATTTCATGAACATATATTTCCCAGTGATGTGGCTTTTCTTGCCTCTAATCCTCTGAATCAATCAAATCCTGAGGACAACCTCAGTCGATAGAGTGCTGAACTTAGAGTCAGAATGACCCAGGTCCCAATCTTGCTTTTTACTAGCTACGTGACCCTGAGCAAATCACTTAACTCATACATAACCTCAGGTTTGTCATCTGTAAAATGGGTACAGTAAGAGTAACTACCTCATGGAGTATTGTGATGAACAAATGAGATAAAGTAGATAAAGCACTCTGGAGACCTTGAGGTATTAGGTGAACGCTCACCATCACCACCACTACTTCTACCATCATCTCCATTATCACTTTCACCATCCCTATCACCATCATCATCATCACCATCCCCATCCCCATCATCACCATCATCATCACCATCATCATCCCCACCATCACCATCATCATCCCCACCATCACCATCATCCCCATCACCATCATCATCATCACCATCACCATCATCATCACCACCATCACCATCATCATCCCCACCATCACCATCATCATCCCCACCATCACCATCATCCCCATCACCATCATCACCATCACCATCACCATCATCATCACCACCATCACCATCATCATCCCCACCATCACCATCATCACCATCACCATCATCATCATCACCACCATCACCATCCCCATCCCCATCACCATCATCACCATCACTATCATCATCACCATCATCCCCATCACCATCACCATCATCCCCATCACCATCACCATCATCACCATCACCATCATCACCATCACCATCATCACCATCACCATCACCATCATCATCTCCACCATCACCATCACCACCATCACCATCACCATCCCCACCATCACCATCATCCCCATCACCATCATCACCATCACCATCATCCCCATCACCATCATCATCCCCATCACCATCATCCCCATCATCATTACTGTTGTAATGCTCATAACCCAGCTTACACAAAACAGATTCTTCTCCTGCCACTTGCTGGCAAGGTTCCCCAATCATCCAGGAAACCTGCCACCTTTTAAATAACCTTCAGGCTCTTACTAAACAACTTTAGGAATCCCATGTTTAACACAGCTCCTGACATACAGTAGGCACTTAATAAATGTTGATTAAATGAATAAATGGTACTAGGAAGAAAATGTAATTAAGATAGAGTAGCAATCTTGGAGCAGCCTGTGGTCTAAGAGAAGAAATGAATGTCCCTGTGGGCCCCTGACTTCATGTGGCATTTTTTTTTCATTTCTAAGGTGCTTAACATGTGTGAGTCTATGTGGTAGTTATGGTAGTTTTTTATGTGAATATTGCAGAACCTGATATTTGGAATCGATCGATCAAAAATTAATGATCTGTATGTGCCAGCCACTGTCCTAGAAGCTGGGGACACTTAAAGACACTCTGTTCTCAAAAGGCTTATGTTCTCATGAGGAGGGGGAGAAATACTGTGTTAATATGTAGCTACCTTCAAGATAACACACAGAGTAGATGGAAGGTGCTAGCACCCAAGGGAGCTGGAAAGGTCTCCTACATAAGATGAGATCTGAGCTAAGTCTTCATGGAAGCCAGGGATTCTAAGAGAAGGAGGGGAGAGCATGCCAAGCATGGGCAGCAGCTGGGGCAAAGGCACAGAGGTGGGAGATAGAGAGTAAAGGACCTCAGCAACTATGTCATCCCTCAGACCCCGAGAGGAATTACCCTTACTGTATAACTGATGAGTGATTCTTCTGATACTTGAAGACCACCATGATGGGAGAACCGACAGCCTGCAGACCCAACCCCTCCCACTCTGCGTGAGCTCTGACCCCATGAGGTAAGCTCCATAAGGAAAGAAAGCAGAACTTTATCTAACCTTGCATCCTTCCCAGAGGCAGCTGGCACAGGGCACATGATCAATACTGACTGGGCTAGTTGAATAGAATTGGTGGTGAGGTATAGAGAAAAGAACCCTGAACGTGGAGACCAAAGACCAGGTTCAAATATCTGTCACTACCTCTGTGGGCTTGGGCAAGTCTGCTAAGCTCTCTGGGCCTAAGAGTCCCCCAGTGGAAATGAGGGGACTCTTTTCTAGCTCCCATTTTGCTCTAATGGCCATGATTCTGCAAATAATTCAAAACAGAACTGTATCAAGTACATGGAAGCGGCATGAATAAGGCTCTAGAAAAATTTATAAGACAAAAGATCACTTTTGGCTGGGGGAGGATGGGTCAAGAAAACCTTGAAATTATAAAGACTGGATTTCAAATCCTGACTCCAAAACTTACTAGTTGTAGAACCATGGACAAGTCAGAGAACCTCCCTGAACTTCAGTTTTCTCCTCTGTAAAATAGGGATAAGAATTCCTGAAGTATATACTTCACAAGGCTGTTATGAGAGTCAAATGAAATAAAATAGATGCTTTGCAAACTTTAAAGAGCCGTAGACACGTCAGTCATGCTTAACAAAAAGAATCACAAAACTTTGCACTTTTATAGCATTGGATGTTTAGAAATGGAGCCCCTCTTTGGAATTATTTTAAGAAAATATCTAAAATGTCCAAACTCTTTGACCCAGACATCTGGGAGATGAGTGACAAAGTAGCAAGGCCTCATTTACACCAAAATATTAGTAGGAGCACTTTTTGTGGCGACAAAGAACTGGAAAGTAGATGCCTGTCAATCAAGTTGTGGCAAACAAATATAATGGAATATTACTGCGTTTTCAGAAACAATGACTATGAAGAATTCCGAGAGGGCCAGGAAGGTCCACATGGACTGCTATGAGTGACGTCAGCAGAACCAGGAAAACAAGGTAAATAGAAAGAACCACAACCAACTGAATGTGATGTGATTACAATGACCAAACTTGGTGCTGAGCCAAGATTTAAATCTTGTTCTCTCCTGATTCCAAGGTAAGTGCTTTACAAGGGAAGAACTGCTTTTTCTTGAAGAAAAACAACCTTTTTTTACTATCAAAGTAATTTTTGAAAACCATCAAGCAATCAATAATCAACATACTTTCCATTCCATGTGACTTTGTGCTGATGTCTTGTCCTGGTGCCAACAAAATACAAAAATGGAGACATACTGTTAAAATTCAGTAATCTACTACATTTGTCAGAGGGTCAAATTTATAGTTCAATATTTCAGGGATTAAGACCTGGGGGAAAAGCAAGTATCATGAAATCAACATGTGAGCTCCCCCTGGTGGTCCTGACTTGAATGAACGATCCCATATGGTATCCATAACTGGAAAGAAAATCCTATCTCAACCATGGTGCTAAGATGCTTTCTAGAGAGCAGGCATCATCTTCTAGCCAAAGCCAATGGCTTTGGGGTCCATGAACTTGGAGAGGAGAATAAGTTACAGCTTTATTTTCACTAATCTATAACTGAAATTTAATATTTCCTTTAGTTTTTAAAAAACATTATTGTGAAAAGAGGTCTGTAGGTTTTGCCAAATTACGAAAGGGGTCTAGGAGAAAAGAAAACAGATTAGGAATTCTGGGCCAGATAATTTCAGCTGCCCTTTCAGATTCTTAATTTATAAATCTATGATCACAGCTGTCCTAAAAGTCTTAGTACAATTTTAAGCACTTAATCTTTTAAAAACTTTAAAGAAAAAAATATTTAAAAGTTTTCCTTAGCTGGGTGTTACTTTTTCTAAGGTGCAAGCCTTAGTTCCTCCAAAGTTAAAGAGCTTGGAATTAGGATTAGGGTTGGCTTAATACACCCTGTATTTAAGCAGAAAAGTCAGGCCCTTAAACACACCAGTAATAGACTACAGAAGTGTGACTAACCGGTGATCTTTCCGCCCTTCCATTGCTCAGGCATGTCCAACTATTGACCCCATGGACCACAGCATGCTAGGCCCTTCCGTCCTTCACTACCTTTCAAATTCTGTCCACATTCATGTTCATTGTTTCTATGACACTATCTCTCTATCTCATCCTATGATTTCTCCTTTTGCCTTGAATCTTTCCTAACATCAGGGTCTTTTTTCATTGAGTCCTTTCTTTTCACTACATGGCCAAAGTATTTAAGATTTAGTTTATTTGTCCTTCCAGTGAACAGCCTGAATTAATTTCTTTTATGTATAGACTGATTTGATCTCCTTGCTGTAGAAAGAACTCTCAAAAGTCTCCAGAAACACAATTCGAAAATGTCGATTCAGGCTGGGCTTAAACATCAGATGGAAAAGGTCACGTTGTTCGCTGCTTGCTGATCAGCACGCGCTGGTTGGATACACTCCCTGGCACCAGGTTCGTCTATGGTTGCTACACTGAGCTGATGGAATCTAGGCAGATTTCAGGGAACTGAAAGCAGAGAAATTAGAAGCTTGAATCCTCTGGGATCCACAGCCATTCATTAGGCTTGTTAGATACAGGTGGAATCAACCTACTAATAAGCATTGACTGAGCACCCACTGTATATACAAAGGACCATGCTGGGCATTATGGGGGAAAGCAAAGACACCCAAAGGGCTTAATGAGATCATACATGCAAACATTCACAGAGAGAGATAATTAATAACATAATACAAAACACGGCAAGAGTCAAGTGAATGGTGCAAGCTAGTAAGATCAGAAAGCCTCAAGCATGTGCTGATAAATGTTGGCCAACCAGCTTTCTGGGGGAAGAGGGGAAGTACATATTACACACTGGAAAGTGGAATTTGCATTATTAACATTTTCTCCATATTTCTTAACTCTAAACAATCAAGAAAACAATATCAAGCCCTGATTTGTAGTGTCTGCTGATTTCTGGGGTACAAATGCTCACAATGAAAATTCACAATCAGTTGTCACTGGCCAGTTTGAGGCTGGCTCCAAGACATCTCTGATCTGGCCTAAGGAAGGGACCCACAGACTGACAGAGCTAGGGTTAGGGTTAAAGAGAGGTTCTATAGAGCTCATCCTGTACAGGAGGGTCTTGACCTGGAGTCCATGGGAAGACTTCAGGGAGTCTGTATATTTGAATGGGCAAAAAAGAAAGCTTTATTTCAACGTAATTGTTTTCCTTTATAATACTATATATTTTTATATATTTGAAACCACGATTCTGGGAAGGAGTCCACGGGTTTCATCATACTGCCAGAGGGTTCCATGATGCCTAAAAGGTGAAGAATCCCTGACCTAGTCAATCCCTCTCATTTTACAGATGAGAAACTGGAGCTAAGAGGGGAATGGTCTTTCTCCAGCTAACGCCGGTAAGAAAGGCTGGGATTCGGACCAGGGCAGTGATACATCGTGGAGAGGGAGCTGTCCTTGGAGCCAGGAAGACTCTGATACAACCCGGCTGGGTTGCTGTACCGGTGGATGGGCTGGCCTTTCTTCACATGGGGGGTCCTATCAGTGCAGTCTCAGATCTTCATATATCTCTCTTTCTGCAGCGCTACAACCGAGATACAAAGTGAGATTTCACAGCATGTGAATGAAGTGTAACGACGAGCCCCGCAGAGGACAAGTTAACCTGTGTGAGGCCACGCTGATCTCGTTGATGGGAGCGTGCGTAGGCTGGGTAATTGACCTTGGTAAGGAGGTTTGGGCGATGCCATGTGGAGTTGGCACAGTATCACTATTGTAATCATGAAAGTACACTTTCATGAATGAAGTAACCGAGCCGAGATTCTGAGAGTGATTGCTGATGTCAGCAAGGATAGTGGAGGCAAAATAATTATGTTAATTTTATGATTTGATGTGTAAAAATAAGAGTAAATTACTCAACTGGGGCTCACTCTTGAACAATGAGGGCCTTCATTAGTCTGAAGATTGGCTGGTCTGCTTTGGGGGGTCCAACAGAAACAATACTAGGTGTAAAGAGATATATTTTACTGTGTGACTTATGGAATGGTTCCTTGTCTGTGCTTTTAAGAGCTAAAATTCAAGAGAGAGATGACACTTTCAGCTAGAGAGGTCGAGCAAGAAGACTTCATGCAGGAACCTGGACCTTGTTGAGCTTTTTCTGTTGTAGCTGACTCTTTGTGACCCCATCTGGGGTTTTCTTGGCAGAAATGCTATAGTGGTTTGCCATTTTATAGATAAGGAAACTGAGGCAAACAGGATGAAGTGACTCACCCAGGGTCACACAGCTAGTAAGTATCTGGGGTTGGATGTGAAATGCATGAAGATGAGTGTTACTGACTGACACTCTACAGCATCACCTAGCTGCCCAGTATATTCTTATGATGTTATATTAATATACTATTTATCTCTGTTTGTTTGTTGTCTCCTTGACAGCAGGGATTCTTTTTGGATTCGTAGTGCTTAGCGCAGTGTCTATAAAATATCAGGCATTTAATAAAAACTTATTGATAGACTGAAGTCACAAAGTCAGGATCTGAAGGCCAGTGCTTTGATTAGAAGCCCAGTATCCTCTCCACTGTCCTGCCAGGACTGGGACCAAGTCTTCGGACTTAACCCTGCTGGTCCTTGCACATGGCTCACTGCTTCTTGGATGCCAAGGAAATCCCAGCTAAGGCCTTTTGCACTCTGAAAATCTGTGAATTGTTCCCTGAATGGGGGTGGTTCTCTGGGCAATTTTAGCTCCCAGAAGCAAGTGGGTGGATTTCCAGGTCACCAGATTCTGCAAGATAAGAATTTGGGGAGAATGCTGGCTTGGGTACTGACCTGCAACTCCTACTTGGTGGGTGGCGTAACCTGGCAAGCGACTGGGCCCTTCCCCCAGCCACAGGGTCATCAGGGATGCATCGGACTCCGCGTGGTGAAAACGAAGGCCCAAGGAAGCCGCTGGGCTGATAAACTGGCTTTGGAAGATGGGGACATGCAGCCAGACAGCTATTCTGCCCTCTGCTCGCCACTGCTGGATTGAGGCTGCAATGGAGAAGGATGACACAAAAGTGTTTTTAAAAAATTGTTTTTTGATCTTTTGCTTTCACATTACCCAAAGCCTCCTCCTCTCCACCTCTCCCTCCCAGAGGGCATGTCTTATAGCAAGGAATAAAAAAGAGGAAATAAACCAGCTAAGTATAACCAATATATCAAAAACTTCTGATACTATATGTAGTGTTCCACGCTGCAGACACCCACCTTTGGAAAGAAAGGAGGGAGGGACTTGCTTCTATTTTTCCCTTGGAGTCAATCATGGCCACTTAATTTCACAGCAATCAGTTCCATTGTGGCATTCTTTGCAGTTATTTAGAGATGTTTTTAGAGCTTTTGTTTTAATTACCTACATTTCCCCATGTATCTCTCTACTCTTGTCTTCCCAGGGAGCCATCTCTTACAACAAAGAAGAGAAAACAAATGAAGAAGTAGGTCAATAGAGCCAGCATATCAGAAAAGTCTGACATTATATGGTGCATTTCCTGCCCAGTGTTCCCCATATCTGCAAATAAGTTGGGGGAGGGAGATACTTTCTTATATCTATTCTTTGTGGTCAAGTTTGGTCACTTTGATTTCACAGGATTTGATTATTTTCTTTTTTTTCCTTTTGTACTTTTAAAATTGTGTGTGTATGTATGCATTTGCTAATTCTATTTAATTCACTTTTCACCAGTTCAAATAAGTTTTTCCATATTTCTTTGTATTATTCAGGACATAAGTATTTAAGGACTTTCCAGAGAGTATCTAAATTTAGCAGAAGAAATGAAAGGGCAAATGCTGTCTTGGAGGTCAGCCTTTGAAAGTAATCCAAATTTTCCAACTACTTAAGATTTATTACTTCAGACTGACTGAATGCAGGTGGATGATCTAATCCTGCCTGGAATTGACATGAAAATGGGGAAATATTGTATCCCTGCCATGTCCTTACTATTGGTGGCGATTTCCTATAGTCAAAAGGTTTGTAAGCTTAATACCAGATCCATTCAATTATAGATTTTTGTTAGGGGAACATCCAAAGTTGTCTAAAATTAAGCTATTAGACATAGGACTTTAGACCAACAACAATAAGTCAGGGTCCTTTAATTCTTAGTAATACTGTGGAGACAATTAAGTCAAGAGCTTGTGAAGTTAGCAACATAAATATTATTTGTATCTCAGTTTAAAAAAAAATTCTTTTGTGATCCATGTAAATGCTTTAAAAAGAAGTATCATCTGACCAAGAGTTTGAATTGCTTTATCTGTTATAAACTGTTAAAAATAAATAATAATTTAAAAAAGATTTATTACTTTAAATAAATTTTGTTATTTTTACTTCATCTGTGAAGCCAGGAGGACTTGGCTCTAAGACAATTTTAAGTAATATTTACAGGAAGACCTGGCACAGTGCTGGGTCCTCCTTAGGAAGACACTTCCTGGTTGTGTGACCCTGGGCAAGTCACTTAACTCTCTTTGCCTTGGTTTCCTCATCTGTAAAAATGAGTTGGAAATGGCAAACCAGCCCAGTATCTCTTCCAAGAAAACCCTAAATGGGGTCACAATGAGTCAGACAGGATTGAAGAACAAAGATAAATCTATGTTGTCTCCTTCTTCAGGGACCTGGCAAGTCTCCCTTCCCTCTTGTGGCCCAAAGTCTTCTAATCTGTAAGATCAGAGAGGGAGCCATAAGCTCTTCCTCTGTTTAAAGGGGTCCAGACAGACATCTCCTGTCCCATTGGGCTGTGCTCCTTTTGGATTTTCCCACCACTCCCCTCCCCCCACACTTCTCAACTTTCCCCCATCAGATTGGGAGCTTCTTGAGAGCAGGCACTGTGCTTCTTTTTCATGTTTGTCATTTAGCACTATGTCTGGCATACAGGAGGTGCCTAATAAATGTTTGTAGACTATTGACTATCACCATGATCCCTAAGGTGTTTTTTTTTTCATCTCTTCCTGCTAGGATCTTACTTGCTAGGACATAAGGTATTTCTTGTGTATCTTCCATATGCCCTATACAGACAACAGGTATGTGTGCAGAAGCATATTTTTTTTAGTGTCTCTAGTACTACTAGCAAATACTTTTTCTCTTAAGTCCTTTCTAGGATCCAGGGAAAAGCAAGCTCTTGGAAAGGTGGATCACAGGACAAAACAACCTTTCAAGTGACTACATGGGAAGGTAATCTCTTGGATTTCTCTGGGAAGGGATCCACCCCTGGGAGAAGGGCTTCCTACCCAAGTCTACTGGAGGTACCCTCCTATTTTATTCAGATTTGAGATATGGATCTCTGGGGGGGACCTCTTTGATTCCCCAAGAGACAGGGTCTGGGAGGAATGGGCTGGGACTTGCTTGCTCCATTTCTGGAATGTCAACACAGAATTGCCTTGCTATGCACTGTGGCATTCTTCCTTCGATTTGAGGGCATGTTGGAAGGCATGGGGGACTGTGCCTGTTTGGACATATCTCTCTCCAAGTTAAAAATGACAGACATATGTATACAACATATATATATATATATATGTATTAACATAATACATATTGGAACAGTTTAATATAATGAAATGTTTTATTATATATTATATTACATATAATTATATGTTAAAATTCTATAATTGTATATTACATGTGTATTTGCATTATTATATTGTATATTATATGAGACATACTATGTTATAGACTAACATAATACTATGTTGTTTTTGTTGAGTCATGTCCTACTCTTTGGGACCCTATCAGAGGTTTTCATGGCCAAGACATTGGAGTGGTTTGCCCTAAGAAACTGAGGCAAATGGGGTTAAATGACTGGTCCAGGATCACAGAGCTAATAAGTATTTAAGGCCAGATTTGAAGTCAGGAAGATGATGAATTTTAAGTATTATTAATTAGTATTCTATGGTATTAGACTATGGTCTAATTGTTAAAGGAAAAGAATGCCCAGCCTAAGGTCTCCTAGTTAGTGGAGATACACTGGCCCCTAAGGGATAGAGAGCATTTATGGCTACATATAAACTATTGGTAAATTGTGTGAAGTCCAGTGTAGAGAAAGAGCTGGAGAAAGAAGTTCTGGGTCTGAATCCTGCTTTTGTTGACATCCATGTGACCCTAGGACAAACCCCTTCCCCTCTGGGTCACATTCTCTAGACCTGTCCACAAAAGGGGATGGATGAGATGTCTTCCTAGCTTTGCTCCAGCCCTGGGAGAGGCCAGGAAAAGTTGGAGCTTTGGAGACAGGAAGACCTGGGCTCCAGTTACTGTCTCTGACACAAACTGGTCTGGTGATCCTGAGCCAGTCAATTAATCTCTCCGGAGTCTAAGAATTCTAAGATTTTAAGCTGAAGGGAAGGTTCCCATCGAGGAGCTCTCCCCAGTTGCCTGTCAGGCCTGGGGCTGCCTTCTAGCCTGGCCAATCATCCTTCTGGACAGTGTTTGCAAAGCGATTTACATTTATTTTCTCTGTTAGTCTCACTCCTGACTTTGCAGGGCGCCCTCCCTACTTTCTCCAGTCTCAGAAAGCCTGCTCTTTGGTCACTCCAGCCCTGAACGTCACACCTCAGCCCTTCAGCTTCTCCCTCTGATTGGCTGGTTCCTACCAGACCTCCAGTTAAAGGAGGAGGTTCTGACCTGCCAGCCCGTACCTCTCTCCAGGCTGCCCTCTGGACTCTCCTGGATTTTCTCTACTTTGCCCTTGCCCAGTGCCATTCTCCTCACCCGCTTTTCAGCTCCCGTTTAGATGTTTCCGTAAGGTGCAGGAGGGTAGGGACTTTTGACTTTTGTCTCTATTCCTAGTCTTGGTCACTAGTGACCGATTAATAAGGGCCCGTGGACAGCTCCAGGAAGCAGGATTTCAGGTTAATATTAACTGCATTTTACAAATGAGGAAAGAGGCACAGGATTTTTTGGGGGGTGACTTGTCCACGATCCCCCAGTTAGTTTGAGGTAGAATTTGAACCCAGGCCTCCCCGACTCCAAGTTTAGCTTTCTGCTCACATCACACCCCAGGTGCAGTCCCAACAACCCCAGGTTCATGGGTGCGTAAAGCTCCTGCGAGAAGGTTGAACCACAGGCCCTGTTCAGTTACACCGAGCAGGACAGCGGGGACCGGGCCACCGGACCGGCTCGGCCACTTCGGGGCCGGGGTAGGACAATCCTGGCTAAAATCTGCTTAGCGCTTTCGGGATGGCGAAGCGCGGGGCACGCGGGACCTCTCGTTTGATGCCCCGCAAAAGGCCCGGCCCGGCTGGCCCGGCTGCATTTGCTGCGGTAGCGACGCCCGCGGTCCAGAGGGGGAGACTGAGGCCGGGAGAGCTCGGCCAGGCTGAGATCCCGACGGGACGGGGCGGGCTGGGGAGGGGGCGGTGCACTTGCCCTGGAGCCACTTCCGAAAGGTGGCCGGGTCTACGCGGTCCTCAGGCCGGAGCTGGTCCAGGCGCACGGTGACCCCTCCGAAGCGATCGAGCCGTCCTCGCAGGCCGCCGGGGCCGGGGCCGGGGCCGGGGTCGGGGCCGCTGGACAGCGCCCGGGCCGCCTCCTGCCGCCGCAGCCCGGGCTGAAGCTGCCACTGTAGCGCCTGCAAGTGTAACAACTGCAAGTGTAGCAGCGGCCGCCGCCTCCCCCGCCACAGCCCGGGCCACATCCCGCCGCCGCGGCCGCAGTCCTGCCGGGCGCCGGAGGGGGCGGGGCCGGCCGTAAGCCTCCGAATAGCAGCGCAGCCCCAGCCCCGCCCCCTTACCGGAGCAGCTCAGGGGCTGCAGGCAGGGAAGGAAGAGGCGCGGCTCGGGACCCGGGCCCAGCTTCTTCCGAGCTACCACGGGCCCGGAGCTGGCCATCCCGCTCCCCAGCCTCTGCCCCAGGACAGCGCCGGTTAGGCCCCCGGAAGGTGATGCGGGAGGTGGCCGGGAAAGGCCCCGCTCCGCCGAAGTCCCCGCCGAAGTCCCCGCCTCAGTAGGCGCGCCTGGGGCTCGGGGAGGCTCCGGCCTCGGAGGATTTCGGCGGGGCGGGGCCTGGGGGCGGAGTCACGGCAACCTCTGCCCAGGAAGTTTTTCTGTGCGCTCACGTGGTGCCGGCGGCCGGGCTGCTGCTGCCGCCCAGGGCCCCTCCTGCCCCCCAGGACCCCTGCTGCGCCCCCTCCTGCCCCCCCCCGCCCCTGCCGACCCCCAGAGCCCTTGCTGCGCCCTCCCTTGCCCCCCAGGGCCCCTGCTGCGCCCCCTCCTGCCCCCTCCTGCTCCCCAGGACCCCTGCTGCGCCCCCTCCTGACCCCCAGGGCCCCTCCTGCCCCCCCAGGGCACCTCCTGCCCCCCAGGGCCCCTGCTGCGCCCCCTCCTGCCCCCCAGGGCCCCTGCTGCGCCCTCTCCTGCCCCCAGGGCCCCTGCTGCGACTCCCTTGCCCCCCAGGGCCCCTCCTGCCCCCCCAGGGCCCCTGCTGCGCCCCCTCCTGCC
>CM053774.1:121763192-121776883 GCA_028658325.1 Potorous gilbertii | reverse complement strand
CCCCTGCTGCCCCCTCCTGACCCCCCAGGGCCCCTGCTGCGCCCCCTCCTGCCCCCAGGGCCCCTGCTGCGCCCCCTCCTGCCCCCCAGGGCCCCTGCTGCGCCCCCTCCTGCCCCCGCAGGGGCCGAGCCGCCACCCTCGGCATGTCCTCCAAGAAAAGCAAAGCTCGGCGGAGCCAGGGCGCGGGCAGTGGCTCCCCCGGACCCTCGCCCGAGGGCACGCCCGGCCCTGGTCCGGACCCCGGGGCCGGCTGCCTGGTCGTGGTGGATTTGGTGGAAAAAGGTAAAGCTCCCCGGGAGAAAGGGCGGGGGCGGCCCCCACATGGTGCTTCGCGGAGACCCTGCCCAGCTTCGAAGGGGGGGATCGGGGTGGGGGGCGCGGCCGCCCTGCCTGCTGGCAGAGAAGCTGGCATCTGCTCCTCGCTCTGTCCTTTCCTGACCTCTCCCCTCCGCGCGCCTCAGTTTCCTTCTCTGTCATATGCGGTGGGATTGGAAGGACCCCGTCAGACCCGTGCCCTGTGACTGGTGGCCCTGTCCGCTGTGTGAGTGGGTGAAGGGGAGAAGCCCTGCGACCTCTTACCTGCCTGTGTCGCCTTGGGGAGGGACCCTGTGCCTGCTATTTCCTCCTCTGGAGCCGATGGTCTTAGCTGCCTGGAGACTTTCCCCGGGCTCCACAGCCAGACTGGGTCCTAGGTAGGACTTGAACTCAGGTCTCCCAGACTGTGAGGCCAGCTGTGGAGCGGCCAGCGCTGGGGATACCCACAGGAGAGGAAGACGGTTGTTAATGCCGTGATTATCGAGCAGTGATGGGTTTGCACGAGCTTTGCCTTCCAGTCACCACATAGAGTAGGTGGCACACAGAGCTTTGCTTTTTCCTTTCCCTTGTTCTGAGGACCTTGGGGTGGGAGACCCCAGCCTGCTGGGTTTCCTTACCTGGATAGACCAGCGGCCTTGAATGCTGATACCTTCTGTTCAGGAGTACCCTTCCCCAGGTTGGGATCCCAAGGTGTTTGTGGCAGTACTACCACTTAGGGTGGTGCCCAAGATCCAAGGCTTCCTCATCTAGAGCCAGAACCCACCTTTGAGCTCCTCTAATCCAACCTCCTTGCTTTACAACTGGCAACACCGAGGCCCAGTCTGGGCCTTACCTAAGTTCCCCCAGCTAGTAAGTGGCTCGAGTCAGGATTCAAATCCGATTCTCTTGCCTACAGATTGATTGCTCTAAGGTCAGCTGGTCAGTAAGCATTTATCAGATGCCTGCTGTGGGCCAGAAAGGAGCCAACTAGGTGGTCCAATGGTTAGGGCTTGGAGTCAGGAAAGCTCATCTTTATGAGTTCAAATCTACCCTCGTACACCTACTAGCTGTGTGGCTGTGGGTAAGTCACTTAAGCTTGTTTGCCTCAATTTCCTCTTCCTCATCGGTCAAATGGGCTGGAAAAAGAAATGACAAACTGCTCCAGTATCTTTACTGAGAAACCCCAAATGGGGTCATTAAGGGATTGACATGACTGAAAAAAACTACTGAACAAAAAAGCGTTCTTTACATTGAAGTGGCAACTTGGTGGTGTAGAGTGCTAGGCCTGGAGTAGGAAGCACAGAGTTCAAATCCAGTCTCTAGTACTTATGAATTGTGTGACCCTGAGTTGGTCACTTACCCTGTCTCCCTCAGAGTGTTTTGTGAATCCAATGCATAAATTTGGATATTAGCATAATATCTTGGCATAAATACTAGTTCCCTTCTCCCTCCCTGCTTGCCCTCGTTGTGCCTTGATATGACCAATGTGGGGAGGGCTCTTAGGAATGGCACAAGTAGAGGTTTTATGTAATTTCATGCCAAAGCAGTCATTTTCATTAAAGTGCTGGCGGAAAACATTTTTCTCTTTTCTTTTAAAGCAGATGACCCTGTCCCAAAAACATTCCAAAATTTCTTTTCACAACTTGGCCTCAACACAATGAAGTCTGCCAACCTCTGTATTGGCAGACCAGTGCTGCTCACAAGTGGGGCAGGACAGCAAGAGGTGAGAGTTCGTGAATTTTACCAGTTTCTGGCCTGACCTGGAGGAAAGGTGGGTGGGTCTTATCGGCCTGTTTTCTTCTCTGGGTACAGGTCTGCACAGCGTGGCCTGTGGCAGGATTTCCTGGAAGAAAGGTTGGCCTAAGTGAGGGTGTTCAAAGCAACTTGGGAGTGAAAGCTGGGGATACAGTCCTGGTGGAGCCTGTCACGGGGACCCTGGTACCGACTGAGAGAGTGGACCTGGTGCTGAGG
Organism: Potorous gilbertii; assembly: GCA_028658325.1. Lineage (NCBI taxonomy): Eukaryota > Metazoa > Chordata > Mammalia > Diprotodontia > Potoroidae > Potorous > Potorous gilbertii. The sequence continues at coordinate 121,774,618 of CM053774.1, read as the reverse complement.
TTTGGATCAGTTCTCTGAGGGATGCTGGGAAGGGGCTGGCAACCCTTGGGGTGAGTTGTTGGTGGGTTCATCGATGTAAAGGGAATGATGGCCTGGCTCTCTTCATTTCAATTTTACAATATGATCAGGGCACTTTATTTTTAAAAATGTATATGTTTTATTACTCCAAAGTGATGGGAACATTTCTATATACAAAGATGGACAAAAAAGGAGCTCACATTATGAGACCCCACTCCTCTTGCTTGCTTTGAAAAAAGTTTTCAGTAAATTTAGTGCATTAATTTCAAAGCTGTATTTTTTTTATATTCCTATTAAATACATTTTCACCTTTGTCATGTTGCATAGAAGAATTAAAATGAATGGGAGAAATCATAAAACAAACTGAAACATAATACAGAAGAAAATGATCTGCTACATTCTGCGATTGAATTCCATAGTTCTTTTTCTGGATGTGGAAGACATTTTGCCTTAAAAGATGATTGGGAATTTTTTAAGTCCTTGCATTGCAATGAAGTTCTAAGTCTTATCAGAAAAATTCCTCACACACTGTGGTTGCTGCTGTGTACAAGGTTCTCCTGATTCTGCTCCTTTCACTCAGCATCAGTTCATATAAGTCTTTCCAGGCCTCCCTGAAGTCTTTCTGTTCATCATTTCTTATAGCACAGTAGTATTCCATTACATTCATATACCATAATTTATTCAGTCATTCCCTAATTGATGGACATCCCTTTGATTTCCAATTTTTGGCCACTACAAAGAGAGCTGCTATAAATATTTTTGTACATGTGGGACCCTTTCTCATTTTTATGATTTCTTGGGGATACTCAGAGCTGTCTTTGCTTGTATTTCTTTCTGAACTTCTGTGCATTTAAAAAAAATGTTCCAATGATTCTTTTCCCCTCTTTTTTCATATCACGATTTTTTTAGTATCCTCCCTAAAATCCCTCACTATTATAAATGAAAACAGTTGATGTGTTTTAACATGGTCTCTCTGTAGACAGGTCTGCGGGTTATTTTTGGGAAACAACAAATATAATTATGAGATGTCAGAGCTAGAAAGACCTTAGAAATCATCAGGGTCTGAGATTCTTAACCTTTTTGTGTTTGCCAGATCCCCTGGGCAGGCTGGCGAAGCCTATGGACCCATCTCAGATAATATTATTAAATAATTGAGGGATTTGCTAAGTTTCAGTTAGACAATAGTAGCAATAAGGATGTGATTTTTTTTCCTCCCATTCAGGTTCATGTACCCATCAGATCTTTCTGCAGGCCCAACGTTACAAACCTGTCACCTAGGCAATTGAGGTCTTAATAGGTCAGTGACTGAGCCCATGCTAGCCCTGATTTGTTGTATCTTAGGCAAGGGGTAGCTAGGTGGCACAGTGGCTAGAGGACAGGGCCTGGAGTCAGGAGGACCTGAGTTCAAATCTGGCCTCAGACACTTACTGTGTGATTCTAGGCAAGTCACTTGACCCTTTTTGCCTCAGTTTCCTCATCTCTAAAATGAACTGAAGAAGAAAATGGCAGCTATTCCATTTTGTACTTTTGCCAAGAAAACCCAAAATTAGGTCATGAAAAGTCACATATGACCGAAATAGGAAAGTCATTTCTCTTTGCATCTCTGTATCTTTATCTGTCAAGTGAGGGGGTTGGACCACATGATCTTTAAAGTCCTTTTCAGCTCTCAATCTTGTGTGACTCTGGTATTTTACAAATTTTGGATTTTCATGAACGGTTATAAATGATTCAGCCAGGGGGTGCAGTGGGTAGATCCCTGGGCTTGGAGGCAGGAAAACCTGAGTTCAAATCCAACCTCAGAGATGTGCTAGATGTGGGACCCTGGCAAGTCACTTAACCTTTGCCTGCCTCAATTTCTTGCCTGTTAAAATGCGTATAACAATAGCCCTTACTTCCCAGGACTGTTGTGGAGATCAAGTGAGATAATGTTTGTAAAGTGCTTTGCAAGCCTTAATGTTCTGTGTAAATATTAGCTCTTATTGCTCCTGCTGTTATCATTATGTCTTGCGGCACTTTTGAAAGGGATATTTGAGTGGCATTTGAAAATGACCAAATTTGTTATCTGGGGAAACAATTCTACCCACCCAAAGAGAAAGTGAAATGTGTATGGGGAAATCCCAGTGTGGAAACTCTCTCCAGTAATATAGAATGGCAAACCCTATTTATTCACTTAGTCTCAGATGTCTGAATCCCCCTAGAGATTGAATGACTTGGTTATATAGCCAGTATCTGAGGTTGGATCTGAACCCGAGTCCTCTTAACTCCAAAGTCTTATCCTCAGGGACCTGACTTTCTTTTGGAAGCAGCAATATGTCCATTATAGCTAATCATGGAGGAAGAGGAAAGAGGTTGGATTTGTCTTTTATTTGTTTAGGCCCCTCCCCTGGTCCAGGCTCTGGCAGGTCCTTTCCAAGCCAGAGAAGTTTCCTAGGTCTGTCATCCAGGACAGCTATGGTGAGAGAGAAGCATTGGCACCAGGCTGATCCTGGCACGTGCCCATCCAGGGAGGCTGTGAAGGGAGGACCCTCTGCCCCTCCCAAGTGTAGCAATCAATATATCCTCCTTTCACTACCAGTATATCATCCATGCACTTCAACCCAAGAAGGCCTGAGTTCAAACCAACCTCAGATACTTAGAAGCTATGTGACCCTGGGCAAGTCACCTGTCCACTCTGCCTTAGTTTCCTCACCTGTAAAATAGAGATAATAGTAGCACCTACCTCCCAGGACTGTTGTGGAGATCAAATAAATACAGAGCTTTGCCAACCTTAAAGCGCTGTCCAAATGCTGGCTCTTACCATTAACGGCTGTACGACTCTGGGCAAATCCCTTGAACCCTTGGTATTTGAGGCCACTCTCCAAGCCTCTTAAGACTCTTTGGGGAAGGTGCATTAGTGGAAGGAGCGCCATGGCACCCTGTCGTCATCCCCTGACCTGCTTGTGATTCAGGAATGTCCACACGGCCCAGGGTGGGCTTGTCTTGGTTGGCATCTTACATTTAAGCTTCTGGAAAATGGAGTACTGATTTTTTTAACCTTCTGTCATAGTGACAGGGAGGCAGAAATGAATGAGGAGCAACTGGCTACTTGTCTTCGGAGAAAATTAGGTGAGCAAATGTCTTCTTTTGATTTAGTTAGTAAAGGAGGCAAATGGAAAGCTGTTTTATTAGGCATTAGAATGTATAAAGTCCTAGAGGCCAGGGGCTGGTGGTTTTGCTTTGGTCACATAGTAGGCTTGTTGCTAGGGGGCGCCATAGTGCACATAGTCCTGGGCTTGGAGGCAGAAAGACTCATCTTCCTGAGTTCAAATCCAGCTTCAGACCTTGACTAGCCATGTGACCCTGGGCAGGTCACTTCACCCTCTTTGCCTCAGTTTCCCCATCTGTAAAATGAAGGGGTTACAGGTGGTTCCTGAAGTCCCTTCCAGCTCTGCCTCTGTGATGTTGTGGTGAGAGAAGAAGGGTTTGGGGTTAAAATCACTTATTCTGGATTGAAAATCAAGTTCATCCTAAACACATTTATTTTCTAGATGGTAAAATTATGTTGCCCGGCAATGTTCTGCATTTCACTTTCTATGGCCGACCATGCCGATTGAGAGTGGCACTGGTGAAGGGAGCTGATGGCCTCACCCTGGAAGGGGGTCCAAGGAGCGCAGCTGGTGAGAAGCTGGCATCAATCTCTGAGACACTGGACCTTGAGGCTACTGCTGGGGACTTGTCTTTAGAGCTCAGTCAGCTAAGCCTGGTAGACCCCCAGAATGGAGCGTCCACTAGCACACCATGTAAACCCGGAGAGGGCAGCTTTGTCCTGAAACTGGGAGAGGCCTCCCTGGAGGCTGGCCAGCACCTCAGGGAAGGTGAAGGTCTAGGAGAAGGCCCTGCTCTGGCTGATGACTGTGATCCTGCCCTCCCAGAAAAGAGACTGCAGCCCCCACCCCAAGGGGGAGCCCATAGCAGTGCAGACACCTTCTACTATCTCTCTTCCCTTACAAAATTCAACTTTGTAAAGCCCCAGGCAGCTGCAGCAGAGGATGAGAGCCCACGGAGAGTCACTTACGACCTCATCGGAGGTTTGAGCAGCCAATTGAAAGCCATCAGAGAAGTGATTGAACTACCTTTGAAGCAGCCGGAGCTGTTCAGGAGATATGGTAGGGGCCCCTTCCTCATTTTACTTTTGGGGTTCTAGCTATTCAGCAGATATTAAGCACCTTTGATTTGTCGGTGCTGGCCCAGGGAGGCCAAGGACTGGTGAGATAGTCTCTGTCCTCCGGAATTCTCCTTGGGGTGGGAGGAGTGAAATTTAAACCCATAAGTAAATACAGAATCCAGAGGAGGTCACTGCCTGGCCATGGCAGGGGGCTAGCAGCTGGGAAGGCCCTTAGAATGGCCTAGGATGGAATGTGTTCCAGGCTCGGGGGGATCGGAGAGGAGCCAGGAGCAAGCTGGCCTGGCTGATAGATGTTGGGCAGAAGGGGCCCTGTTGTCTGTCTCCTAAGGGAAGTTGGAGCAGTACAGCAGAAGTCTAGAAGTGCCAGATGGGGTAGTTTGTGTTTTCTGCTACAGGACATAGGGAGCCCTTGTAGCTTCTTGAGCAGCAGAGTGACATGATCAAAACTAGAATTGTAGTGACTTTTGCTTTGGCAGCTCTGTGAAGGGTGGTGTGGAAAGGAGTGGATCTTGGGGCCAGGAGACCGGTTAGTGGGCCACTAAGACCTGCACTGAGGTTTCCTTTGCTTGTCTGCTTCTCTCATCCTTGCTGAGGGATGGAGATCTCCTGAGAGGATCTCCCAAAGTCCGGCTGTGGGTCAGTGACTGCCCCACTTCCCCGATAAACTGGGGGTCTGCACGTTGGGCATAACTGAGGGGCCTTTGTCACATTAAATCTGCTGTAAATTGAAGAAGCAAATTCATCCAGGTGTCACGAACTCCACAGTTGGAAAGGGTCTTTTGTTCAACCACTCCATTTTACAGAAGAGGAAACCGAGGCCCAAAGAGGTCACAACAGCGGTTTGTAGGTTTTAACTAGTGTTAACTTAGCGCTTTAGTGCAGGCAAGAATGTACCAGTCTTATTTCCATTTTATAGATGAGGAAGCTGATTTGCCCATGGTCCTAGCTAAGTAAGTGTCTAAGGCAGGATTTGAATTCAGGGCTTCCTGACTCCAGAGCTAGAGTTCTATCCATTGTGTCACCCTAGCTGCTCAAGAAGAGACAGAAGATTCTCGTCCAACTCACTCATTTTACGATGGAGGACCCTGAGTTCCAGAGGTTAGGCCCTCACTGCTAACAGATAGCAGCGAAGCTTCCGGTAGCCAAACCAGGATTCTTGACACTAGATCTTGTTCATTTGGCTTAATGTTAATTCAAGTTCAGCTGAATGTCCAAAAATGTTGGCTAACTCATCTTTTTGGGACATTGGGGTGGAGGAGATGCACACAAAGGTCTGCTTTGACTGAGTGAGTACTCTGGGCTTTGTTTGGAATCTGCTGAAAGCATATGGTGGACATATCTTCTCCTTCTCTTTCTCTTCACTGTCCAGCCTTAATTAGCATGAAATAGCCAGCTGATGGATGGTCAGCCCATCGTCAGCAAGCATTTATTAAACACCGACTGTGTGTGAGTCATGGGGGTTACCATGAAAGGCAAGACCAGACTTTCAGTAAACCAGACTTTACTCTCCAGTGAAAGAGACAACATGTATATAAAATGGAGGAGATCCCTGTGGGATAGAAGGCGTGTCACAGTGGAAGAGGAGGCTCTACCAGATGAGAGGAGGACTGACTAAGGCCTCTGGCTGAGTGGAGGCGGCTCCCCTGGAGAGCTCTAGGGGACTTGAGGGAGCTGAAGGTCTTCCCATGACCCAGTCTTGTCGTTGACTGTCTTATATTGTAGCCAAAGGGGTACCACTTGTAACCACTTGTTGTCAGAAGGAAGTACTGGGGGTGGTGACCCTTCCCTGCTTATCTCCCCATAGGCTGCCTTCCTCTTGGGCCTTACCAGCCTTTGTGGCTTGAGATTGTGCCATTTGGGAAGATTTGAGAGATTGGCCAAGTTTCCAGGACATGGACAGACCAATTCATTCCCTCTCTCTCTTTCTAAAGGTATCACTCCCCCCAGAGGAGTGCTACTGTATGGCCCTCCAGGGACAGGAAAGACTATGATTGCCAGGGCCATCGCCAATGAAGTGGGAGCCCACCTCTCCGTCATCAATGGTCCGGAAGTCATAAGCAAGTAGGTTCATTATTGAAGAGCCCATCAAGAAAACTTATCTTCATAGTACCAGATTTGTGGGGAAAAGAATTCCTCTGTTGGATTTTTAGAGAAGATTTTATTCAGAAAGGTAATCTCATCTCCACCAGCCTTTCCAACATCTCCAACTGGATGTCCAGTAGACGTCTTAAACTCAACACATCCAGAACTGGACTCATGATCTTTCCCCCACACCCTTTCCATCTCCTGCCTTTCCTATTATTGTGGAAGGCCACTCCCAGCCTAGGAGTCAGGTTTGATTCCTCACTATCTCTCCCCCTACTCTTACCAAGGCCTGCTGATTTCCCCTTTGCAATCTGTCTCTAATATACCACTTTCTCTGCCCCCACCCTGGTGCAAGCTGTTATCACCTCCCACTTGGACAGTTGAAATAGCATCTCAAGTCTTTCCCCACTCTGAACCAAACTCCATTCAGCCACCAAAGTGACTTTCCTAAAGTGCAGGTCTGACCAAGTCACCCCTGCTCATTAAACTCCCCTGTCTCTCTATTTCCTCCAGGACCCAGCACAAAAGGCTTTGTTTGGCATTCAAAGCCCCCTCCCACCTTCCCAGGTTTCTTACACAGTATTCCCTGACTCCGGTCTCCTTGCTGTTCCTCCCGCAAGACCCTCCATCTCTTGGCTCTGGGCATTTTTTTCTGGCTGTCCCCCATGCTGGGAGTGCTCTACTTCCTCTGCTCCAACTACTGCTAACAGCAAAGACCCTGACATACCCAGGAGGGCCTGCTGGACAGGTTCTTAGATCTGCTTTTCTAAAAGGAAAGGTAACTTTTGAGGGGTCAGCAATCTACTTTAATCAAGCACATGTATCATTCACTTAGTTCTGGGGGAAAAGTCAACTTCCTGAACTTCAGAGAAAATACAAACAGAGAAATTAAGACCAACAAACAGAGCTTCTGTCTGACCATAAGCAACACATACATCACAGATCAACAGACAGATCCAGCTGTTGGATCTTTCCATACATACATAGTTACCAAAGAGAGAAGCCCCAACATCTGGGTTTTCAAAGCCGGGGATACTCCTTAGTGGCTTCCCAGAGTCTTGTCTGGCCAAACAAATACTTCCAATGAGTAAGCCCCAAAGTATATATAGAGTATATATACACTTTTCAGAGCCAGAGGGCACCACCACTCTTGAGAAGCAGTGCCTCATTATAAATTAACAAAAGGTATATGCCTTCATACAAAACAAATCTCTCCTAATCAAGCTTCCCTTAATTAATGGGCAGGCCCATTAATGGGAGGAGAAGATCTTTAACTTTTATTAGCATAATTAACATTATACTTTCCTGACTTTCTTTAAGCCCCAACTAAAATCCCTCCTTTTATAGGAAGCCTTCATTCCAGTGCTTCCTCTCTGTTCATTATCTCCTGTTTATCCTTATAGCTTGTTTGTACATCTTTGTGTGCATGTGTGGTTCCATCAGATCCTTGAGGGCAGGGGCTGTCTGACCTTTCTTTGTAACCCTAGCCCTAAGCACAATGCCTGGCATCTAGTAGGTGCTTTGTAAATGCTTATTGACTGACTGACTGCCCAATTTAGAATTTGCTTTGGGAAACTAAGTTTCTTGCTGTTCCTGATACACACCTTCTTTGTCTCCAACCTTTGCCCTCCTCATCTGACATGTGTCTCTACCTCTTAGACTCTGTAGTTTCCTAGAAAGCACAATATATATGCTGCCCTCCAACTCAAGTCTTTTCCTGATCCCCTATGGCTAAGGCCTTCCTCTAGAAATTCATTCTGTTGAATTTTGGTCTAATGGTCAGAGCTGGTCTTGGTGCCAGAACAGATTGGGCTGACATCCCTCTGGACCCATAGAGTCTGTGTCATCTTGGGCAAGTCCATTGCTCTGGACTACTTTCAGAGATTTTAAGTGCAGAGGAGGTGCCAGTCTGCCTTGGTAGAGGAAGTGTCTTCATCAGGGAGTGAGGTCATGGGTCCTGCCCCTACCCTCTCCTTCTACGGAAAAGTAACACCGAAGACAATTTTCAAGAATTGCCTGAAATGTCTCAGAAGTTTTTGAGAAGGCAAGATATTCCCTCAGAGGCTTTCTTCTGTAAAGACTTACCTTTGTAAAACAAGGCAAATTTGACTTTCAGTGGCTTTTCTTTGTTGTAGGTTCTATGGTGCTTCAGAAGCAAGATTGCGGCAGATCTTTGCTGAGGCCACTTTAAGGTACCTGTCCCTATCTTCGCAGATTCCCATGCTAGAGGTGTTCTTTGGTGCTGGCCAGTTCCTCCCTCTGCCTCATCTAGAGCAGCTCTCTCTGCCCTGCCCCCTCTTTGCCACCGCAAGGATGGTTATTGGGGTTGATGACTAACAGAACTTCCCATTTGACTTTAGGCAGCCCGCAATCATTTTTATTGATGAACTGGATGCCCTTTGCCCCAAGAGAGAAGGGTCCGAGAATGAGGTGGAAAAGAGAGTTGTGGCTTCTCTCTTGACGTTGATGGATGGTATCGGTTCTGTAAGTAGAACACAGACCTGGAACAGATACAGCGTGTGTGCACTCATATGTATATTCATGTGTATATGTTCATGTAGAAGGTCATCAGTGGTGACATAGGCTTTTTGTTTTTAAAGTGGTCTTAGAACCATTACTGTAGAATTATTGTAGTCTTGAGATCATCTAGTCTTAACCTTTCTTGATACAGATGGGGAAACTGAGGACAGCATGTGTCAAAGATGGCCCTGGCCCCAAGGCTGGCTTTCTATCCAATCTCTAGAAAGTCTTCCCTCATGTTTCTCATGACCCTAGATTTAGAACCCCAGTGGGCCTTTTGGGGTCACTTTATACCTTCATTTTACAAGTGGGGAAATTGAGACTGAGAGAGCTGTTGTGACCTGCTGGTGATTCAGGCAGCAAGTGTACAGCAATGACTAGTTTTCGAACCTAGGTCCTGTGATTCTCTAGTCCAGAGCTTTTCTCACAGTATGGCACTGCCTCTGCATGTGCCTCATTCAGAGACCGTTTGGTCCAACTCATCCATGAACAGTTACTCACATAACAAGCATCTAGTTAGTAAGTTAGCCAGGTGCTAGTCACTGGCCATGGTGCTGGACAGATACATGGAAGCATCCCTGCCCTCAGGGAACTGACACCATCGGGTGCTTTGTCTATGGGATAAGGAACAGGATGTATGATTTTAATGGTAGAAGAACTGCCAGGGGAGAAACGAGTGTAGATGAATGCCTTCTCTGACACTTGTAGGGTCTTACCACCAAGAGCATCAAGTGATTAAGTGACTTGTCCAGGATCACACAGCCAGAGTCAGAGGCAGCTTTTGAATTTGAGTCCTCCTGGCTCTGCAGCTAGCTCCGTCCCATCCATCATGCTTCTACAAGGCCATTTTCTGGGGGAAAGTGTGGCATCTGGCTAGATCAGGGAAGGCCTCTTCTAAGAGGGGAAACTGAGGTTGAACTTCCAAGGGACCTGGGGATTCTGAGAGGCAGAGGTGAGGAAGCAGTGCCTGGGGACAGCCCTTACAAAATCCTGGAGGTGGAAGATGGAATGTCATGTATGAGCAAAAGCAAGAAGGTCACTTTGACTGGACTGTAGAGTTGGTGAAGGGATATAATGGTGGGAAATGTAAATTGAAACCAGGTTATGAAGGACTCAGAAGGTAAAATGAAGGAGTGTGTGCTCTATTATAGGGACAAGAGGGAACCCCTGGTGTTTCTTGAGCAGGGAAGTGACATGGTCAGACCTGTACTTTAGGGAAGTAATTTTGCCAATGGTTTGGAGGATGGAAAAGGTTGCGCAGGCAGTTAAGGGGCTATTGCAGTAATCTAGGCAAGAGATAAGGGCTAGGATGAGCTGGGATGGTGGACGTGAGTGGAGACTGGAGAGAATGGACAGATACAACAGCTTTTCATAGCAACGACAGTATTTGACTGCTGTTAGCTATGTGGAGTATAGGAAGGAGGGAGGGCAGAACGAATTATTGAAACAGCCTTAATAACGTATCGGATCTTTGAGATAAGGTCAGGAACGAGCACAGGAAAGGAGGCTGGGTGAGAGATTGAACAAATTTACTCCCTAAAAGAAGCCAAAGTTAATTTTGTCTCAATTTCTTTCCTAGGAAGGGAGTGAGGGGCGGGTTTTGGTCATTGGGGCCACAAATCGCCCTCACACCTTGGATTCAGCTCTCCGAAGACCAGGCCGCTTTGACAAGGAGATTGAAATCGGGGTCCCTAATGCCCAGGACCGGTTGGACATCCTCCAGAAGTTGCTCCTAGGGGTTCCTCACGACCTCCAAGAGACAGAGTTGGTCCAGTTTGCGAACAGTGCTCATGGTTACGTGGGGGCCGACCTGAAGGCCTTGTGTAATGAAGCAGGTGAGGCTCGTCTGCCTTTCCCCCTAGAACAAGAAAGTAACCACAGTGACCCAGGGGATTCCCAAAGCCTTGTGATCTCAGATCATGGTCCCAGGAACAGCAGCCAATGCTGTCGAGTCTGCCCAATGTTTTATGACTCTTGTCTCATTTGAACCTTGTGAGTTTATGCTGTAGCTGCTTGGGAGAAACACTGAAATGAGGCACCTCTGAAATACTTCTTCATTTGACTCAACATTTGAGCTTTTGTCCTGGGGAAGAAGGAGGCTAGTGGAAGCGTCCCTTCCCACTTGGCATCATGATAGCTTATAGGTGGCCTGTGAACCAGAGGCCCATAGAGCACCTGCCTTAGGATCATCCTACTGGGTCATATCCTCAGGCATCATTCCCAGCCTTAACAGAAATAATGTTTTATGGAGACAGCTGCAGGGGATTCACTTCATTTGTACAGGAAAATTGATAAAATGACTTGTCCAGGTTATGTAGTTCATAAGTGTCTGAGGTAGGGTTTGAACTCAAGTCTTTTTGGCTGGAAGTCCTAGGCCCTAGGCAGCAAGGCCATTCCCTTCTGCCTGTGACGTTGTGAGGGGCATAGTATACTGCCTCACATGTTTCTTAGGTGTATGACTGAGCAAAGCACTTCATCTTCCCGAGGCCCAGTTTTCTCATCTGAAAATGGGGATGATCACAGCATGAACTGCATAGGGGTGCTTTGAGATGCCAGGCAGAATATTTGGAGGTCCTAGTTAGATGTGATGGAGCATCCTTCAGGTCTTACTGTGTCCTGGAAATGATAGCTGTTTTTA
>CM053774.1:121615692-121758192 GCA_028658325.1 Potorous gilbertii | reverse complement strand
ACACTTGGCAAGTACTTGGTGTGTCTTTGTAGGTGCCAGGGAGAGCATTGAGCCTGGATGTGGGCCTATGCTTCCAGAGTAGAGTTTGTCCTTGGTTTTTGGTCTCCTCTTTGATTGGGTAGAGGAGAGAAGCAAGGGCTGGGCCTGGACTTTCATTGGTGACAGGAGCTCCAGGAGCAGAAATGGTCATCTGGCACCTTTTCTGTTGCTGATGGTCTTAAAGGATTGCCTGGAGCAGAGCCTAGACTTCCCCTAGCTCACGACCATGTTAAAACTGGCAGCCAGCTGGAGAGCTGGATTGGGCTTGGGGGCTGTGGATTGCAGGCCCTGGAGGCCAGAGCATTGAGAGAGTAAGTGATCAGTTCAGGGACACACAACTACTTTGTGTCTGAGGTGAATCTTGAACTCGTGTCTTCTTGGTTCTGGTATTGGCTGTCACTCCAGCACTTAGTGCAGGGGCCTGGCACACAGTAGGCACTTAATAAATGTTTATCGATCAGCTGTTGATTGATTGATTGGTCCTCTGATCATTGTTATGGCAATTTTATTGCATGTTTGTGCTGGTTCTGTCCCTTTCTCTGTCTCTCTCCTCCCTCCTACTCTCTCTCCTCTCTTTTCTCTCTCTCTCTCTCTCTTCCCCTCTTCTCCCCCTCTTTTCTCTTTGTCTATATATCCACCTCTCTACTCTATCCTGTCTCTTTCTCTCTCAGTCTGTCTCTCAGTCTTTTCCTCCCTCCCTCCCATCCTCTCCCTCATCCTCCTCTCCCTCCTCTTCCTGTCCTTCCTCCTATCTCCCATCTTCCACATCCCAGCTCTCCTGCTCTCCCCCAGCCCTAGGTCACTCCTCAGGGCTTCTTCCCTTTCTGGTGTGGTGGATGGAAGGTGTTATGTGTTTGTTCCATAACAGCCCAGCTGGTCTTTCAAGGGGTGCTCTTTCTGTCTTCTTTGTAGGGCTGCATGCCTGGCGGCGAGTCCAGAGCCAGTTGCCTGCTCTTCCTGATGGCGAGGTGGTAGAACTGGTGAAGGTGACTCTTGGCGACTTCCTGCAGGCCATGAACGACATCCGGCCCAGCGCCATGAGGGAGGTGGCCATCGATGTTCCCAACGTAAGTCACACCACATGTTGCATCATGTTTTTGTTACCGATCTTCCCTGTGAATGACAGTCCATTGAGCAGGAGTGTGGGGTGAGAGACTGGGAAGGTAGCAAAGGACAGGCTCAGGGAGCTTTAAAAACCAAATGAAGGATGTTCCTTGGCTCTAGTGGTAATAGGGAGCCATGAGAATTTATTGGTAGTGTGGGGAGAGGGGTGACGTGGTCAGTCTTGACGTTTAGGAAGGTCAACTTGATTGCTGAGTAGAGGATGAACTGGGGCAGGGTCAGTAAACATTTATTAAATCCTTGCTGTTTACTGGCTATTATTTTAAGTGCCTGGTGTACAGTTTTAAAGTCAGCAAGATTTGGCTTTCAGTTCTGCCTCCGATGTGTTGACTGACTATCCCCAGAAATTGTTTATTTTTATATTTGCCATATACATATGTATATATACGCACACATATGTAGATATACATAAACACACATATATACATACATGTATGTATGTGTGCCTGTGTGTACACGTATAAACACACATCTGTAGCCTTGTTTCCCTTTAGTAGAATATAAGCTTCTCAAGGACAGAGACTCTTTCATTTCAGTCCCCCTTGCCTGGTACTTAAATGAATTCAGTTAAAGATGAACTGGGGACAGCTCCATGGTACAGTGGATAGAATGCTGAGCTTGGAGTCAGTTAGACTTGAGTTCAAATTTGGCCTAGACACTTGCTAGCTGTGTGACTCTGGGCAAATCACTGAACTCTGTTTCCTCAGTCTCCTCATCAGTAAAATGAGCTGTAGAAGGAAATAGCCAATCACTTCAACATCTCTGCCAGGAATATCCCCAAGAGGCATCTTGAAGAATTGGAAATGACTGAAATAACAGAACAAAGAGATGAATTGAAGGGTGGGGAGAAATTAAGGCTTTGGGACGGTTGTCCCCCAGGTCATTCTCCCATAATGTAGAGACCTGACTTCACAGTTACAGACCAATCAGTGACTTAGGTGCTTTCAATGAGCTGTTTTCTGTGTGTTGGCTGGCAACAGTTTCTAACCGTCTTTTTTGGGACACGGACAAGTGTAGAGTGGAAAGGCTGGAGTTTGAATCCTTGTTCCCCAACTTTTTACCTGTGTGACCTTGGCAAGAAACATTCCTTCTCTGAAGAGACCCCTTGATACGATGGAAGGCCTCTTAGATTTGGAGCCCAGAGTGACCTGAATTCCAACTCTACTGTTAGAGGCAGCTAGGTGCCTATGGTCAGAGCATTGGGCTTGGAGTCAGGAAGACCTGAGTTCAAATTCTCCTTTAGACACTTCCTAGTTGTATGACCCTGGGCAAGTCACTTAAGCCTGTTTGCCTCAGTTTCCTCATCTGTAAAAATGGGCATAATGATAGCATCTACCTCCTAGAGTTGTCATGAGGATCAAATGAGCTGAGAAATGTAAAGCGCTTGTTGTATGGTAAATGCTATAGACATGTTAGCTGTTACTGTTATTATTTCTGTCCCCCCTACTGGGGGTTGTGGGGAGGGTCAGAACTGGAAGGTGCCTAGCCCGTGCCTGCCGTGCAGTCAGTGATTATTCATGTTATACACACACAACCAGGAGGATGAGCTGTGCCTCCCCCTGAGGCAGAGGAGGGGGCAGGTTTATTTGCTTAGCGCTGTCCTCTGATGCCAGCTCCCACTTATTTAAACACTGCTATTCTCCTGAGGATGCACGTGACCATCTGCACAGAGTTGATGTAGCCTGTGAGCTGAGCGTAGTAGAGTGTGTTGGGGGTAAGGAGGCTTTAGCACATTAACAGTGACAACTTGTATGTCAGAAAGTGCCTTGTAAAGGAAACACAAGAGTCCAAGCAGAAAAGAGAATTCATGGATGCTAAATTAGTGGTCTCCCATGGGCCATTGAAGACTTTTATGGCTGGTCAAGAAGGGGCCGGAGAGACAGCTGCTGGCAGATGTACATACATCACAGTGGGACCCATGGACAGGCGAGGCCATGGACAACATCTTTATTGGTAAGAAGACATAGCCTAGTGTGCAGTCGATCTTCAGGGCTGCTGGGACTCCCCACACTAATGAGATTATTTCATGAAACCCTCTGAGCCTCTAACCACTATTTGGAAGGGACTGAAATTGATGAAGAGTTCATGGAAGTATTTTGGGATTTCATTAAGGAATACAAAATAGCGGGTGTGTATGTGTGTGCGTTTTGACTCAGCAAGAGAAAGTCTGTCACTCTTTCCACCGCTGAAGGATTGTGTGTCCATTTGGCTCTTCCAGGGAACAGCGAGTCCTCCTTGGCACACACATCGTCCGAGGCTGGGGAACCGTCACGTCACTGACCTACACCTTTCCCCTGTAGTCTGTGCCTTGCAATGTTGTTTTTTAAATAAATGATGGGCGTCTCTCTTTGGTCACCAGAATGGAACTGTTAGGGTGGACCATTCATTAATCCTGGCATGCTCCTGCTTCCTTTGTGGCTTTTTGAGAAAAGTATCAGGAAAGTTACCAGCCCCAAAAATACTGGCAGCAAAGGAAGGCTGGCCATGAGTGAGGAGGACGGGAGAATCAGCTTTTCCTGTGGCTGACTCAGTGCATGGCACCCAGTGGATGCTTAATCACATTTTTTGAATGAATCGGAGTGAAGAAAGTGAATGAGGCTGTCAGGGGAGAAGAGATGGGAAACAGTGGACAGGGCCAACGCCTGCATTTGAATTCTGACTCAGACATTTCTTATGGGAGAAGACCATTAATTTCTCTTAGACCTCATCTCTAAACTGGGAATGAGAATAGAACCTCCCTCATAGAGTTGTTGGGATCGAATGACATAGTATGTGCACTAAATGGTGCACAAATACTAGATGTTAACAAATAATGGTGTGTACTTTCTGTTAATGTTAACATTTATGGTGTACTTCTCTCAAAACAACTTTTGTGAGGTGAAGGGGGCTCTGAGTATGTATGCTTATCCCTCAGCTTCCAGATGAGGAAACTGAGACCCTGCCCATGGTTGTATGATTAGTAAATTTTGGAGCGGGTTAGGATTTGAACTTGGATGTCCTGACTCTCAAGTCTGTTTCTAGTAGCCCATGGTTCCACATCCATAGGTGCCTAATCAGTGTTTGAGAAGCATGGAGTATTTGGATCCATGGCCTTCTTGTGAGTTCTGTGACCCAAGATGCATTGAGGGGTAGGGAGGGTCCTGTGATCATATTGACCAACAGTTCACATCTGAACATCAGTATTTTGGAAGCGTACATTTGGATAACTACAGGAGAGTGTCAGAAAACTTGGACCTTTGATCTCAGCAGCGAAAGGCTAAATCATTGCTTAGCCATCCAGTCAGTCAGGAAGCATTTATTAAGTTTTTAATACGTGCCAGCACTGTGCTAAGCACTGGGGATACAGGAAGAGGCAAAACACTGTTTCTGCCCCTCCAGGATCTCACAATCTCACACATATGCAGAAACAAAGCTGTATATAGAATAAATAGGAGGTGATTAATGGAGGGAAGGTGCTAGAATGAAGAGGGATTGGGAAAGCTTCCTGGAGAAGATTGGTTTTAGTTGGGACTTGTAGCCATGGAACCCACATTAAGTTCCCCTGGCCAGCCCAGTGAGGAAGGGGCTGACTTGGCAGGCGGTGGGTTCTCCCTTCTTAGAGGCCTTCGAGCAAAGGCTGGATGGACTGGCCAACAGAAGGAATTCTTGGTCAGCTGCAGAATGAATTAGGTGGTCTCTTAGGTCCTTTCCGTGATTCTCCGACTACTTTGGGCTCTGCTCTGGTTAGATCACAGCCAGAATTCTTATCACTTGTTCATCTCTAGAAAGGGCATTGGAAGATTTAAATTGCTTTAGAGAATGGAGCAGCAGGATGGAGAGCATCCTGAGGATTTTGAAAGACTTTATCCATGAGGCCAGGAATGCCCCTTGAAATGTGTTGGAGCTCTGACCATCTAGTAGATTGGAAAGGATACTGGCTCTCAAACCATTAGATTTGGGTTCAGATCCCACCCCTGACCACTACCTATGTGGGTGGCACATTTTTTCATCTTTTCTAGTCCACAGTTTTCTCAATAATAATATGAGGGGGTTGGACTAGGTAGTTGCCAGGGCCCTTTCCAACCCTAAATCTATGATCCTGCAGTCCCTTAGTGTTATTAAACTGATTTTACCTGTCCCAGGAAGATGCTCTACAGCTCTCTTGTTAATTGGGCTCATGAAAGATTTTACTAATTTTCTTTTGATGCTGTATTTATAATCTGTGATCTTGTGCCATGTTTCTGTGGGGGTTTCATGAGTTGGCAGCTGTTCATAGTACCCACAGTGCCACCTGTGAGCTTTGACATAATGAGCTCAGGTTAACAGGTGACTTTGTGTAGTTAGTTATAAAAGGGGGGCCCTATGGTGGCACCTTTGCTATAGGGGGACTTCTTTTTCTTTTCTCAGTATTTCCTGGCAAATATGTTTACAAGAAGGAGAATTGTGTCACCATGTAAGTGATTTATGCCCAGGAGTTTTCAGGGGAAAACCCAGGAAAGATTTACTTCAACCAAGTGGGAGATGACAGTGCATATTTTCCCATTTTGAGGAATGGTTTCAGGTAGGGAGGGATCCAGCGTGTGCCAGCGTCAGTTTGGCCTGGAAGGAATGGGCTGTCCCAGGATGAGTAGTGTCATGAATCAGAACTGCATCATTGGTGCTGAAATGACCTGTTTTATTGTTTGCTTCTGTATGGAGATGGTGACGGTTAGGGCTTTGTTAAGATGGGGCCCAGCCATATTTGCACCTCCCATGTGGTGAATATATTCACTTTTGTCCAAGTGAACATTTGTCCAAATAAACATGTACAAATACCCACATGATTTCATTCAGTGGAGCATTTATAAAGTGTCATCTGTGTACTTGGGATGCAGACATGAATGAAACATTCCCATTCTGGAATGAACTTACTGGGGGGAGCAACATGTAGATATAATATGTACAATTTACATATTAAATGCAAACAAAGTAAATACAAAAATAATTTTGTCTAGAACAGCAGTTCTATGCCTTTTATTTCATGGACCTTTTGACCATTCTGGGGAAATCCATGCATCCGTTCTTAAAACTATAGTTCATTGTCTTCATTAATTTTCAGGAGAGGTTAGTGAAAAGAAGGATGTAACTTTTTTCCTATCCAGGTTCTCAGATCCCCCTCAGTTTCTCCCCACAGGTGATGAACCTTTGATCTAGAACCATATTTCCTAAATTGCTGTAAACCCCTGATGAAAATGTGACTTCTGGGAGACTATGATGATGCCAGCAGCACTTTGGTCACTAAAATACTTTATGTCCCAGTAAGACTGATTACATGCAGAAATGTTTGAATATAAACATAAACTTAATATCCTAATTTGCTCTTAGATTTTACTGGCCCTCTTTTATCCTAAGAGTCTTCTTGTATCCCAGGATTCTTTTAGACCGGCCTTAGTGAGGTCTGTGAGTCTGCCCCTTTTGCTAAAGTATCCCATGAGGACTGGTGGGGAGTCGTCTGCCTGAGTCTCCCTGGCCTGTCAGCCGAGCCTGGCCTGGACAGCTCCTGGGCGATATGGACGAGGACCGCATGCATTTCAGTTTCCTTCTATATTCAAAGACAGAGGGTTGGATCAGGGTATTGTATCTATTGACTTTCTTTCTCCCTTGTGACCCTAACAAACGTAAACATTGCAGTTTAATAAAGAGCAGAAGAAGGCTATGAGTCGTAAATCTCTTCTAGATGTTTATTTCTTTTTGATTCTTCAGGTCTTTTTTTTTTTTATGGGCCAGTTTAGGGCAGCAGGTGGCACAGCTTGGAGTCAGGAAGACTGGATTTTTTCAGATACTTCATAACTGCGCACACATCCCTTATCCCTCTCTGCCTCGGTTTCCTCATCTGCCAAATGGGAGGAATAGTAGCACTTTCCTCTGAGGGTTATTTGAGAATCAAATGAGATAGTCATTGTAAAGTACTTTGCAGATCATAAAACTGTTTAAATACTAGTTACTAATATTTTTATTACTCATGTGGCATTAAGTGTGAGTTCATCAGATTCCACACATCTGCCCATGTGACCTTTAAACTGTGGTCTTTTTATAAAATTTAATTATTTTTAAGCATTTATTTTGGCCATCTCCCTGCCAGAAACTCAGAAAAACAAGAGACCAGACCCTTTGAACAGGCCTGCATGGTTAGGCAAAGCAACCCCTCCCCCCCACGTTGTGCAGCTGTCCCCCAACTGATGGGCATCCCCACAGCTTCTGATTCTTTGTGATCCCAAAAAGAATGACTCTAAATATTTTTGTAGCTCTTGGTTCTAAATAGATTCTCCTGACCATATTGAGAGGTCTGTTTCTTACTAGGCATTTTAGTGTTTTTTACAGAAATGAGCATTATGTTTTGTCAAGAGCTTTGTATTGATAGAAGCACATGATTTTTATTGGGAGTTTATATCTTTTTTTGTTTCTTTTCTGATATTGGGTTATTTAAATTCTGTTTCTCCTCTCAATCTGGATGTTTTGCATTTTTGTCAGTATTCATCTATCTTATCTCAGTCATGTTTCTTGGATATATAATTGGATAGATTCTGATATGTTTTTCTCTTTCACATGACTTCTTTTTTAACTTTTTTATTTTGTAGTTCAGTTTTCCTGTCTCTCTGCCTCTCTCTTTGTCTCTGTCTCTGTCTCTCTCTGTCTCTTTCTTGTTTTTGTTTTGGGGAGGCATTTGGAGTTAAGTGACTTGCCCAGGGTCACACAGCTAGTAAGTGTCTGAGTCTGGATTTGAATTCAGGTCCTCCCAACTTCAGAGCTGGTGCTCTATCCACTGGACCACCTAGCTTCATATAAATCAAAATGACTAATGGTTTTATATCTAGAAGTCAACCAGCCTTCTGGCCCTGCATCTTGAGAGGCTCTTCTGGGTGGGCTTCCTCAGCCAATTTGTGTCCTTGGAGGGCTACATGCAGAGGCAGGATGGTAGCTGTCCAGGTTAGGGGAGCCAGGACAATGCCCTACTGGTAAGTAAGTGTTGTCTTCTGTGCCTCTGAATGCCCTTTCACCTTGAATATTCCTTGAGTCTGGACATTGAGGAACCTTGGCCAGTCAACTCTCTGGTGTCCATGCCTCAAATCCCTCCCTATCAACTCATCCTCCACTTGATGATTTTTTAAAGCTTAGGTCTGACCATGTCACCCTGTTTCTCAGTGACCTGCAGTGGCTCCCTATTACCTCCAGATTCAAATATAAAATCCTGTTTTATTTAAAGCCCTTCACAATGTGTCTTCTTCCTACTTTTCCAGACCTCTTACGTTTCCTTCCCCTCCCCAAATGCTATAATTCATCCATAATGGCCTGTTTCTAACTCCTCACACATGACACTCCATTTCCTATCTTTGGTCCTTTGTCCTGGCTGTGCCTCCTGTTTGGTGTGCCTTGTCACATCATTGCCATGTCCTTGCCTCCTTGTTTTCCTTTAAGACTCAGCTCTGGTCTTCACGAGGCTTTTTCTGGTTTTCTTAGCTGCTAATGCTGCACCCCACCCCCACCCCAAAATTATGTTCCATCTACTCTGTATGAATCTTGTGTCTATTGATTCATGTTTGTGTTGTCTTTTCCCTTAGAACATGAATGCCTTGAGGACAGGTACTGTATTTTTGCCCAATCCCTGGCACATAGCAAGCACTTGTAATAAAATGTTTGTTAAGTGGATGACTGAGATATTTCCCTCATTTGTAAAATGGAAATACTTTAAAAAATTTAAAAATAGTAACACTTTAAAAGTGATTTTTGCTGTGCCTCCATTATGGAGTAATTAGGAAAATCAGATGAGATCCTGGGTATAAAGGATGGTATCTGCGAAGCACTATGAGAATCCAGCTACCTGCTGATCTGACCTGCTCAGCAAAATGTACCTAGAGGATTTCATTGAGGGAGGGAGGGAAGGAGAGAAAGGAGAGAATGGAGGCAGAAGGACCCACCCCCATTCCTCGTTTCACCTTTCTTTATTCCTGTGATTTTTCTGAACGAGGATCACAGGGTCCTAGAGTGGTGAGAGGTGGGGCCTCGGTCCAGCCCCACCATTGTACTGATGACAGTTTTCTGTACCATGGTTTTGCTCTGTGGTCTTGTGCCCTTTTCCTGTGTGATTTGAGACCCCAGTGGGCCCTGGAGTGGTTACCATTCATGAGAAAAGTACTTTCTTGTGTTGTTTGTTATGTTCTCATTGAATTGTTAGAAGAAATGGGAGGGGAAACAATTCTATGGAGTCAGCTTTCTTCTAAAACTTCCCTCCCTCCTTTCCTTCCTTTCTCCCTTCCTCTGTTCTTTCCTTTTTTCCTCTCTTTCTCTTTCCTTCTTCCTTTCCTCCTCCATTCTTTGCTCCCTCTCCTTTTTCTCCTTCCTTCCTAACATCCTTCTTTCTGTCCTTCCTTCCTTCCCTCCCTTCTTTCTTTTCTCCCATAAATATATAAGTATAAGAAATTTAGGGAGATCATTAGATTTATTCTGTCTGAGAAGGCAGAACTAGGAGCAGTAGGTGGAAGCAGAGGACATATTTAGAATTATAAGCAAAAATGTTCAAATAATTTGAACTGTCCACAAGAAAGATTGACCCTCCAGAAAGCAGTTGGTTCCGTCATATTGGAGACCTTCCACTAAAGGCTGGCAAGGTCACAGGGGATATTTTTTTGACTAAATGTGAGTTATATGAGATGTCCCCAAGGCTCTGTCCTGAATGACTGCCAGGGTCTCTTCAAGCTCTTGGTCCTGTGCTCTCCGATCCTCTCAGTTCCTCGGATTTAAGGATTGGCATTTTGCAGATTTGTTGAAGTACACCTAGTACCATCAGCTAAATAAACCTTCCTCCTTCATTCTCATTTTTAAAAGTCAGCAACAAGGCTCTCTGTGATCTGAATAATCAAAAGCCTGCCTGTTGCATTAATTACATATTCAACACTTACCTCCTTATTTACTTTTTTTTCCCCTCTGGCATCTTTTCAGATGAGCTTAGAGCCTTGGGATGTGGCAAGTCAGCCTGGCTGGGGATGAGCTCATTAGTGGTAGATGTCTTGGGCAATGATGGGGGAGGGGAGTAAAATTGACATTTAATTGACCATAATTAAGTTCCCTCCTTAAGACACCCTCAGGATGAGTAGCAGGGATCCCTCATGCCAAGCCATCTGTTTTTCCAAAGAGCATGTTTTTATTCTCTGGTTTCTGCAAACTCAAGAGGTAGAGGCTATGTGCGTCTGGCCTTGAGCAAAAGACTGATTTTATGATGGAGAACTTAATGGGGCCTCCGGAAACATCCTTAATTCTCTCTTGCTGTTTGTCAAAACTTTGGAAAAGAGCTCCATTTGACTTTGTCTCTTGTACAGATCAGTGGTTGGCAAACTTGTGATTACATACTCCAGAAGCGAAAGTAAACAAGCAGAGTAAAATTGAGGATTCACTCTCAGTATTTGAATTTCCTTGTTTATAAACCATTACTCGAGCTGTTGTACTATGAGACCTCTGTGGCTCTCTGTTTCCTTTTCTGTGTAGCAATGTGTGCTCATTGTGAGAACTTTGCTAGGTTAAAGGATCTTAGATCTTCTGCTGAAAGGGACCTTAGAGGTCAGCTGCTGAGGCCCCCATGGGACAAGTGACTTGTTCAGGCTTACAGAGCCAGCGCACGTCTGTGGCTGAACTTTAACCCAGCTCTCCCTATTTCTGAGAGCCAGCATGCTGCCTCTCACACATGAAATAGTATTATTTCTCCCATGCCCAGCAGAGCTTACTCCCACAGTTAAGTGCATAACAAATGGTTGTGGAACTGAATTCTATTAAAAAAGAGAGAGGGATGACAGAAACTAGTGACTGTCTGGATTATGTGGGAATTTCATTTAATAGTGCCGGAGGGAATCTCTATCTTCTCCATTGTGGAGGAGATTGACAGGAAGGCAGGGCCAGTACTCCTGATGTTGTAGCCTTAATTACTGCTGTTGTTTTGGGGATTTTTTGGTCAGTAGCTTTGGGCATCCCATTTGTCCTTCCCACCCCACGTCGTCATCTCCGCATCCTTTTGAAATACATCTCTGGCCTTAGGTTAAGACAAGATCAGGATGTGAAATGTTCTTGGCACGGCTTCCCACAGAACACAGGAAATAGCTGCGCAGGATCTCTGTTTCATCATGTCTCAGGAAGGCTCTCTCGGCTTTCAGATGGCATAGACAAGCAGCCCGTCTGGAGGACCCTTTGTCTGTCAAGCTGACTTATGTGCCAATGAAGCCAGCCCCTGAGCAAGGAAGTGCAGCCAGCCACCCCTCTCCTCCTTCAGGAGGTGTGGGCTTGAGAGGCTTGTAAATCTTGGGGAAACTAGAAAGGACCTTAGTGGTCATAGAGTCAGGTCCAGAGCTGCAGGGGGCCTCAGGGCACCTGCTTAGCTCAATCCCTTCTTTTTTACAAATCAGGAAACTGAGGCCCAGAAGGGGGAAAGGATCTCTCTAAGGTATATTTGGAGATCATATTATTTAAAGGAGGCTTCTACTAAGTTTTCTTTTTAAAGCAAAGTATTATTTTGTAATGTTGATGTTTATCCTTTCTTTATCTGTTATCTGAATCAGGATGGTCTCTCTCTTGTGTGTTCTTAATTCCATATAAATCTGTAAGTCTTGATGAGCTGTGCTCACGTGTCAGCCAGCCCAAGAAATGCTTCAGAAAACTTTCCCATAACTTCTTTCAGTACAGCAAGACAAAGGTGGGAAAGTGGTAGAGGCTGGGGGGGCATGGTGGAGCTGGCAGAGCTGCTCCAAGCCTTAGCAGAAGGCTGAATATAGCCCTTTTATTTGGAGTCATCAGCTGGTGGCAAACCCTTTGGGAATGAGACTCTCTGAACCTTCTGCCCCAGGTGGAGAAACCTTCCCAGAATAAGGAGCTGCTGGAGTTTAAGAAAAAGATATCCAAGATGAAGGGAAGTTGGTTTGTTATGGAACAGGGATTCCAGAGGAGGAATAGACCTTTACGGAGCACACCCCTACCCCTGGTGGACCAGCATGCATTGCTTTACCCCACTTCTTTCTCCTCCGCCTTACTGGCTACTCCAGAGCAAGAGCAAATTCAGCAGCTGATTGGAGGCTGAAGCCAGACCCTGCTCCTGCCCCTCACTACCTATAGCAGCCATCAGACACTGGGCTTCATTGTTCTTGCACCCACTGTTATGCTAGGTGAATCTCCTGGTTCTTTTCCTTTCTCTGTATTAGTTCATCACTGGCCATTTTGGAAAAACTTATCCCCAGCCTTCACATCCCGTTGTCTTATCTCCACCCTCATTCGTCATGGCCCACATCAACATCCACTCCTTCCACAGTGTCCTCTGGGATTCCTATTTTTTGAGGAACAGAGTCTCCATTATGGATTTCTTTTTCTCACTCTGTCTGCTTTTATGAGGGCAAGAGTTGGGGAGGGAAATTAGACAGAACTAAAGCCATGAACTCGTTGAGAAAGGACATAAACCATCCTAGGGGTTGATAATTAGTGACCACGAGGGTTTGGGCTGGCTGATAAATTTGGATGCAGGAACCCCAAACTGCTGAGTGATGGCATATGGTAGAGGGAGAGTAAGCAACAGGAATGAAGGGATTTCTGACTCTGTTTCCCAGACGGTGAGTTGGGAGGTATGAGAAGATGCAGCCCATATTGGAAAGGATGGCTGGGACCTAGTGTCATCCTGGGGAATCAGGTCTTCAGTTGGAGGTGGGAGTTGCAAGGAACGAGAAAGGAGGCCATCTAAAGTGAAGACTTGATAGTTTGATGGTGGGAGTTCCAGGGGGCAGACCAATCTGGAGTAGGGGTCAGGTGAATGGGTGGGGGATGAGGGAGCAGACACCTGGGGAAGAGGAATGGCGTTTTGATCCATAAAAGCTTCCTCAGAGCCCTATGTCCCCCTTCTCCCTTCTTTTATTTTGGAAACAGTTGGTGGGCATATTTTGTTTTACCCAGCTCTCTGTTTGTCCTGGCACGACACGGAGCAAATGGTTTGCATTGTAGGTATCCTTGTCGGACATCGGAGGACTGGAAGACATCAAAGTCAAATTGAAACAAGCTGTGGAATGGCCTTTGAAGCATCCTGAGGCCTTTGCTCGGATGGGGATTCAGCCGCCCACAGGAATCCTTCTCTATGGGCCTCCTGGATGCTCCAAAACAATGATCGCCAAGGCCCTGGCCAATGAAAGCGGACTGAACTTCTTAGCTGTGAAGGTAGGTTTCTCTTCTGTGACTGACCTCTTCACTCCCTTCCCCCAACCCCTCCCCAGCCCATCCTGGTGGAAGGAATGAAGAGGGCACTGGTTGGTGGGTGAGGGAGGGAAGTAGAGAGGGAGCTCAGAGAAGGGCAGGGAGAGAGGGAAGAGAAAGGGAGAGAGAAGAGAAAGGGAAGGAGAAGGGGAAAGAGAGGAGAGGAATAGAAAAAATGGAGAGGAAAATCAGAGAAGGGAAGGGGAGGGAGAGAGGGAAGAGAAAGGGAGGGAGAGAGAGAGAAGGGGGAAGAGAGAAAGGGAGAGAGAAAAAAGGGGGGAGGGGGGAAGAGAGAGAAGGGGAGAGACAGAGAGAAAGGGGGAGAGAGAGAGAAGTGGGAAGAGAAGAGGGAGAGAGAGAAAGAGGAGAAGGGGGGAGAGAGAAAAGGGGAGAGTGAGAGAGAAGGGGGGGAGAGAGAGAAAGAGGAGGAGGGGAGAAGAGGGGAGAGAGAGAAGGGGGGAGAGAGAGAAAGAGGGGGAAACCGAGAAAGAAGGAGAGAGAAAGAGGAGGATAGAGAGAAGGGGTGGAGAGAAAGAGAGAGAGAGAGCCCCAGATGGGGAGAGAGAAAAAGAGACTGGGTTAGCTCCTGAGTCTTTGTTCCATCCCGTGGTGTGGGTGTTTCTGAAGCCTAAGTCTGAGATGGAGGTGTCTCCAGAAACGTGTCTCTTTGATTTCCACGTGCACGTGGAGACCCTGGTTGGATGCCAGTTTCTGGCACAGTTACAGGCTGGATTCTCTCCCTCTGAACTACAGAGCATTTTCCCCTCGCTCCACAAAGAACACAAGGCTGTCATCTGCAGACCTCGTCACTTCATGGAAATGTGAACTTTTTTTCCCCTAAAGCTCATTTGTCCTCAATGAAATTGAAGAACCAGATCAGAAGATTGTCCCTAGATATTGTCTTGATATTGATGCCAGCGACTTTCTTGTGGGACAAGAAGAGTGTCTATAATTCTAAGGTTTTTAGCTGCACACCTTGTTTCCAAGGAGTTAGCCAGTGCTTTTCATTTTAAAGCCTGATGTTTTGGTGTATTTAAATGTCATTGCTCTTGAAGAGGGCTGTGATTTCATTCATTTCCAATAGAGAACTCCTAGGGGAGAAAACTCCCTTCACCAGTGAAGCACCTTATATAGTCTTGGAGGGGTGCCTAGAGCATGGAGAATTTGAATAACTTGTCCTGCATCTCATAGGCATTTTGTGTCAAAGATAAGACTTGAACACAGGTCTTTCTAGGTCCATGGTTCATGGCCCTCTCTCCCTGTGTCCCAGCTGCCTCTTGTAGAGGACTTAATGTTCACATTGCTTCTCTGATGCTTACTTCCTGCGTCACTTTGGGCAAGTCATTGTGGGACTTAATGACAGGTCTTTCCTCTGCTAGTTATATGAAGCTTGTCCCATCTATATCTTGTTTGTACATCGTCATGTGACTGCAGTCTTCCCCACTAGACTGTGAGCTCCTTTGGGGCAGAGACCATCTTTTGTCTTTCTTTATATTCCCCGAATTTAGCATAGCTTAGTACACAGTAAGTACTAAATAAATGCTCATTGGTTAATTGGATAATTTAGCTGGGCCCATATTTTTAAAATGAGGGGTTGGGCTGAATGGCCTCTGGGGTCCTTCCTGCTCCATGATCCTGAGTCCAGGGTCTCCACTGTCATTACCAAAAGCAGCCTTAGGTGGCTCACATACTTTTGGTTTTTAGGTTGAACATCTTTGAAACATAGGCCTTATGCCCACTGTGGCCAGTCATGGTTTGTTCTTCACCAAACAGTCAGGAAGCGCATACTGGGCTATGGATCATAGTTCTAAGGTTTAGACAAGATGCAGACTTTGCCTTCAGCTAATTTGTCATTAATTGGGGAATAAGAAACTAACATGTCACTTTAAAAAAAAAGTGACTTTTGCCCAGCCCGGCAAGGTTAGCAAAGCACCCAACCTATGGGAACTTGTGTGATGCTCACAAGCCCCTCTGAACTGGAGGTGTCATTTTCATATGAGGAAATGAAAACTTAGTAGTCACACAGCAAAATGTCAGCGGCAGAATTGAGATCCAAGTTATCTTGACCCTAAGGGTGTCACCCCACCGTCTGTGCTGCTCCAAAAATAAAATACTGTGGGCCAGGGGCCTTAAGAGTGTTCTAAAACGGTGCTCAGAGAGCCCCTGAGGCCTTAAGGCCAATGTGGCCCTCTAGGTCCTCAAGTGCAGCCCTTAGACTGAGCCCAGACTTCACAGAACAAATCCCCTTTATAAAAGGATTCGTTCTGTAAAACTTGGCTCAATCCAAAGGCCATAGCCAAAGACCTCAGAGGCCACTTGAGATCCCAAGGCTGCAGGTTCCCTACCCTTGTTCTTTACAGTTAACTTAGAAACAAAGGTTCTTAGTTGTTACCCTCTGTGCTTTACACAGCATCTCTCACCATAAAATTCACTCCAGTTTCTGAATGAGAAACCATCACTACTCAAGATTACATTCTGTCTTAAAGATACAGCATCCACAGTTTACATGAGAGGCCTATTGAAGCTGGCACTGCGTACGCATAAATGGGGGTTGTGCTTTGTCAAAGGCCTTTTCTTCATTTATTGATATAATCATGTGGTTTGGGATGTTTTTGTTTTAATATCATTAGCTATGTTAATTGTTTTCCTCACGTTGAGTTAGCCTTACATCCCTGGTGTAAATCCAACTTAGCCATAGTGAATAACTGCTTGGACACATCGCTCATTCCTCTTCCCCCATGTGGATGTATTTTGCTGCAGATTGTTACACTAGACAGTTGTTGAAATTTCATTTGTCATCTGGGTCACTTACGTCAGAATATTTTTCACTGGCCGTTTCCTCTCTCTTTCCTTCCCCGCTTTTGGCTTCTGTGACTGAAAAGGATTAGCACTTTTTGGATGGCAACAACTCATGGAGTTCTGGAGGAAGGCTGGATTGACCTCAGGCCAGGGTTTTCACCAGGTCTCCTGTTAGCCAGATTAGGAAGCACACAATGCATTCCTCCCTTCTTGAGAGAAGCTTGGTTTACTTTTGTACGTTGGCCTTATAGAGAGACTGAACTGCATGTGTTCAACGTATAAAAAGGCCTTGCTTTGTTCACGTGACCTGACTCCGGAAAGTTAGTACGTCTCTGTAGACAGCCCGTTATTCACCAGTAAGTGGTCAGGTTACATGCTCTGTTGATTTCAAAGTTTATTTTTTTTCATGATAAATCAGAGAACCTATGAGCTGATCAAGTCTGACCCCCTCACTTTGTCATTTATTGTTGTATTTTGTTTTATGGATGACCTTGGTTCTTATATCACCCTCATTCCTCACCACGTTCCCCTCCACAATGAATCTTCCATTGTGACAAAGGAGAACGTTTAAGTGAAAGCAGCCAACACAAGCACTGTACATCACCACCACCATCATTATATTAATAATACTAATTTATATAGTCTTCTAAGATTTACAGAACTCCTTACAAACAACATTATTATTTGTTACAAAATAATATTTTTGACCAAAATAGAAAAGTACATTTTGAATAATTTTAACTACAGTCAGCTTTATTACCCCTATTTCTCTTGTCTCTGTTATTACCCCAATTTTACAGGGGTTGAAATAGAGGCAGACAGAAGGTGAATAGCTTGTCTCGGTTTCCCAGACTAGGAGGTGTCTAAGGTCGAATCTGAAATCAGGTCTTCCTGATTCCTGCTTACTGTGTCTGTAGACATATGGCAATCTAGATAAGGCAGCCAGTGGTTAGAGCTTTGGACTTGGAAGCAAGAAGACTTGAGATTCAAATCCTGCTTTATACATTTACTGGCTGTGTACCTGTGGATAAGTCACTTAACCTCAGCCTCAGTTTCCTCATCTGTAAAATGGCTATAATAATAGAACTTACTTTACAGGGGTTTTAAAAACCAAATGAAATGTTGTCTGTAAAGTGGTTTGCAAACTCTGAAGCACAGTACACTACTACTACTGCTGCTACTACTACTGCTGCTGCTACTACTGCTGCTACTACTACTGCTGCTACTACTACTGCTGCTACTACTACTGCTACTACTACTTGTTGTTATATCTTAGCAACCTCTCTCTTCTCTGCCTGAGAGAGGTGGGAGCTAAGGTTTTTTAAATCTCTTTTCTCATTTCTGTTGATTTTTTAAAGACAAATTTACTTTCCTCTTAGTGAGCTTTAATTGACATTGTTTTCATTATTGTGTGTTCTTTTGTTTGATTTTTTTTAACGGATCTTTGAGTTTTTTCTTCAGAATTCTTTTTATTTATTATTTCTGCACAATAACATCCCAATACAATCTTGTATCACCTTCTCCAGTTGATGAGCATCTATTGGTTTAAGATTCTTTGCTACCACCAAGCATACTTCAATGGATATTTTGGTATGAATTGAGCCACTATCCCCAAGGATCCAATATTTCTTGTCTTTGAACTTTTTGGAGTATGTACCCACTAGTGTCTTCCACCCCCTACAACTGAAATCCAGTTAATGAAAGTCATTTGCCCAAGGTCACACAGGTGAAGAGCAGGTCTGAGATCTGAACCGTCTGACTTTGAATCGAACCTTCCTTCACATTTTCATTTTACAAAGTCTTCTCTGCTTGATATGGACTTTTGATTTCAGACGATTGAAGCAGTGTGGCAGAAAGACTTCAGACAGTGGCTGAGGCTGAATCATCATGGGCAAATCACTGAAACTCCCTAAGACTCAGTTTCCTTTTCTGTTAAATTGAGGTCATAATATTTGTGCTTTCTACCTTATAGTCTTGGTATGAGCCTAAAAATGAAGTCATGTATGCAGTGTTCTTTACACATTGTACCTTAAAAAGATTCATAAATACAAACTATTATTCCTGAAGATAAATTCACGTGGACAACTTTCTTGATTCAAGTAGGCTAAAATGTTCTGTTTGTCAAAGGTGTTCAGTTGGGTCCTTGACTGAATGAAATATCAGTTCAAAGAATATTTTTATATTCAAGGCTGTTTTCACATGAGTAGTTTTAGCAAACAAATTGGTTTCTTACCAGCTCAAACTAGTTCACTAGGTAGTTTTTGCAAAAATATTTGATTAGGCTTGTGTTCAACCTAGGGCTGTAGTGGAACCAGGATTTGATTTTGGCACAAGACCCAAAATTGAGTCTTGCTTCTCCACAACTCATTACCTATATCATCTTGGACAAGTTACTTTTCCTCCTTAAGCTTCCTCTTCTCTTAATTGAAGGGGCTAGAATTACTGACCTCTAAAATCCTTCCAACTAAAAAAAAATCCTCTGATCTTAAAATAGATAAAATATTAAATATTTGTTTCTATGAATATAAATATTAAATAATAAATTTTAAAAATGAAATAGTCAAAGATAAAAATCCCTCTCTGTTTGGTAGATCTTGGTGTCTTGCTTGGGAATGTTGGATGCACTAATTGTTGGTTAGGTTCCAGATTTTTGAGTCATTAGAAACTGTGAAAATGGAATCTCCATAAAAAGGATGGCAAAAAAAGGTAAATATCAAAGAAGAGAGAACTGTTTTATTCTGGAAAATAATATCAATATGACAACTTTTGCTTCTTTGATAATTTGGGAATGAACCCTCAGCCATCTACACTGTCTATTATCTTATGCCTCTTTTTCAGTCAAACTCCTTGGAAATGTCGTATACACTTGATGCCCATACTTCCTATCTTCTTACTCTCCCTCAACGACCATTGATCCATTCAATATTCTTCCATCATCTCTGAGAGAAGAGAATAGGATAGATAGATAGAAAGGGAAGATTTCCTAAACTCTAGATCAACTGTGTCCACCACATACAACCTCATTTAACAGTATACTAATCCTGTCAAAATAGGAAGGGAGGCTAGTTGGGCATGACTTCTTCTTGGTGCCGGCATGCTGGTTCTTTGTAGTCATAATTCCCCTTTCTAGATGTTCAGTAGGCATTCCTTAAGTGATCTATTCTGGAATTCCCCTAGGAACCCAAGTAAAGTTCACTGACCAAGAGTTTGCAGACCCTGTTGTCTTCCCTTTCTTTAAAATTGGGATAACACTTGCCCTTCTCTACCATGGTGCACTCTTTCTTTTCCCATGACCTTTCAGATATTATTGATGGTGGCTTATCAGTGTGTCATCTTTTGGTGTCTGAGGATAGGCTTCATCTGCCAGGTCGACCAAGGACAGGGAGTCGCTTCCTTATCTTTGGTATTAATCAGCTCCCTTTTTAACTGTTTTTATTTTGTGATGTCCATTACAAAGGTCTTTCGTTCATAGTAGAAAGAAAAGAAAACAAGAAGTGAAGAGTTTTTCTTTCTCTCTAAGTATCATTGATCCATCCATCCCAAGGAAAGATCCTGTCTCTTCTTTTAGCCTCCCTGCTCTTGATTATAGTGAGAAAACAAACCAACGCCTTTTGCTCTTCTTCGTTTTCTACACTGTCCAATATGGGTGAGTCCAGAAGGCTTCAACAATGAGGGAATTTGACATATATAAGGCCAATGGAGAATATTTAAGAGAGATTTTCTTGGCCTGCCTCAATTACTAGGATTGTTACATTGTGACAATGAGGAGAAATTAAGGAGCCATGTTGGCAGGTTATGAAGGGGAAAGTTTGTAATATTCAGCTTCTGCCTGTATTCCAACTGCCTGCCTACAGATGTGGAGATGCATTTGTCAGTATAAGGTAGCAAATAGCCTCCATTAGGAGGCATCAGAATACAGTGAAGACAGTGCTGGCTTGGAAATTCAGTGCCATCCCAGCTTTCCTGCCCACTACCTGTGTGTCCTTGGGCAAGTAATTTACCCTGCCTAAATTTTGGTTTGATTTTGAGAAATTCCCCTCCCTAGAGGTACTTTGGGAGATGCCAAGTTTTTATAACTCTGGATCTGATAGAATGGGATCTGTGTGAGGGCATGCTTCATTAGTCTCTGTAACACCCAGTGCCCAGTGCATTAGTAGGCACTCAATTACTGATTGTTTTAAAAATGATAAACATACAGGGTACTCTGTAATTTAAGTGGACGTGACACTTAAGTATATAGGTAGCGTTATTGGTGGAGGAAGAGTAGATGCACTTTGTATGGCCCCTATTGTTTTGGAATTCTTGGTACCTTCAGGACCAATGGGGTCTATCATTAAGACCACCTGGCATCTTTCGGAACTTCTTCATGGGGGCTGCAACTGCTTGAATGCAATACTTCTTCCATGCTTGGTGGGGAGGGCAAGCGGATCTGCTCTTCAAACAGAAGTCTTTTATATATTGACAGGCATTTGAAGCATATAATCCAGACTGCTCAGTAACTCTGTATGCTAGAAAGGCTACTGGATTTGGACCAAGAAGCTCTGGGTTCGAATCCAGCACATTTACTTGCTTCCTAGGTGATCTCGGGCAATTGTTGTTGAGATAGGGCTCTGTGCCCTGTCCCTTTAAGGTACCTTCTGACAGTGAATCCTGTGATCCCGTCTCTGTTTCTCACCCTCTCTATCCTATTTTCTATCGATATTCACCAGGTTTGAGGCTGCCCTTTCTCCTCATTGGCTTCCAACAACTAATGCCCCTGGGGTATGGGGCAGCATTACTGATAATAACGTAGATCACCTCGTCTGATTCTCACAGTAACCTTGAGAGTTACGTGCTTCCTATTACCCCCCAGATGAAGGAAGTGAGTCAGAGTGGGTAAGTGACTTACCCAGGGTCACACGGTGAGTGAGGGTCTGCAGGGCTCAAGCTCTGCTTTCTCACTCCACGACTAAGGTTTTTATCAGTTACGTCACCGTACTCCTTACTGAGGCCCATGAAAGAGGAAAAGGTACTGTCTTTTCCAGAACGCTAACGCAGATTACAGCTGGGAAAGCCTGTCTTGATGCACACATCCTGCAGTCTGAAATCTTGTAGAAACCTAGGATTTTAGAGCTGGGAGGAGTGAACTTTCTCGTCTAGGTGGGACTAGGTGACCCCTGAACCCTTTATACTCTAACATCCAGTGATCCTCTGATATTTAAGAAGTATATCTTTCAATAAGTGTTTATTAAGCTCCTCCTATGTGCCCGGGCGTTGGTGGTAATACAAAAAAGACACAAAACACAGCCCCTTCCCTCACAGAGCTTATGATGTAATACTGAGAGAAGCATGTGAGGTAAGAGGTCAATAGCTT
Source organism: Potorous gilbertii (assembly GCA_028658325.1). NCBI lineage: Eukaryota > Metazoa > Chordata > Mammalia > Diprotodontia > Potoroidae > Potorous > Potorous gilbertii. The sequence continues at coordinate 121,736,651 of CM053774.1, read as the reverse complement.
GCATGCTTCCCTGGTACCTGTGGGGTCATCACAGAACCCTAGACTTTAGGGGACGTAGAGGTCATCCAATCCAACCTGCTTGTTTGACAGAAGAGAAGGCTGAGGTCTAGAGAGCTGAGGTTCCATAGCTAGAGGCTTTGGAGCTGGGACCTCAAGGAAGGCCTCCAGCATCTTGGATGACTCGATGAAGCATTTATGGGCAGTACAATGGGGCAGTATCAGAACATATGGGACCGGGAATCCATTAAAATATCACGGTCTGCTTCTTCTGCCTTTTCTCTCTCTCCGTCACCTCATGTTACTTCTTGCTGTGATTCATAACCTGTTTCTATCATCATCTTCCTATTTTGCACTAACTCTAGTCAAAGAAAACATGACTTAACAATAGGGCAAGTATATGGAAAGTATATGATGATGCTGTAGGCCTTACGTATTTCATATGGGCATGTAGACACCTGCCTGTTCTCCCGGTTAACTGTTTTTCCAACCTGCTCTCACACTGGAAGGTCTAGTTCCCAAAGCAGGACCAGTACCATGTTAAACTCTGACTCTCTCCGGATCCTAGAAGTAACCCTGTTGGAGGAACATATTCCTCCCTACGTGTGACTTTAGCTCTTGAGCCCCCATGGAATCATGTCTATTGACACAAATTAGGCATAGTAACACTTAGACCTTGACCATAATTATTTAGTTAGCAATAAAGGAAAGGAACTAATAATTGCTTCATATGTATCAACATTACTGAAACAAACACAGTAATAATAAATACATTGTGACCCTGCATAAGCTTATGTCATCTTTCTACCGGGGCACTCAGCATCCATAGGGGAGGGTCAGCCCATTTTTAGGGAACTGACAAGAAAGCACACAAAGGAGGAAAACTCCTTGGCTCAAGGTAACTCACAACTCTGCACTACAGGCTTTGGCATCATGAGTTTATTCAGGAACATCTGTACCACACAGAACTACTTTTCTGCTAAAAGTTAATCCTCACTACTCTCCAGCTCTATTCTGACCTGATGCAACACTTAGAAATTCACTCCAGTTACAGTTGCTTTTAAGAGGGTGTTGAGGAAGTGTTGCTTCTTAATTTTCAAAGCAGCCAAATTGCTGCAAAGCTCATCAAGCTGGCTTTGGGCAGCATAAGCTAACTCAGCCTGGTATTCACCGGCCAGGATGTTGTGTTGCCCAATCTAATTATGGCCATTGGAGCTCCCTGCACAAGCACTCAAGCTGACTCGCAATTTCTTCAATCACCAGGCTTGGGAATCATCCCATTAAATCTCAGTATGTCTTCCTAGATAGCAGCCGTCCAACCTGTGTTCTGCCTTTTTGCTTTGCTCTCAAACCAGAGAGGATGTGCATAGCAGAGAGTATCAGTCACTTCTGAGAATACTCACCTCTCTTAAGGGCCAGGGAGAGCTGAAGAGCTATCTCTGAAATATCAGGCTCAGTCTTGTGTGGTTGTGTTACTTCTGATAAGTTAGGAGTCATGTAGCTGAAGCCTTCTGTTACCTGACTGCTCCCTGCTTTTCCCTTAACCTTTATTTATCAGCCCCAACTCGTTGCCCTTTTTAGAGGCTTAAATCAAAGCCTCCTGCAACTCATTAAGTTATTTTTCAGTTCACCAACCATATTTCTCTTATGATAGAAACAGTCTCTTAAAAATCATACCCTAGTCTCCAGTGATTTTCTCATTTTTTTTATTTTATCTTCTTATATCTTAAAATTGTGATATGCAAATGAACTAAATAAAGGACCATGAGGTCCTGGGGTTTTAAGTGCTCAGCAAAGTACACCATCTTATTTTCTGTTTCTGTATATTTATGTATTTCCCATTTTTAGTAATTAAAAGGTTTTTTTCCTGCCTCTTAAGCTATCACACTGCTTTTATACAAATGAGATAGCACCTTACCTCTTTCACAAGGTGAAAATAAATGAGATAATATTTGTAAAGCATTTAGCACAGTGACTGGAACACAGTAGGTGCTTAATAAATGCTGGTTCCCTTCCCATTCCCTTAAGTCTTAGTATTTATTCCATAGTCCATTTCTGTCCCAAACTGCCCAAATCCTCCTGAAAGCTGTTTTGCTTCATACACACGTTAGCAGTTTTATGAAAGCAAAATTCTTTTCCTACTTCTTTCAGGCCTCCACATGTTCACTAGACAGAGCCAACATCTTACATCCTTTGCCACTTCATTTGACTCTTTTTCTTTATACAAAGATACTTTTCTTGACTCTTCCAACATGAAACTGCTCTGTATGAAAAGAACAGTCCCTTAAAGGTCACCATAGTTTATGAGAACTCTCTGTTCAGTGAGTGTAACTTTCTTCTTGAATGAGGGCCTGGGGGGCTTTCTTGGTACTAAAGGGTACGGACTTCTCAGTACACCCATGTTGTAACATCTATTTTAGCTTCTGAGAGACCACTGTGGTTTCCTTCCTGGATCCTGACGTTTTTCAGAAAGTTGATGTTTCCAATTAAGTAAACTTCAGATGAATGAAGTATTTTTCTTTTCATTGGGGGTTGGGAAGAAAAGCCCAGGGAATGCTTATCAAATGTGCTTTTACCTTATACAGAGGGATGCCATAGGAACCAATGTTTTTTGAGTTGTGGTTTTCAGAGTTTCTTGCATTTGGGTTCAGATACCAAAGAGATATTTCCAGTCTTTAATCTCCTAACCATATCATGTGATAGAGAGAGAGAGAGAGAGAGAGAGAGAGAGAGAGAGAGAGAGAGAGAGAGAGTGTGTGTGTGTGTGTGTGTGTGTATGTATGTGTGTGTGTGTTTATTTAATGGGCACCAGCTTCACTGTAATGAACTGAGAAATGTAGTCATCCATGGTATATACAGCATCATTGCTCTCTAAGGTGTCTACCATGTCCAGCGGAAAAAGATACCAACAATTTCCCTTCATCTCACAGGAAGGAAGTGTTTAGACTTGTAGATTCTAACCAGTTGATGCTTTCTTTTCTCTCAGGGACCTGAATTAATGGATAAATATGTGGGTCAGTCGGAACGTGCAGTCAGAGAGGTAAATGGTGCTAATGTCTGTTTGTCCATATTTCTTTCTGTCTGTTTGATCTGGACTTGTGATTTCATTCCTGTGGGAAAGAAGGAAGGAAGGAGAGAAGGGGAGAGGAAGGAAGGAAGGAGGAAGGGAGAGAAGGAAGGAGGGAAGGAAGCAAGGAAATAAGGATTTATAAAGTTCTTAGTATGCTCCAGGAACTGTGCTAAGCACTTGGTTATTTCATTTAATCCTTCCAGCAACCCTGGGAAGTGTGTGCTGTCATTATCCGTATTTGATAATTGAGGAAACTGATGCAGACAGACTTGCCCAGGGTCACATATCTAGTCTGTATCTGAGGCTGGATTTGAACTTGGGTCTTCCCACCTCCAAGCCTAGCATGCTATCTCCTGGGCCACCTAGTTTTCTCGGTTTATTTGTTTTGGCCACCAGTCACTTTGCTGTCCATCCCGTTTTCTTTGACATCAAGTGGGCTGCTCTCTCTGCCCACAAGTGGTGTCCTGTATTTCCCCTAAGCAGATCTGGTTTTACCTTTGCTCGGACCTCTCTGTCCCCTCCCTTTGGGCCTCTTTCCTTGGTGACTGTCCTTTTATTCCTTGACTTTCACCCATTTCTCATGCCATTGACCGTGGCTGTGTTTCTCACCACTACTGGATTGCAGGCCTCAGAAGTCACATGTATTTTCAATATTCTGACCATAGAGTTGGGCTTTTGTAGTGCATATTTTTATATTAAATGGGTTTATGGATGTCTTTGTTTTTGTAAGCATCCTGTTGTGTGTGTATGTGTATGTGTGTGTACGTGTATGTGTGTGTATATGTGTGCATGTGTATGTACATGTGTGTATGTGTGCATGTGTGTACATGTGTGTATGGATATGTGTATGTGTGTGTTTTCAGGTTGGTTGAGGAGGAATGTGACTGTGTCAGAACATCCACTGTTGTAGCTTGGTTTTTGAGCTCATTGGCACGTCTGTTCCAGATCTTCAGGAAAGCGCGAGCGGTGGCCCCATCAATTCTTTTCTTTGATGAGCTTGATGCCTTAGCAGTCGAAAGGGGCAGGTAAGAAATGCTGCTATCAAGTCTTCTCCCATGTGTCATTTGTTGCCTGCGTTTCAAGATGGTGGTGCATTGGATGGAAGTATGCAGGGGAGGAACCCTCATGGAATGCTCAGGCTGGGGACACAGCAGTTAGAAGTACAGTTATAAGCAAAATAAAAGCTCTGAAGGAAAACAAATGGAAGGAGAATGAGTAATTTAGAACTTAGGGTAGAAAACTTTACCTAAGTGATAGACACCCTGAAAATAACATGGAGCAAACATTTCAGCAGTAACTCTGAGATAACAAAAAATATTAGAACAAACTCAAAAAACTTTTCTGCTGTGAAAAACTCATTGTAAGCAGGTTGTAAAGAGTTTAAGAATTATTAGACTGTTTGAAACAGACACCTAAGTGAAAATGGGGGAAAAATTACTGATTGCTTCATGAAAGAAACCCCAAATTGAAAATATCCAGGAATGTTGTTTCCAAAATTACAGTTTCCAAGTTAAAGGAAAAAAAATACCACAAACAACAGTCCAAGAATTCAAAAACCAAGAAACCCTGGTCAGGATAAGATTATCTGGGAATACAACATTCTAAATGGGAGTGATGGTAGACTAGCAGAAAGCTCTCCTCTACTACTCAAATAACGTGATACGCACAAAGTGCTTAGCATGGAGTCTAGCGCATAGTAGCCCCTTTCCTTATTCCTCAGAAAGATTGGAAAATGGCTCCAGACGTGGTCTAAGAAAATGGCATTCGGTCCTTTGGGTTTCCTTGGTTTCTTTGAAGCCTCAGTTTCAGATGTTCATTCTTAAATGAAACCTCTTCCAGCTTCAGTGTCCCTTCCCTCAGAAGTGATTTTGTTTAATTTTGTTTATCTTATTTATTCTTGTTTTCTCCCAAGTACAGCCTGATAAGTATCTTGAGGCATTCATTCTTGGATAGGATTTTCTACATATAAGTATCTGACTAGATGAAAGAGGCAGGAGGTTCCTACTTGTTCATTCTTGAAGTTCTGCTGTTCAGTCATTTTTTGGTCCTGTGTGACTCTTCATGACCCCACTTGGGATTTTCTCGACAGAGACACTGGAGAGGTTTGCTATTTCCTTCACCAGATCATTTGACAGATGAGGAAACTGAGACAAACAGGGCGAAGTGACTTGCCCAGGTTCACACAGCTAGTAAGTGTCTGAGGCCAGAGTTGAACTCAGCACTCTATCCACTGCACCACCTAGCTGCCCACAGCTAGGATTCTCCAAATTGAAGACAAAAGGGTGCTTTAAGGTAGAAAACGGTTCAACTTAACCTTACAGATCACAGAAGAGAAATCACCCAACAGGCTTTGCTTGTTCAAGAAGTGCATATGGCCCCTGCCTTCCTGATCCACTGGAGACATTTGTTTTTGGAACCTGAAAAAGAGTAAATATGAACCAGATGTGAGAAAAATGCGTGCAGCCGAACTGTCATATGACGCATCCAACTTTAAACATTACGGGAAAATCGACAAAGCTCTTGTTAAAAATAGGACCTTGTTTAGGGGCCTCCTTTGCACAATAGCGTTTGCAGATGTATCCAAGAGGCTGACCATCAGCAGCCCCTGGAGGCCAGTTTCCTGTGCTTGTACTAATCATTCTGAAGCATTTAAGGCAACACCTGTTTGTATGGTTTGCCCTTTTCCCTTTTTGTGCCTTGTTCAAGGTGAGTGCACAGTCTTCCAGATGGCTTTCCATGATTTTATTCTCTCTCTCTTTTTTTAATGACAACATTTCTGGTCATGCTTTTTCTCTCACTCGAGAAAGTAGAAGTATGGGGATTGGGAAAAGGCCATTAGATTTGGCAATTAGAGATCATTGGTGACTTTTGAAGTGAGCAGTTTCAGTTGAATGATGAGGTCAGATTTCAGAGAGTTTTGAGCTGGAGAAAAGTGAGATATGTAGTAGGAAGCTGAAGACCAGTGGTAGGAATAGATAGAGAACTTTCTAATGGAGGTTACCCAAGAAAGGGAGGAGAGATATAGGGCAATAGCTAGTGGGACTGACTGGATCAAATGGGGTTTTTGAAATATTTCGAATAGCCCCATGTTGAATAGCTACAGGGAGGACTCAGTTGAGGTTGTGTGACAGATTTGCAGTGGGCCCAAGTAGAGGTTCACGATCTTGACCATATTGATGTAAGCGGCATAAAAATAGGAGTGAATGAGTTAGGTAATTAGACTGAATTCGAGGCTGGGGCTTGGCAACATGATTGGCGATAGGACAAAAGGTCAGGAAATTAAATTATAGAGGAGAGAGTTGGACTCGTTCACCAGGGTCAAGAGGAGGACCAGAGGCCATGGAAAAAGACCTGAGGGGTAGAAGGATTGGAGGTCACGATGTGGATGAAGATGATTTAGAATTTTAAGTTGGAAGGGATGATGGGATGATAAAAGATTAATGATGTCCGGATCAAGGGTGTGGCAATCTGTGTTCTGAGCTGGAATGGAGGAGCAGCTCCTGGGAACTGAGAAGATTAGGAGTGAAAAGTTACAGAGCACCAACGCATGTATTGAACATCCTCCCTTAATATGAAGACAGGAGTTGGAGAGAACAGGACAGGGAGCCAGGAAAGACAACGAGGGTGGTTACTGGGATCTGAATTCAGTTACAAGTTTGTGTCGTTTGACAGGCAGTTTTCAAGGGAAGAAATCCAAGCTCTCTATGGCCATGAAAAAATGCCCCAAATCACTCCAGTTACAGACATGCACACTTAAGGGGTTCCAAGATTCCGGCTGAAAAAGATGAGAGAATAGAAAAATGATCAACGTTGAAAGGGCTCAGTGGTGCACAGTGAGGTGATCTGTAAGTGGTGCCACCATTCTGGAAAGCGGTTTGGAGTGGTATACAAAACGTTACCAAATGGTGACTGCCCTTTGACCCACATACTCCACAACCCAGAAGAGATCAAAGAAACATGAAGAAGTTCTATGGGAACAAGCATTTATAGCAGCTCTTCTCGTGGTGGCCAGAAACCCCTGGAAACTAAAGGGCTGCTCCTGCATGGAGGGACGATTTGTGGATGAATGTGAGGGACTCCTGTCGTGCTTTAAGAGGTGAGGAAGGAGGTGAGTTCAGAGAGATGTGGAAAGCTGTGATAATCTGAGGAAGAAAGGAACGGGCAGGAATGGGAGAGTGATCTGTGCTCCAGCATGAATGTTACAGAAACAAACAGCTTTGAAAACAAACTGATGAAGAAGGAAATGAAAAGAAGCAGGAGAACAACGTCTACTGTCCTGTCAATATTGGAAATGAACAGCTTTGAAGACTTATAAACTGACGTAGAATGAAATGGGCAGAACCATGTAAGAGTGAAGAAAAATGATTTGGAAAGCTCTGAGAACTCAGGTCGATACAGGGATCACTTGGGATTCCAGAGGAGTGACGAGGAAACATGCTTCCCACCTCCTGATAGAGCCCTGAAGGATTTAGGGTGGAGAACGAGACACATGCACATGCACACATACACACGTGCACACACATACACATGCACACGCACACACACATGCAGCACACACATTCATGCAATGCACATGCATACACACACATGCACGTGCACACACACATATACATATTTTTTCCCCCTATGCAGTCAGTGAAGGACTTTGTTTTGCTTGACTATCCATATTTGTCACAATTTGTTTTTTTTTTCCTCTCTATTTTCTCCCCCAGTGAGATGGGGGTTGGAAGGGAGAGAAAATAGATTTCTGTTAATTAAAAAAACAGCTTTTTAAAAATAGAGAGGTTGGGAGGGATGTTGCAGATGTGGAAAGTTGTATGTACTTTCAGATGAGGTCACTATTGTTAGTTTTGCTTAATTCTTTGACTTAGTTACTAGAGACCTCTCTGGGAGTAGAGGGGGGTGATCTGGGAGTGTTTGTAATGTGAAAAGAAAGCACAGGGATAAAGCTTTTTAAAATGTGCATTATTTGGATCTCAAAGAAGGTGAGTTTGTGGAGTACTGGTGGAAGATGGTGCTGTACTGCAGCTTTTAAAAATACTCATGCTGAGTTTTTCATGGCCATAACATTTTCTGGACCTCATCAGACAGTGATGGGCACCAAGGGGATCCTAAATTCCCCAGGCATTAAATGGATTTTAAATATTGTGGAAACCCAGATGGATTGGGAAAACATACAAAGCAGCAAAAACTCAAAACAAAGGAAATTTCTGACTAATATTAGGCTGCCCCGATGAGCCATGGGTTTCATTTGTTTACAGAATGCCATGTCCTTTTGAAGACTTCCAGGAAAAGAAAGGTCATGGCAGATTACACCCATATGACCAGCCCTGAGATGACAGTCTCTCAACGCTGGGGATGTTTTCTTTTGGCTAATGACGCTTCCCTTTCATGAAAGGGAAGACTTTTACAAAGGTGGGCTCAGCGAACCACCATGGGTCTTTGGTTCTTGCCAACTTGACCACAGAAAGCTTCATGTGTCCAGCTCACAGATGAGGCCGAAGGAAGCAGCCTGTTAGGTAGAGCTGTAAGGGATGTTGACCAGGGCTCTGGATAATTGCATCAAAGCTTGCCTGCCTCTGTTTAGTGTGAGAAGCCTTGCATGTTGGAGAGGGGACATGGTTTATGTAGCTGGGGACAGTGCTTCTATTCCCAAAGACCTTGCAAAGTGCATCTTAGAATCCAGTTGAGTACTTTCTGTGAAAGGATTTTGAAAGTATTAAAATCATCCTGGAAATAGTTAAAAAAAAAAAAAAAAGCATAGCCTCCATGTCTGTGTTGCTTGTGAGTTTTAAAGATGTCTCATTTTAGCCTCAGGAAAGCTCTGCTGGGGGAGGGGATATACTGTTCTTATTCCCATTTTACAGCTGAGGAAACTGAGATTCCGGAAACTTCAGTGAATTTCCCAGGGACATTAATATAGCAGTTGTCTGAGAGAATTTGAACCCTGAGTTTTCAGTTCATTAATGTATCCCCTGCTTCCACTAGTATAAAATGTTGGCTGCTATAATTCGTAAAATGGGTGTAATCTGGTTGTGATATTTTTTTCTGGAAGTCTTCATGGAGTTCTTTACATAAATGAAATTAGAATTTTGGAAGTGGGGAAAATGATTTGATCTTTTAAATTAGCATTCCTGGGATCATGGATTGAAAGCTGGAAAAGACTTTAAAAGTCATTTCATTTGCTCCATAATGTATAGAGCCCTGGGCCTAGAGTCACGAAGACTCATCTGACAGATGAGGCTGACAGATCCAACCTCAGACACTTACTAGCTGTGTGACCCTGGGCAAGTCACTTAACCCTGCTTGTCTCAGTTTCCTCATCTGTAGAAATGAGCTGGAGAAAAAAATGGCAAAGCATTCCAGCATCTCTGCTAAGAAAACCCCAAATGGGGTCACTAAACTTGGGGAAGTCAGTTCACATCTATGGATCTCAGTTTCTTCACCTCTGAATACTTTGACCCTCTGCACTAGCAAGATACTGTTAAGCACAATAGGAAAAGGATATGTATAAATGCAGTTCAGCCCCGCACGGAATGACTTGAGCAAGTTAAGGAGCTTCACTAGGACCTCGGATAATTGGTAATATTAGCAGCAATCTCTTGGTCTAGGCATTCTCTGAAATTGCCCCCATTGATGGCTACAAGGGGAAGGAAGCTCAGTGGAGCTCAGCTGGGTTCCATTCAGCATGAGGTCTGGCCAGGGCTTTCTGCAAGCTCTATGTTTTCAAGTAACCTCAATGGTAATAACAATGGTTCTACATAGAGGAAATGGGGTGAGAAATTACTTCTGAATGTTGCTGTTTGCTCACATGTACCTACCCTTCCATACTGTCCCCATCATTGAAAAACATTTGTCTTGTTCATAGATTTTGTATTTCTATCACATTGCTGAACGAAAGGGAGAAACAACTCCCTCCTGATTGAAATCTCCTTTGTGAAAATCATTTAATCCATACCATGTGTTATAGTCACTTCATTTGACAGGATCATACAACAGTGTTCCCTAGCATTCCGCCCCATCTCCCAGCATAAGTATTGAAAAATATTCCAGTATCTTTGCTTTTTAATTAAGAATTTCCTCCTAGTCATAGTTGTGAAAAATGTTACCATCCATTTCTCCCTTGTTCTCTTGTATTTTGTTATTTTTTTAAATGATCTCACCATTATAACCATGTGATAGATCAATTTTGAGCTTATTGTGACATACAAACTGTTAAGCCTTTAGAGAGTGTAACTGACAGAGTTATATGATAGGATGTAGAGTTAGGAAGACCTCAGCTTGAATCTTGTGTGTCCCTAGACAAGTCACTTAACTCTTCTTGTCCTATTTCCTCATCTGTAAAAGGCCAATTATAACATTGCTTCAAAGTGTTGAAATAAATATGAGGATAAGATGTATTCCCTTTTCTTCAACCATAAAAACAAAAGAAAACTACTACCTTATTTAATTTTCTCTGACTCTTTAAAACATTAATGTTCTAAGGAGACACTTTTTTCTTCTCTCTTAATTATAAAGTAAGCCCCTTCCAATGGTTCAGATATACAGGTGTGCTAAAAGGGACGGTCCTAGGTTTCTCTTGACTCTGGTGTTTGGATTTCAGAGTTTCTACTAAATACTCCTCCTTTGATAAGGAATGTTTCAAATTCCTCTTTTGTAATAAAAATTTGTTTCCTCACTCACAGCCCCATCCTCACTCCCTTGGTTGCATTATCCTCAGTTTTGCAGGAAACATGACTCTTGATTGTAAGCCTTTATCATTTGCTTGTTCAAATTATAGTCTAAGACTTATTTTCTTTTAAGTTGTAGTCTGATCCCTTAGTACTTGAACTCTTTCTGGATCCTTGTACTTTTTTTTTCTATCTTTTCCCTCTGGATTTTGGTGATGGTATTCCTGGGAGTTTCCATTTGGGAGACATAATGGATTCTGTTTTCATTTTGCATTTTGTTTTTAATCGATCTGGGCTACTTTCATGTATGATTCCTTGAAATCCATGCTTTTTGTTTGGTCATGGATTTCAAGGAATCTTGCTGTTGAATTCTGTTTCCTCAACCTGTTTACCAGGTCAGTATTTTTTTAAATAGCAGATATCTTCTTCAATTTTTTCAACCTTTTTCTTTTGTCGAATTATTTTCTTCTTCTCCATTTACTTCTTGGGCATCTCTTGGCACATAATATTTCTTCTTAATACTCAGTATTCTCTTCTGTTAACTCATATTTGTAGCTTCAGCTCTTGTCAGGCTTCATTCCCTCCTCTCCTCTGAAATGGTGTGGTCAGAACCCCTGTGTTCCGTGCTCTTGTTGCCATCTTGTCCCTCCCCTGGTGTGCCTGAATTCATAGTGCTGGCAAGTTTTGGTCCCCCCTGTTTTGTTTGGTTCAGATAGGGGCTTCCTGAAGCATCTCAAGTTAAGTTGCTGACACCCCTGAGGCATCAGGTCAGAGCTTTAGTAGCTCATAGCTTCTGATGTCCAAGTACTTGTGTTTCTGACTTTCTCCCCTCCTACCACAAGCCCACCCCCCCCTTCCCCCCCCCAGCCTCCCTCCTCCCATATCCCCATAGATAACTCCAGGCTTCTGACCCCTTGAACATTTCTGGTCTGAGCTCCATGGATTTCCAGCCCCTTTGCCATGTCATTGTCATAGGGCTGCGGGTTTCCCAACCCCCTGGTGCTTCTCTGCCCTGCACTCTAGAGCTCCAGTCTTTCTCCTTGCCCATGTTTTATGTGCTTGCAGGCCTCAGGGACCTTTGGACAGTCTCCACACAGTGCATCCATCCTGGTTTTCTTGTTGAGACTCCTTCCCTAGTAACAGTAGGGTTCTGACTGTTTTTGTGTTGTCCTGATCTCTATAAAGTTTCTCTTTGGATTTCTTGATCGTTATTTGGATTGGTGCCTTTTTTCCCCCAGTCAGTGCTGAGGGATATATGGGAGAGTGGGCCTCATCTGCAGCCTTTCACTCAGTCATCGACTGATAGTCTATATGTCATGTAGAGCAGGGGCTCTTACCTTGGGGTCTGTGAACTTGTTTGTGTGTATTTAGTATTTTGATGACTATTTCAGTATAATTTGTTTTCTTTGAAATCCTGTGTGTCTTACTTTATCCATTTAGACTTTATGAGAAGGGGCTTGTAGGTTTTCAGGTAGCCTGTGACACCAAAAAGGTGTGAAGCCTTGATTTAGAAGCAGCACAAAATAGGGGTTGAGGGCAAGCCTTGGAATCAGTAGGTTGCTTAATAAGCGGATCAAAATCATGGTCACACCTGCCCTTGAGGAAATCACTTAAGTGGAGGATGGGTTGGAGGCAAGAAGCCCAACTGTAAGGCTTTTAGAAGTCCAGACAAGGGATGAGGAGGGTCTGAAACGATGCAGGTGGCCATGGGAGTGGAAAAGAGGATTCTGTTCCTTGTGCTTCATTTTAGGCGTTCATCTACTCTCAGGTTTCCTACTGTGCCAACAAAAACATTACAGAATGGATAGCTTTGAATTTCGTGTTGTCTTTCTGCAGATTCTGATAGAGGGACTTGCAATTTACAGCTGCAGCAGTAGTAGCAAAGAGGTGGTGGTGATGGTGGTGAGAGAGCTTTAAGGTTCACAGAGCCCTTTATGTACATTAGTTTAATTGACTGAGTCAGATGGGTGGCACGTTGCATAGAGCACGGACCTGGAGTCAGGAAGACCCTTGCCTCAGACACCTAGAGCTGATTGACCTTGAGCGAGTCATTGAACTGTTTGCCTCAGTTTCCTCACCTGTGGAATCATGGTAATAGCCCTTACCTCCCAGGGTTGTTTGGAGATGGCATATATGAAGTACCAGCTATTGTTATGAATATTAATCACATTATAATGAATAATTATTCTGTTGTGGGTTTAACTGTTACTTAGCAATGCTATTAATTAGTGATTATGTAACTGATATATGATCAGTATCGTGTAAGCGTATGTAAATATACCAATAAAATACGAGAGAATAGCTATAAAATCACATAACAATGATTCATCATCATTCTGTCAGCTCCGTGTGGTAGGTGCTACCGTATCCTCATTTTACATTTGGAGGTGAGCCTGGGAAAGCTTCAATAAGCTGCTTATTTGGTGTGGGATGGTGTGACCGAGAGTCAGTTCTAAGGCTTCCGAAGCCACGTCCAGAGCTTGAGCTGCTTGGCCACCTGGGAATATCCTACCTGTCGCCTCAGAGCTGAAAGCTACTTTTGAGCTCATCCAGTCCCATTCCTACATTTTACAGAGAATAAAGTAGCAGACCCCAAAGGCAGGGAGGGTCTTGTTCACAGTTACTCACCTTGCACATACTAAGGGGAGACTCGAACCCGTGTCTCCTAACCCTGAACCAGTGCCCATCCCTTGTGGAGGGCAGAGCCTGCTATTTTTTTACCTTTGACTTCCCGGTGCAGATTTTAGTACTCAGCACAAAATAGGCACCAAATACAAGTTGGTTGAGTTGTTCTGTTTTCTTCTGTTTTTGTTTCTAATTTTTGTTACTGTCATTTTTCCCCTCAACATTCCTGCCTTGGGTATTCCCTGGTCTTTTTAGTTCTTTCTAGCAGAGTCTCTTAATATGGGATATGGATGTCCCCAAGGGGAAGGAGAATGAGAAGCTTGTCTAGGGAGTAAGGGACCTGAAGTAGTTGTATATGCTATTTAAATTGACTTACTTTATTTTTTCTCTGCCCAAGTATTATAAAATCTAGAATGAATTTCCTTTCATATTGAATAGGGGGTACAGGAATGCTTGCTGACAGCCATGAGTGTAGGTCTGAAAAAGGTGGGATCCTTTGGTTTATAGATGTGGGCATTTTTCCTCCATTTTAAATGAGAATCTACTGTCAAAGTCATGGATTTCATGGGCAGCTCTCCCCTTTCAAGTGAGACAGACTCTTTCCACATTCATTTAGCAGATATTGAAGATGATATTCCAGCTGCTGAATGGAATCCTCAGTTTCTAACATGTACAGTCTGTTGAGTTGTAGAGATAAGTCAACCAATCAAATTAAAAAGCATTCATTTCTAATCTCCTACTGTGTGCCAGGCATAAGCACTGGGGATAGAAAGAGAGGTAAAAACAGCCCCAGTCTTTTGAGGGAGACACACCATGCAAACAACCGCAGAAGTAGATGTAGATGGGATTAACTGAGATAATCCCAAAGCAAAGACGGGGAAAGACTTCTTGTAGTAGGTGGGACTGAGCCAATACTTGCAAGGAGCCAAGAGACTGAGATGAGGAGGGAGAGAGTCCTAGATATGAGGGACAGGCAGGGAAAATGCGTGGAATCAGGAGAGAGGACAGTGAGGGAAGTCAGTGTCTCTGGAGTAAAGTAGAAGGGGTAAGGTGAGGGACAGGCCTGGTGATGATGGGTGACAAATACCCTTTGCCTCTGTGTTTTCTCACAGTCTTTGGCCTGGAAAGGACAAAAGTCCAATAGGGGTCTCTGAGAGAAATGACTTGCCATGGTCACAAAGGTAAATACGGAGGCAAAAATGAACTAGCCAGAAGACTATTGTCGTGCTAACTTCTCACCTCCAGGTGGGGCCCCAGATAAGGATATGAAGACAATTTGCAGGCCTTTCAGTATCATGGATTTCCTTCTTTTGTTCTCTGACTTGGAGGAGGAGGTGCTTAGAAAGTCTGACTTCCTGGAGATGGGCTGCCCTGTGGACCTGTCCCTCCTCCCCTGCCTGACTTGGCTTCATCTCTAAGCATCTTTCTACACTTTGCCTGCCTGGTGTTGTGAGTGCTGCGTGCTTCTAGGTGACTTGACTTCCTCTGGAAACTAATCCAAATGAGTGAGCCGTCTCTGACCGTAAATAACACTCCATTGGAGAAATGAGTTTCATTGCTTTGTAATAAACCTTTCCATTCCCCTCACTTGTCCCTGTTTTATATCTGTGGAAGAAATCCTGCCCTTCGTTCTAGAGCCTGGCGTGGTCCAAAGTGGAGAGAGGGAAACGAACCAAATCTATTCACTGTTAGACTCTCATGCTCTTTCCACTCTGGAACCTAATTTTAATTTTTTTTAGACCACCATGGCTGGTGGGAATAAATGAGGGAGGCAGTAGATCAGAATTGGTTCCTCCCAGAAGGGAACAGATGTACAGAAAGAGTATTGGGAGAGGCATCAGGATCCCTGGATTTTCTAGTGTGTTGCCTAAGCTGGGTCCTCTCTTGTTTGTGTAGGCAGTGAGAAGCCAGGACAGCTGATGGGTATAACTCTGGGTGCTCCAACTGTTTGAAATGTGACTCTGAAAAGAAGATGTGTAGGAGATTGCCGTAAGACCCACTAACATTTCTCAACCTTAGGTAAAGTTATGATTTGGTGGGATTTAAGCCTGAAGTTTGGAGTGGTTTATTTTAGGATTTCATGTTGTTTTTCAGCCACGTCCAGCTCTTCGGGACCCCATTTGGGGTTTTCTTGGCCAGGATACTGGAATGGTTTGCCATTTCCTTCTCATTTTCCCGATGAGGAAACTGAGGCAAACAGGGTGAAGTGACTTGCTCAGGGTCATATAGCTATCTGAGCCTGGATTTGAACTCACAAAGATGAACCTTCTTGATTCCAGGCTAACTGCTACCCAACCGCCCATGTTAGGAGCTGGTCTTTATTTGAAAGAAGGTTTTATTGATTCCTTCTGTCTTTGACGGCATTCATTTTTTCCCCTCTCATTGGTACTGCCCTTGTAACAGAAAAGCAGTCAAGCAAAACTGTCTCCAAAATAGTTTATGTGCTATTTGATACCCATAGTCCCCTACTTCTCTACAAAGAGTGAGCACATACACCTCTTCATCATCTGTTCTCAGCAGATTCATAGTAGTAGGGGCTATGCAGTCTGGTTTTCATTTATTTATTACTTATGTATCTTCTGCTTGTTCTGTGCCAGTTGGTACAAGTGTTCCCATGTTTCCTTGAATTCTTCATCTGCATCTTTCTGTATTACAGAACAGCATTCCGTGATCAGTGGGTACCCCCACTTTGTTTCTGGTGAGTTGTGGATTTGTTCTTTAATCTTAAGCTTCTGGTCTTTAGAGGCAGCTC
Source organism: Potorous gilbertii (assembly GCA_028658325.1). NCBI lineage: Eukaryota > Metazoa > Chordata > Mammalia > Diprotodontia > Potoroidae > Potorous > Potorous gilbertii. The sequence goes on along the minus strand of CM053774.1, from coordinate 121,720,537 downwards.
ATAGCCCATTGGATGGATCATTGAGCTTGGAGTAAGAAAGTTCAGTCTAGCCTCAAACATTTCCTAGATGCACAACCCTGGGCAAGTCACTTAACCTCTCTTTATGTCCATTTTCTCAGCTGTCAACAGTAACAGCACCTACCTCCCAGTGTTGCTGTTAGGATCCAATGTAATGCTGTTTACAGAGTACTCTTTTGCCTGGCAAATAATAGGTGCTTAATAGATGCTTGTCCCTTCCCTTCCCCTTTTAATCTTAACATCCTGTTATAGCTACAGCCTTTAAAAAGCAAAACCTTTCCACACATAAAAGTCATAAATAATTAAATGTTGCCAATGTTGTGGAGTTCTTCATATACAGCAAGAAGACCTTGGTTTAAGGTTGAGCCAAAGGTTAGAAGACTGCAATGTGAAATGATGGGACTTTTATCATTCACATGGCATGAGGCCAAGGGGGAAATGATAAAGCAGTTTCTCTGCTCATTTCCTTGCATATCCCTGGAATGATAATTCCCATCTGTCTAATAAGGGTCTCAGCACACAAAAAGCAACTCCGGAAGTGACCCCATCCACTGCTGGTTTGCCAAAGACATTTGGGTCAGAGAGAAAGAAAGGTGTGCTGTGTGAACGTAATCTATCACTTTTCATCATTCCATGCTCCGTGGTTTCCTCTGCCAGCAACGTATCCAAAGTGCAAAAGATTTTTCAACTTCGGAACAAACTAATAAAGTTAAAAGGCAGTGAAAATCAGCATTTTAGTGACTAAAGATTCCTTAGACCTCACCAGGGTCCTTCTCCCTGTTTTGCAGATGAATGTACAATGGCTAAGTGATCAGTCCACTCAGCGAGCATTTATTAAATACCTACTGTGTACTGAGCACTCTGGAGTTACAAAGAATGGCAACAAATAACACTTATTCCCAAGGAGCTCATGGTCTAATGAGGAGGACAGCATGCAGACCACTTGGTACAAGTGTGACATGTACCAAGTCAGCTGGTGATAATTAATAGAGGGAAGGGAGATCCATAGAAACTTCTCAAAGCAGGTGGGGTTTGGAGTGGGACTTGAAGGAAGGCAGGGAAGCCATGGTGAGGAAGTAAGGTATAAAACCACTGGAAAGGCTGGAGGAAAAAGGAGTTTGAATGTCCAGCAGAGGGTTTTGTTTTTGATCTTGGAAGCAATAGGGAGCCATTGGAGTTTACTGAATGGGGATGAGGGAAGAGACAGAAAATCTAGACTAATGGTACTACTTACATTTCTGTACTGAGTAAAGACTTACAAAGTGCTCTAATCCTAGAAGCTCTGTGTGCAGAATATTACAAGTGTCCCCATTTTATGGAAAAGGAGAAAGGTCCAACCATGGATTATAGTCTTAAAGATTAGGGTAGCTAAATATTGAGAAGCAAGCATGGTAGAATGGAGAAGAGACTTGAGTTCAAATCCTGACTCTGTCATTTACCCTGTGTGATGTTGGACTTGATATCTTCATCAGGACTTGGCTCTGAGATAACTTTTTAGCTGAGAACATTACCTCCTACTCTATTAGGGAAATTGAGGTCCTCTGCCAGATTCCTCCTTCTCCCCTTCTCTTAATATCCTCCCCCACCTTCTCCTCCTTTGCTTCACTGTCTGATGGAAAGGTGGCCCTCCTCTTTGCCAAGGTAAATCCCTCTACATGCCCCTTTGATTCTGTTTCTCTTCTCTAGCCTCCAGACAATGCCTCCACTATCATCCCTTATTTCTCACATGTCTTCATTCTTTCCCTATCCCTGTGGCTACAAATGTGCCCAAGATTCCATCCCTACAAACCTCTTTCTAAATCCTACCATCTCTACCAGCTCCCATCTTGTATTTCTTCTCCATTTCTTAATCAAAAGCCTTGAAAATACCATCTGAATTCGGTGACTCCTCCGACTCTTTTCTGGTCCCTCTGTGTTTGGGCTTCTGGTCTCATCAGTCAGTTGAAACTACTCCCTTCAAAGTTACCAAAGGTCTTGTAATGACCATACTGGACGGCCCTTTCTCAATTCCCGTCCTTATTGACCTTCTACAATATTTGACATTGCTGACACTCTCTTTTCTTAGACCCTCTTCTCTAGGCTTTTCTGGATCATTTTTCCATTTCTTGTTCTGGATTTCCATCCAGGTCATGGTGTGTCCCCCAGAGCTCTGTCCTGTGCCCTCTTCTCTTTTCCTTCTATACTTTGTCACTTGGTGATCTTAGCAGCTCCCATCTCTTCAGCATCATTTTTATGAGGATAATTGCCAGATCTACATACCCAGCCATAGTCTCTCCTAAACACCAAGCCTACATCATCAGCTCCCTATTAAGTGTCTTGAACTGGATGTTTTATAAGCATGTCAAACTCAACATGCCCAAGATCCAGCTCATTATCTTTTACCCCAAACCCTCCACTCTTCCTTGGCCTTCCTTCTGCCATTGAAGGGACCACCATCTTTCTGGTACCCAGCTTGGCAACCTTGGTGCCATGCTCTTTTCCTCATTCTCACCCCACATCCTCAGTTGCCATGTCTTATTTCTGCCTCCACAACATCCCTCACAAACTCCTCCTTCTCTCTATTCATTCTCTATCCACCTCTCTAGTAGAGACTCTCATTATTTCCTATCCGATCTATTGGAACAGCCTCTTCATTGGTCTTCCTGACTTAGGTTTCTCCCTACTCCAATCTCTCTCTTTGGAGGATAGTGCAGGGTCTTAGGATATGTACAGCTCAGGGACGCTGGGGTCATGATGCCAAATTGCAGACCAGCTTACATTTCCACTAACAGTGCTTAGTGTGTCTGTTTTTCCTGTATTCCTTCAATACTGTTGGTGTTAGCTAACATTTATATGGTACTTTAAAGTTACATATATATATACATATATATATAATATGTTCAGATACAGGCACGCATATATACATATGTGTATATACACACATATATACATGTGTGTATTTATATATACATACAATACAAGAATGTGTATATGATTGTATTCTGTGTATATATACACACACATTTACATATATACATATATACACACATAAAATATATATACACACATAACATATACACATGCATGCATTTATAAAATCCCATTTGATTCTCACAACAAACTTGAGAGGGTACTCCCCCTCTCCATCTCCACTTGGAAACCTGGGTTTTCTTCAAAACCTAACTCAGGTCCTCTTCCTAAGGAGGCCTTCCCATTTCTCTCTTCCCCACCAGCTGCTAGAGTCTTCCCCATATATCCCTCTCTATGCTATGTATTTATCTTACATATGATACGTATGTGTGTATGTGTTGTCCTCCCCACTAAACATAAGCTCCCTGTAGGGAGAGAAGGTTCAGTTTTTGTCTTTCTCTGGTGCTTGGTGCATTTCCTCTCACATAGTAACCGCTTCATAAATGACTGCTGATTGATTGGTTTGGTATTTTTTCGGCTCTCGTGCATGACTCCCAAGAGAGTTGGGGAAATGAGATTTTAAATCCCATTTCCTGCTTTGGCAGAGACTTTATACATTTCCATATTCTTCCTTCCTGGCCAGTAATGGATTATGACTGGGGGGAAAATGTCCAGCAAGATTATTTTACACAATTAAAAACATTTTGCTTATTTGTTTCAGAGATGGTGAAAACCTTTTCCTCCTTTTTTGGGTGCAGATGTTTTATTTGTGCATGCACCCAATTTTATTTTTTTATTTTTTTAGCTCTTCAGGTGCCGGAAATGTAGGAGACCGTGTTTTGGCCCAACTCTTAACAGAAATGGATGGGATCGAACAGCTCAAAGATGTGATTATTTTGGCAGCTACCAATCGCCCAGATAAGATCGACAAGGTAGGAAAGACTGGATGGAGCATCTGCCTAGGGCTCCTGGAGTCAGGGTGGGTCTTTTTTGCACAAACGATTTTCTGATTGTTTTTTCATTTTAAGGATTCAAGAAGAGAAAGTGGGGAAAAAAATCCCTTGTTTTGGTCAGATTTGTATGTGATTTAATAGGGATGACATTATGAGTTTCTCTAAATCTCTCATGTACGTACAGCATCTTGTAGCCCCTTTCTCCCTTTTTATCGCCTCTGGAGATCTTTCTAGTTCAGGACCGGGCCTGAAGATGCTTGCGATCCTTCAGCCAACTGCAAGGCTTCCCCAGGGTGAAGGAGGGCCACAGCAGGTCTAGAGCTGTCCTCGATCTTTGACTCTTTTCTAGGAGAAATGGGATGGCAAATATGAATGTCTGTGCCATTGGGCATCCATAGTTCTGTTTGTTAGGTCAAGAGCGGCAAGTGATGCAAACCTTCCCTTGGTAGTGAATGACACATTCCCATTTAAAATGGGACCCAAAAAGGCTTTGGTCATCAGACACGAAGAAACCCTTCTAACCAGATCACCAATTAAAGGCATCTCTACTGATCATTGAATAGCAAAACTACGCATTGTGTCATGATCAGAGACACGAGGCTGTATGTCTGCCGCTATGCTGGCCACAAGAGAGCCTTTGAAATCGTGGTGAGCCACCTCACTCTTCCTACTGTGTCCAGCGTTCTGTGGTGGGCCGTACTTGACATGGCTGTCCTCCCTTCACCTCATCGATGGCTGCCTCCTCAATGAAGCAAGTGTCCTCGGCCTCTTGAGATTATTTTATGTACTCATTTGTCTTCATATACAAGTTCCATGAGGGCCCTGGCTTTCTTTTCCTCTCCATATTACCAGTCACCAGCATGGTGTCTGACACCAGAGAGGCTTATGGGATGGGTACTTTGAGTTCATTCATAATTCACAGCTCATTTTGACTTTGAGTCTGCTTGGAGCTGAGGATGAGATCTGAATGGGGACTGTCTGCCTCTGATTTTGGTTAGAATATGATTTGCTGAGAGTCTTGGCCTCTTTCATGCCTAGCTCAGGTTAGCAATGATGCTGGGGCTTGAAGATTTATTTTCTTTACAGGGGGTTTTGTCATTTGCTTTTTTTTCTCCCTATGTCAAAACAGCGTGGGCCCTATTTGTTACTTAACTATAGTTACATGAGACCATCAATGCAGGTAGACCTATGGATACCTGCTTGTGGAAACAAAACCCCTTCAGAGACAATCCATTAAACTTCCTGTTTCCAAACCAGTCTGCCCAGTTTTTGCCACCTGGTTTGTTGGAGGAAATTGCAGAGGGGGGCAGGGGGAGAAAAGCATTCCATGTGGAAATGGAAACCAGCAAGGAACGGGATATGTGCTGGCTTTTGGAATCAGAGGACCCTGTCTTTGGATACCCCATTCTTTACTGTGTGACCCTCTGGCTAGTCCCTTCAGTTCTCTCAGCTTCAGTTCCCTCCTTTGTTCAGATGAGGGGGTTGGATAACATGGCCCCTGAGTTCACTTTCTAGCTCTGAGTATATATAATCTCATGATTCCTTGACTTGGATGTCCTGGGAGATATCTGTCTTGACAGAACCCACTTTAGGCTCTAGTCTGGTCAGGAAGGTTAACTCAGAGGGTTTTCACCTTCCTTCTCCATTTATCCCTACCTCCCCCTCCCCCCTGTAACCCTCTGCCCTCCATGCTCCCCCCCACCCCTGGAGATCTTGAGCCTGAAAGCTCAAACCCAGCAAACATCTGAGGAATGAAGCAGCTGTACCAATGTGAGCCCTACCCAGCCTCATCTCCCAGCTGCATTTCCATTTAGATTAGCCACAGGGGCCCGGTGGACCTGGGTGACTATTCCGAGCCCAAGAATTGATACAGGGAGCTAAAGAATCAGATTGCTTTACCTCATGCTGGTCTCATTTGTGAATGTTGAACACATTGACTCTGATGGGAAACACAAGCCAAGTAGAGGGAGTGATAACTTGGGGGGGGGTGGGGGAGGCGGCCCCAGGGGCCTCATAGGCCCCTTCCCCTTTGCCCCTCACATCCTGTCTTGAAGAAAAGTTGCATCCTCAAATGTCCTATTTACATAAGAATGACAGGATGTGATTGGACAAATGAAGATTAATGTGGCTACATGATGTCAGACCAACCCATTGTCTAAAGATTGATGACAGGCTGCATTTCTTCAGAACAGCATCGAGCTGGGTTTGGAGTTTATTAGGGCTTTGTGAAGAGTTGATACCTATTGTGGCCATGTGTATAGAGACTAGCCACATGGTGCACCTCGGTGGAGGGGGTGTGGGTTTGAGTCAACACTGCAAGAAAAGGAGGCCATGGACCTTCTCTCCCCCTGCCCAGGTGTTTTTTCCATGAATAAAACACCCCCCACCTTCACCATCCCCACACATACACACACATGTGGTTTCCTTCTTTGAGATGTGGTTTTCATTTTGATGTAGACACCATCAAATTGACTGCTTTAAAATCATTCCACCGTAAAATGCTAACACTGTCCTTAGGCTGAAGACTCGGGCTTTGCCTTTGTGTAGTCAGTAGTGAGGGACTGCAGTGGAGCAGTGGTTGGAGCCCTGACCTTGGAGTTCGAGACACGGAACTAGCCTGTAACCCTGGGCAAATCACATGACCGTTCTTAGCCTTGGCACCTCAGCTGTGAAATGGCGATAATTACAGCATCTATCCTGTAGGGTTGTTGTAAGCGTCCAGTGAGACAAGATCTGTGGGGCATATCGTAAACTGTAAAGCACCGTTTGAAGGTTAACTCATTAATATCTATCTATCTGTCTATCTGTACATATAGCACATATATTTTATATGCATATATAATACATGTACATATTATACATAGTATATACACATATATGTATATATTATATGTATTGTGTATAGCATATAATATATATGTGTATATATACACACACACATGTGTGAAAGGAATTAAACTTTACTCTTCTAGTTTATGACATGTTTTTGACTTTGATTTAAGTGAGGCAGGGCTGCCCTCACCAGCCTCACTTTCTCCTTCAGAGCCATCTGGGTCCAGTGACCAGATATTGATCAGGTTGATGAAAGACAGCCCAAAATGTGGTGGGAGGGAGACCTTGGCCCTTTTTAGCTAAGGTGTTTTCAGTGAGAAGTGAGAATCTTGTTTCCCTGGGGCTCCACCAACCTTCCCCAGTGATGGAGTCTGAAGAAGTGGGTTTGAGCCCAGATTTGCACACTGGACAGACCCACTTAACCTCTGGGTAGTCATCCTGGGGATCTAAGGGGTGGTCCCTTCAGTGACCTCTGAACTTCCTTCCACCTGCACAATTTTGTGACTGGTCAGGAGGGACCCCACAGTCACACCAAAGGAAGGTTGACACCATATTAAATGTAAAAAGCATCAGAGAAAGCATTCCTGCCTGTGGCCCCTTGATTCCAAGCTCTCTGGTTACTGAAAAGTCGTTCCTTTAAAGTAAACCAGAGGAGTCACCCCTACCTCCCTCCCTGGTGACCATGGGCCCCTGCCTAAGGGTTCCTCTGGACCCTCCTGGCTTTAGAGTGATTATCAATAGTAACTGTTGCTGTTTCCCTCCCAGCCTGATGTCTTTCTTTTTCTTGACCTCATTAAAGGGGCCATGCCCTGGCTCTTTCTTAAACAGGCCTATTCAATGAATGAGGATTACCTCACCCTAAGTGAGTACCTGCAAAGACCTTGGCCTAAAGGGTCCAAGGTCTCCCAGGGCATCCTGGGTCATCTCCAGTCATCCTGATGAATATCTGGTCACTGGATTCAGATGACTTTGGAGGAGAGGTGAGGCTGGTGACCTGCACAGCCCTCCCTCACTTACAACAAAGTCGAGGGCAAGTCATGTCATTATTTCTCTGATGGCGTGGTCTTCTTTGAAAACAAACGACAAAAGCATAATTTCTTTTGGGAATAGAAAAAAAAAGTCAGGAAGAAACTCATTTAATTGTGTGTTTTCTCCTTCTTGTCCAGGTGGAAGGTTGGACTGGGGTGGTGTGGTCCTTGTGAGTATCATGGTGATCTTGTGTACATCTGCCCTTACTTCTCCTGAGAAGAAAGCAGGAGGGGAGGTGGTGGCGGTGGTGGGGATGGCCTTATCGTAATCTTGATGCTGTGAATATGGCAGCAGTTTCTTGTGGTCCTGGGGAGCATTGTCTTTGGGTCTAGACCTGACACGGACACTCTTATTACTTCTGTGACCTTGGGGAGGTCTCCTTCACTGCTCTACCCCTCAGGGTCCTCATCTCTAAAATGAGCAGGTTGGGCCACATGACCTCTGAGGCCCCTGTCAGCTTACCACCCAAGAGCTCTTGAAACTTTGTTTTCAGAAAAATCATTTTGACTCTGACAGAGAATGAGATATATAGTGAGAGATCTGTGAACAGAAGGAGAGAGAGGGGGAAAGAGAGGGGGGAGATAAGGGGAAAGAGAGACATTTACAGAGACAGGGAGAAGAGAGGGAGACAGTGACAGAGAGTGACAGAGACAGTGATAGAGAGAAAAGAGACAGAGACAGAGATAAGAAAGAGAAGAGAGAGACAGAAAAAGGGGGAGAGAGAGACAGAGGCACAGAGGAGAGAAGAGAAGAGGGGAAGGAGAGATGGATAGACAGAGATGGGGAGAGAGAGTGATGTAGAGAGAGAGATATGGACAGAGAGAAGAGAGGAGAGGAGGAGAGGGAGAAAGAGAGGGAGAGACCCTTCTGCATTGTTAGTGCTCTGGAGTCCCTGATTTGGGACCTGGAGGGTAGTGATGTCACCACTGCTTTTGGGGGGTCTGAACTGAGGGGCACAAGGGGGAAGGCATCAGAATGTCAGGTCTGTTGATCTTCAGCACCTCTTTTGTGCTGGGCACCCTCCTAGGCCCCTTGGGGGTACAGAGAAAATGGCCTTGAAGTCTGGTAGTTATGCAGAGGCCAGTTCCTTTTTAGCCCAAGTGTTCCTGACAACCAAAGGCCAAGCTGGTGTTGGGCTGCCCAGTTGCCCCCCCTCTGCCCACATCATTCCCATTAAAAAAGACTGCGCTGCCACCATTGTCCCATCTCACCATGAGGTGGCAGCCATGCATCTGCGAAGTGGATTCCATTTCCTATTCATCCATTGTCAAAGACCTGGTAGGATTAAAGAGGAGGCCTGCTTAAGTCAGTGGGGAACGAACGCAGCATCTCTCCAATGAGCGGTGAGTCAGATGACAGCTGGGACTGGACGGAGGCCACCAGTGTATGCGCCAGGCCTGGCCTTCTGGTTTAGCTCCTGGGGTCCTAGCTAGAGAGCCTGATCTGGAGAGGCAGCAGATAAGAGTGCAGGATGCAGGGTTCAGAAAAAGCCCCGTGCAGACCCTACCCCAGACCCTTAATAGCTCTGTGACTTGGAGCAAGTCATTTAAGTTTCCTCATCTGTAAAATGAACTCCATAGGCCCTTTTAGCTCTAAGTCTGTGATCATTTTACAGACAAAGAAGTAAAAAAAAAATACTATGCCTTGGTAGTGACAGAAATGGAATTTGAACCCAGGCTTTCTGACTCCTAATCTAGCCTTCTACTGGGCCAACTGTATCCTGGAGTCACCGAGTCCACACCTGAGTGGATATCTGAAGGGACGTTGACGTCTGCCTCCCTGGAGCTAGGGGCCGTCTCTTGGAGACTGTTTTATTTATCATTTATCTACTGATTCATTTGGGTTTTTGAGGGGATGAGGGTGAAGTGACTTGCCCAGGGTCACTCAGCCAGTCAGTGCCTGAATAATAGAACCTGTTTCACAGGGGAAACTGGCCAGGGCCTGAGCTCCCATAGTTCATTGGAAACTTGACTTGGGCACTGGCTTTTTAGGTGGGTTCATTTTCATGCCTTCATTAAACAAGCATTTAATAGTGAGTCTAGTGATTAAGAAGTCTCCCCACCCATTGAGAAGGCAAGAAATGTGATCCTCATACATATGAAGTCATGCACAACATTAATGAATCAATCAGTAAACGTTTGTTAAGCACTTAGGTGCCCAGCATTGTGCTGAAGAAGATTAGCCATGTTTGAGGGGAGGGGAGGCTTTTTTCAAAGGTGTTTTAATAGTTTTAGAAGAATAGATTGGAAGGGTCTTTAGAGGCCATTCATTGCAACTCCCTTATGTTTACAGATCAGGAAACTGAGGCACAAAGATTTGAATGACTTGTCCCAGGCCGCATAGCTACTAAATATCCAAGGCAGGATTTTAACTCAGGTCTTATGCTAATACCAAGCAAAGCATTCATTTCCTTTCAGACAAAATCTTAGCATTTTAGAGGTGGACAAGATCTTAGACACCATACTTACTTTGAAAATGTCTTGATTAACTCATATCTTTTTCAAATAAGTTTTTAAGGTTATCTTTATTTCTTATGTCCACTCAGTGTCCCCCCCAAACAACCAGTTTTCTAGACTGTTTTATTTTTGTCCATTTATTAAATGCCTGCCTAGTATAAGTCAAGGTCCCTCTCCTGTTATATCTCTTCTAGGGACCAACGTCCTCTGTGGTCCTTGTTCTGGACGATTGCTCCCCAGACAAAGGCACAGCTTTATCGACCTGGTGGCTTAGTTTTTGTGCTTCAACTCCGTGCTGCGCTCCCCTCCCTCATGCGTCGGTGACTGTATTTCAAGGTTAGGCGACCACACAGCCTACGCAGTTTGCACACTTTTGGTAGAGAGAGAGTGATGACGCTGGCCAAGTTTCCATGGCTTAATATTTTACATCCACATTTCTGACCTAAAGAGTCTTTCACTCAGACAGTGAGAAAAGCCAAATGGTGTTTCCTAAGCAGCTGGCCCAAGCTTCATGTACAAGACAGAGAAGAAAAAAAACAGTGGTCCATGCAGCATGCTGATGCATTCATTCCTGGTAACAGTAATTAGAACAGCTAGTATTTATATAATTATATAATGATGTGTATGTATGTATGCACATATATTGTAGATAGTACATGTGCATGTACTATATGTGTTTATATATATTTTTTCTGTGTATATGTATATTATATATGTATGTGTGTATATGTGGTACATATATATAAGTATACATACACATATATACGTACATATATATGTACGTATATATGTGTATGTATATTTATGTGTGTATCTGCATGTGTGTATATACATATATATACATACACACATATCCATATATGTAATAACATGACTTAGGTGCCATTATCAACCCCATTTTATAGATGAGGAAACAGAGACGGAGAAGCATTAAGTGCCTTGCTCAGGCTCACACAGATTGTAAGTTATCCAAAGCAGGATCTGAATTCAAGGTCTTTCTGACTCCCAAGTCCAGCACTATTCATTGTACCCCTCCTCAGAGTCTATTTCCTGGTCACAGTTTGTGAAAGTCTTATTAGAAGTTGGAGCAGTGTACATCTGGGTTTCTCTAAAATGTGTCATTAGGCTAAATAAGTACTGGGAGAAGTGACAGCCCATTGGTTAAAGGAGGTATGGGGGTGGGATGAGGAGAAGGAAGAAGGGGAGAGAGAAAAAGAGGAGGGACATACACAGAGACAGAGAGAGAGACGGAGAGACAGAGAGAGAAGAAAGGGGAAAGAGAGAGGGAGGAGGAAAGGGAGAAAGACTGGCTATATAGATTGAAGAATAGTCTGCATGGAGGTCATAAATGAACCCATGACAACTATTAAGGTCACCAAGCAAAGGAAATGTGGTGAAAGAGTCATGACTGACTTTCATGTCATGGACCCTTTTGTTAAAGCCTGTGGAGAATTCCTTCTTTGAATAACATTTTTTCCCAAATTTATTAATTTCTTTGTTTTCAGTTTGCAACAATCCCTTCCATAAGTTCCAAATTTCCTCCCCCTCCTTCCCCTAGACGGCATGCAATTCTATATGGGCTCTACACGTACATTCCTATTATACACATTTTCACATTAGTCATGTCGCATAGAAAAATTATGGTGAATGGGAAAAACCATGAGAAAAATAAACAAAGCATAACAAAGGAGAAAATAGTTGCTTCATTCTACATTCCAACACCATAGTTCTTTCTCCGGATGTAGATGGCGTTTTATGTCATGAGTCCTTTAGGAATGTTTTAGGTCCTTGCTTTGCTGAGAAGGCTAAGTCTGTCAGAAGCAGTCCTCGAGCACTGTGTACAGTGTTCTGGTTCTGCTCTTTTCCCTCAGCCTCAGTTCGTATAAGTCCTTCCAGGCCTCTCTGAAGTCCTCCTGCTCATCATTTCTATAGACAGTAGTATTCCATTAAATTCATAGACCACAACTTGTTCAGTCATTCTCCAGTTGATGGGCATCCCCTTGATTTCCAGTTTTTGGCCACCACAAAGAGCTGCTATAAATATTTTTGTACATGTGGGTCCTTTTCCCATTTTTCTGATTTCTTGGAGATACAGTCCTAGAAGCGATATTGCTGGGTCAAAGGCTATGCACATTTTTGTAGCCCTTTGGGCATAGTTCCAAACTGCTCTCCAGAATGGTTGGATCAGCTCACAGCTCCCCCAACAATGAATCAGTGTTCCAACTCTCCTGCATCCTCTCCAACATTTATCATCTTCCTGTTCCGTCATGTCTGCCAATCCGATAGGTGTAATGTGGAACTTCAGAGTTGTTTTGATTTGCATCTCTCTAATCAATAGTGATTTAGAGCATTTTTTCATATGACTGGAGATAGCTTTAATTTTTTCCTCTGAAAACTGCCTGTTCATATCCTTTGACCATTTATCAATTGAAGAATCTGAATAATATTTTTAAATAATTGAAGGAAATGCCGGATTTTGAAGTATAAGTCTAAGGAAAGCAATCAGCTCAAAGATGCACAACTGCTAAGTATCTGTGTTTAGTATTTCAGGTCTGGTCTCTCCTGACCCCAAGGGGTTAAGGATAGTTTTAGGGGCCTATTGGAAATCATTTAAAGGGAGGGGGAATTAATCAATTTTTCCCTCTAAATAAGTGATTTTGCGATCAGCTATGTACCAGCACCAAGGAGGAAAGAAACACAAACATAGGAGACAGTCTAACAAGATTCATTCATGAATTATTTTGCTATCAATAGAAATTCCAGGAATTTTGGGGGGTTCCTTGTAATTATTCTCCATTGGCTGTCTGGGAAGCACAGAAGCCATGGGGTCATACGTGGTGGCTATTTCTAGATGGCTCCCAGGGGTAGTAGCCTGAAAGACAAGATAGCGGGAGTGTGATTGGGAAACCAGCGCTAAGGAGGGTCATGAGCTTCCTTTTTCACACAAGAAAGGACCTCCTCTCTGACAGGGTTTTTATTTTAGAATTCCTAGGCATTATGGGACCATGAATTGTGAGGTAGGATGGCAGGCTCCTCTTTCTTTCTTACCTTTACCTAGGATGCAGGCATCTGTTACCTGCAGAAACTAGGGTGCTTCAAGCAAACCCTACTTATTTATGCTTAATTTTGAGATGCAAGCATTAAAAGGACTTAGATCTTTCCCTGGTTTAGAGGCATAAGGCAAAGTCGTGAAGTTGCCTTGATTTATGAGAACAATAAACAATCCAAATGTGTGAACTCTGAACAGAACCTTCTACTGAGTTATCTCTTCATAACCTTGACTGCTGCCAAGGGGGTTGGCTTTGACATAGGTTCCTTTGACAATACAATAGGGTCTTTAGTTTATGGAGTTAAGAGTGTTCCCTTGGGATTCTTTATCTGAGTGTTAGCTTGGATCCTAGGAGAGCCAAAACCTCAGCATCTTAATATGAAGGAAACAAGAGCTCAGCTTTGGCATGTGTAGACAGAATGTTCTCCAGTCTGCAATAGCCATTTATTTATCTTCCCTGAGAAAGGATGGCCCTTGCAGCTACAAAAGCACCAAAAACATCCATATCTGTGTACATGTAAGAACTGTTTGGAGGGTCCAGAAGAAGTAGGCTAAGCCTTCAGTGGGAATTAGGCAGCTTGGAAGGTTTGTTTTGGTTTGTTTTTCCATTCTTCATAGACTGGGAGGAGGTTGATATCCCCCAGTTTGTAGAGCAGGGCAAGATTACACTTGCCAGGCTTTCAAGGAGGGTCTGTGATGGAAGTCAGGAGGAGATGCAGAGAGGTGGAGTGTGCCAGGGAAATGCCTTGCCTTTCACTTTCCTTTTTCCTTTCCTTCTTTCATTCCTGCCTCCTCCTTTCCTTCTTCCTCTCTCCCTCTCTCCCTTTCTCTTTCTCCTTCCTTCCATCCTTCTTTCTCCTCTCCCCCTCCTTTCCTTCCTCCCTTCCTTCATTCTCTCTCTTTCTCCCTCCCTTCCTTGCTCCTCCTTTCTTCCTTGTTTTACAATCACATCTTTAACTGTTCCGTTTACCTGTGTGTTCTGTTTGCATAAACAGAGGTATGAGCAGGGAAAACTTAGATGGTTTCTCTGCAGACTCTAACTGGGTGGAGAGCATCTTCTCCTCCTTGGCAGCAATGTGCACCTACGGGAGTGTTATTTGTATTTGATGAATATCTATACGCTCCCCAAAAGAGTGGAGCGGGGATTCCACATGGAACCCTCTTCACTTTACATGCTGACGAGCAGATGATCCCAAAGTGATGGCACTACCGAGGTAGACCTGTTCTAAGTCAGTCCATTTTGGTAGATTAATATGAGCCTTCAATAGCCCTTGTGGGTAGAGGGTGTGGAGGTGGCAGAAAGCTCCTGTTAGGCCCCACAGCCCCGTGGGGCATCCTTCCCCTTCGATGACTGGTTGATCAAGGTGGGACACATTGCCCCTAGAAGAGCCCCGTTCAGATACTGCGCCCCCTAGACTCGCAGGCAGCAGCAATGGGCTCCACATCTCATTGTTACAAAGTGCTCTGTACCATTGCCAACATTCTCTGATCACCCTAAGGAATTCGCCTTCCAGGATTCGTTCAGAGATGGACACCAGGTTTTTGGTGCTGGCCTCGGCCTCGGGTCTTAATTAAGACGATTATGACAGCTTGGGTAGGTGTTAACAAGCACCTTACCAACTTTGTCACTGCCTGGTGAAGTGGGCGCTTTCATTACCCCCATTTTACAAGGGAAGAAACTGAGACACTTAGCATCAGAGAGCTTTCTGGCTGGAAGGGACCTTGTTAGTCCAACTCTGTCATTTGTTTTTAAACAAGAGGAGTCTGACTCCCTGAGAAGAGGTTACATGAGTTGTCCAGGGTCACACAGCTAGTGAATATCAGAGGCAGGATTTCTGACTCATATACCAGCAGCCATGAGTATGGGGGCACAAGTGCCCCTGTAATGATTTTAGCAGTGAAATCCTGTGCTTCGTTTTCCCCTAATACCTGGCTTCAGTGCATGCTCTATGCAGATGACAGCCACTTCGTAATAATTAGCATTTATACAGATGAGGAAACTGAGGCACAAACATTAAATCAGCTGAGGATATGAAAATAATTATAATAGCTAGTATTTGTAAAATGCTTTTAGGTTTTATTGTTGGTGTTGAGTTGTTTCAGTCATGTCCAACTCTCTGTGACCCCATTCGGGGTTTTCTTGACAAAGATACTGGAGTGGTCTGCCATTACCTTCTCCAGCTCAACCCTGAGGCAAACAGGGTTAAGTGACTTGCCCAGGGTCCCATAGCTAGGAGATGTCTGAGGCGGGATTGGATCTCATGTCTTTCTGACTTTCTGACTCCAGGCCCAGGGCTCTGTCCTGTACACCTCGGCTCATTCCAGATTCCTTTCCGTATGTGTCACCTGAGTTGTGTCTTGTGCATAATGGATATTACTGACTGCTTGATCCCATTTATCTGTGGGAAATAGAGATCAGAAATACTTTTTAGTGAGGAGTAAAACACCTTGTGGCTTATACCCTCAGAGGGTCCCTTCACCTTGTGTTGGAGAACTTTCTTTCTTTTGTACCAAACCTGTCACAGGCAAAAGTATATAAAGTCCTCCTGCCTTTGTAAGGTGAAACAGTCACGACAATAATTCCTGTTTGCCTGTAGCTTGAAGTCGCCCTCTTGTTCCAGGATTTTCTTTGGAGAACATTTCCTCTGCTTACTGTCTCCACCAGCCCTGAAATGGGAGTCTCAAACTCTTCGTTATCTTGTAAACAAACACCCAAACTAAACTGTGCACATTCCCCTGAAATGTCCATGTGGCTGTCCAGAGACTCCCGATGAGGACAGAGATAAGACGTTTCCCTGGGTTACTGAGAGGAGCTGGAAGATCTCTCTTCCCAGGACATAGCCCGGTCCCATGGAGTGTATCAGTTCGTCTTTCCAGCTCTCTTCCTGTCCTATCATTTGATCATCTCATCCCTCCAGGCTTTGGCCCAGATCCAAAGCTCTGGAGGCTGTGTCTGAAATGCAGATAGTTCTTTTTGTTGATGCCATTTGCCCTGGTCTCACAAGTTATTTCTGGAAAAAAGACCACCCCTACTCACATCCCCTGGCAATCCCTGTCCAGACTTCGTAAAGATAATAGGAATAAGTGATAGTAACAGAAACATGCAGACTCTGGAACTTCGTGTGACACAGTATACAACAGTATGCCCTCTTAGACCCCCACCTCTGCCTGAGATGGCTCGAATCTCTCTCCACCCTATCTCAGCTTTGGGCTTGCTTTTGGCAATTTAAAAAATTAATGTTGTTGTAGTCAGTCATATTGTTCCTTCATTCAACTTACTTCATTCTGTCTGGGTTCATACTAATCTTCCCAGTGTCTCTGAATTGCCCATATACATAATTTCTTTCTTTCTTTCTTTTTTTGCTGTGAGACAGTTGGGGTTAAGTGACTTGCCCAGGGTCTCACAGCTAGTGCATGTCAAGTGTCTGAGGCTAGATTCGGACTGAAGTCTTCCTGAGTCCAGAACCAATGTTTATCCACTGCGCCACCTAGCTGTCCCCATGTACATGATTTCTTGCTGTACAGTAATAATCACTTATATTCCCATATTGTGGGTTTTTTGGTAAAGCCCTTCCCGTCTTGGGGGGCCATAAAGTGCTTAGCACAGTATGCCACCTAATAAGCATTATGTAAATATTACCTATTTTATCAAATAATAATATAGTATAATAGATAATATAGTCTTCAATAATACATTCTATCTTATATTATATGTGATGCTTATTCATTAATTCAGTGTGTGTGTGTGGCCACAGACTAATCATGCGATCCCAGCACAGTAGAGAACAAAAGTCCCTTTGCAATCCGGACAGTCCTGGGTTTGGATCCTGCCTCTTTAGCCATGTCAACACAGGAAAATGAGCAACTTACTTTCTCATGAGATTGTGAAGATCAGATTATATAAGGTCTGGAAAGTGCCGTACAGGCGTTGAAAATAATATTGCCATATCCCTTCCACATCACAACTTTCCCCATCACAGTTTCAATGTATCATGGGCTGGCTGAAGAAATTCAGTGGGAATTTGGGGGAATTTGTGGAAGCTGCAGACAAGGCACAGAAGCCAGCAGATGACACAGAAAACGTTTTAGAAACTCAGAAATATATAAAATATATGGATACTATTGTATAATATCAACATGTTTTATCTTTTAATACCATAACTCAGACTTCTTCTCTGGTACAAAGGGAGACTCCACAAGTTTTATCTGGATTTTCCAGATCACTGGGGTGCTACACCCCTAACCCCTGCGATGTGGGAGGGATAACTGTATTCTCATTTTCTAGATATGGAAACTGAGGTTCCAGGAAGGAAGGTCCATGGCACACTGACACAACTGTTGATGGTCAAAGCTGAGATTCCAAGCCGTGGCTCCTGGCTCCCAGCCCAGTCCTTCTCCTACTCTATAAATCCTATAGTGCATTGATTCTCCAAGTGTGGTCCACAGACCCCTGGGGCTCCCCAAGATCGTGAAAAGGTATCCACAAGGCCAAAACTGTTTGCATAATAATACTGAACTGTTTTCATTTCTAATATGGTAAATATCAGTAGATAGAGTCCACTAAATAAAAGTACTTTGGGGGGTTCTCAGTAATTTTTAAAAGCATAAAGGGGTCCCGAAACCAAAACCTTTGAGCTGCTGCCGTGGGGAAGCTTTGTCATGGACGGCATAGTTTGCTCCAGATGTCTTTATGTGCCCATGACCTGCAAGGGGTATTATTCTTCATGTTTACACATGCTGATAGCAACACCTTGAGGACCATCATCTTTGATTACGGAAGGGAAATGGTCCTTGATTATAATTATACATAGATTTGTTTAGGACTGGTTTGGAAAAAACATGAATTCTAAAGACAGATGGAGCCATCTCTTGGGGCCCAGGCAGATGGATACACTCTAGGCTGAGGAAGGTCATATCAAGTGTTTTCCAAGTACATTACAAACATTCATCTAACTATCATTCTTTTCTGGAATAGTTAGCAAAACCAATTTAAGGAGGAAATTGAGACCATCTGGCAAGAAATCCCTAATGTACTGCCATCTTCGCCGAGATGTAGCACTCTTCCTGAATCTGTCTTGGTATTTCTCTTTCTAGAGGAAGCGGTTTTCTCTTCTTCTCTTCCTGGTAGGAAGCTTTATTCTGGTCCTTGGCTCTCGCCCTTGCTCTGGGGCCTTCCCACGCCCAGTATGTCTATTCTCTGCTCTTGCTACCATGCTGAGTTCTCCCTAATTTTAAAACAAGAGTGAGCTGCCTCCACAGGATCCTGCCATGTTTTTCCAATTTTTCTAATTCTTTTCATTGACAACATTAGTCAAGGAAGTGGTCTACACCAGAGGTGTCGAACTTGGTGCCAGCTCCCAATTGAGAAATATATAGCAAAATAAATAAATCTATAATATAATATAGACAATGTTAATTTTTGGTTTTCCAAGTCAACATGCAGAGCAAGGATCTGTTTCTGTCTGAGTTTGACGTCCTGGCTACACCAGAGCTTTTACTGTCTCTCTCTCATTTCCTGAATTCCTTTCTTTTGGGCCTCCATCACTATACTGAACCCAAACCCTTGAAGGTCACCAAGAATCATCTCCCTAAATCCACTGATGTTTTCTCCTCTTGTGATTCTCCTTGACTTCCCTGCAACCTATGACATTGGACCAGTTCCTCCATTTAGAGTCTGAACTTCCTTCCTTTCCATGACCCTCCCGTTCCTAATTCTTCATTACATTAAAAACAGATTAAGCTTCTATGTTCTAGCCATTTTGTCAGACTCTGCAGATACAAACTTAAAAACAGAACTGTACCAAAAGAGCCAGCATTCATATAGCATCTTAAGGTTGCCAGTGCTTTTGACCCATACTGTGACCCTAGGAAGTAGATTGCTGTTGTCATACCTATTTTCCAGATGATGAAATTGAGTCCAAGAGAGGTTAAGGGACTTTGGAGTCACAAAGCTAATAAGTATTTGAGGCAGAATTCAAACTTGGATCTTTCTGACTGCAAGTCCATTGTGGCTGCCAAACCTTCCTTGGCTCTGGACTGTTTCCATTTTTATCTGTTCAGTTAAGACTGTAAGCTTCTTCAGGTCATCAGCCACACCTTCCATGTTTCAAATACTTAGCCCCACATGGCCTCTAAGAGCTCCATAAATACCCATTTGCCAGAGCATAGAGGTGAAGTGTCTGAGCTTCAGAATGAGAACTTCAGAGGTCTTGCACCATGAGAAGTGAGGTGTAGTCAGGGATCTTTGGCAGGGCTGCCATAGGTTGGTTGTGACCATTCTGCCAATTTGAGAGTTGCAGGTGCAGTCAACCAAAGTTCCATCTTGTTTCCTCTTAGGAAGCCTTCCAATTTGATGTAGGGACGAGCGATTGACTTGAGCCATTAATGGTCCCATGGCCAATTGATGGGCTTGTCAAGTCAGGGAAAAGAATATGGGGAGTCCTGCCTCTGTCTTAGTTTTTATTTCTTTTATTACTTTTGATGTAATTTGTTAATTTTTAAAATTGTGGTTCATTTTCTGGAATATGAAAAGTCCTAGACATTCTTTTCCTCAATTTTTATTTTCGATAGGAGAGATTCAGGTCTGGAATTATAAGATCATCAGTGTAAGGTAATCCCAGTGTGGAAACACCCTCTACCAATATGGATCAGTGGCTCATCTGTAATTAATAGCTTCGATCTTGACTAGGGGCATTGAAATGTCCAATGATCGTGGTCACAGAGATCCTATGTTTCAGGCAAAGGTTAAACCTCAGTTTCCCTGACCCAGGGGCCTATCTCTCGTTCATAGCCGTCTTTGCTGTTGTTTCAGTCATTTCAGTCATGTCTGACTCTTCAAGACCCCATTTAGGGGTTTTCTTGGCAGAGATAGTGGAGTGGTTTGCCATTTCCTTCTCCAGTTCATTTTACAGATGAGGAAACTGAAGCAAATAGGGTTAAGTGACTTGCCCAGGGTTACCCAACTTGTAAGTATTGAAGCCAGATTTGAACTAAGAAAGATAAGTCTTCCCAACTCTAGGCCTGGCACTCTACCTACTATGCCACTGATACCCACTCTACTTCTCATTTCATTTAGTTTTCTGGACTTGTCCTTCTATAGGCTTGCTCATTTGGGAGATTCTGGAAAGAGTCAGAGTCAGAGACCCTTCCACTTCCTGCCCGTGTGACTGGAAGGCGGTCCCTTGGTCCTCCAGCCTCAGTTTCCTCAGCTGTCAAACTAGATGATCTCTGAGCTCCTTTGAGCTTTAAGCCATCGGATCATTCCTATGTCAGTCCAGGGCTCTGAGCCCGGAGTTGAAAAGACCCAAGTTCAGATGCTTCCTGAGGACTACGTTGAGACGCTGCTGATGGTGTGACCTCGGGCCAGTCATTGGACTGTAGCATGTGGATAGCACCAGCACTTCCCTCCCACAGGCGGCTGTGAGACGTGAGAGGCCCCAGAGACTTCTCTGAAGCGCGTTATTGGGATTCTTTTTGTGGTTATTTCATTGTTATTGTTTTCACCACTTTTATCATGAGAAATACCCTTGTGGGTTGTGACTTCTGCCTCAACTTAGTTTGGTTATTCAAGTGGATTTTAATTATTTAGAAGCTATTAATCGTGTGGGCTACATGAGTGTTTTTCTCCATACTCCTTTTTTGGAGGAGCATGGGGAGTGGGGCCAGATCTATGATTAGGGAGCACTTTTAGTGGGCTCCTTCTAGACCACCTAAGGGCTAAGAGGCTTGCCCAGAGTCACAGCCAGGATGTATCAGTGTAGGCCTTGAACCCCATTTCTGTCCACTCTGGTGCTCCACCACTGCTGGGGTATGATGGAGATGACAGTGCCCCCGTCTGAATCCCAGTGTGATGATGGAGCCGGGAGTAGAGAAGTGCTGGGGGTTCTCGCCCTGGTGTTTTCTCCTCACGTTGCCTATGATGCTTTCCTACATCTCTGAACTTCTGACACACTCCCATTGCGCCTTCCCTCCTTGCAAACTGACTCCATAGTATGCTCGTTTTCTGATGTCCTGTGTCCAGTCATGGACTGTTCTTTTCCCCCAGTAGGATGGCCAGTGTTTACGCTCCCATCCCCCACCTTCTCCTTCCCTCCTCCAGCTGCCGTCCTTCTCCAGGAGGTGAACACGAGTGTAGTTTACACTAAACAGTATTTAACCTCCTCGGGTGCTATTACTGTACTTCCTGTTTTTTATCCACAATAAGGAGGTGCTGAAGACCTGTCTGTGTGCAAAGCTCACTGTCATCCTTGACAAGTAGCTTCATGTCCCCTGTCAGCACGGAGAGCCAGCTCCACACTGGAATGCAGCTGGAGAAGGAAATCTGTTTGTGTCCCAGATACAGACTCCCTCCTCCTTGGGTTTGTTTTTTCCCCTCTTATGAGTCACTGTGTTCCCGAAGTGATAGAGAGAGGGAGGAAGGGGGAGAGAGAGAGAGACAGAGACAGAGACAGAGAGAGAGAGAAAGGAAAAATCAGTTCAGGAAGTCCTCACACCTTGCTCCCCTAATATTTGCACCATGAGAGAATATGTTCAGCTGCCTCCTCTACAGAAGGTTTGACAACAAAGAAAAGGCCATCTCTGAGAATTTGGTACTGATGTCACTTCTCATTATATTTTTACTGTGATTAATGAATGGATGGTCTTGGGGAGTTTGGACCCCAGCCATGATATTTTCCTACTTTCAGACCCCAATTCTCCTTTGGGCTCCTCCTCTGTGTAGTGGAGACCAGATCCTCTCACACTGTGATGGTAAACATGAGAGCCCTAGAAAAATGTCTTTTTTTTCCCATTTGTTCTTTAATACTTTCAGCCCTTGAGGTGTAAATCTGGGAAAAGTCATTCATATCTCCTTGCAGGTAGTGACCTATGAACTGTGGTTTCCTCTGAAGTTACTCAGGTTCCCCCGAAGTGCTGCTGGGATGGATTTTTCCTTGGAATATCTCTGGTCCCCTTCATCACAGGGCAACCACAGGCATTGTTGGTGAATGCCTGAAGGCAAGAGAAAGCTTGTGAAGAGCCCACAGTATTTGTAGAGAGGCCCAGCTCACTGCTTTTCATTCTTTGGTCAGAGTTTCTCCAATATCAGATCAGAGAATGTTAATGGCTTAGTGAATCTAGTTTTTTGGGATTTTTTAACATGACATTTGAGAAAGTCTAATGATATCCTTGTGGAAAAATTTGAGAAATGTGTCCTGGGTGGGTTAGGAAAACAGCTGACAAGTTGGAATCGAGGTGCAGTCATGAATAGAACAATGTCAGCTTCTTTGGTCATCCTAGCTGGACGATGTTCTGTCCTTGGCATCCTGTTGAGTCGATTTTCAGTCACATCTCACTCTTTGTGACCCTCTTTGAGGTTTTCTTGGCAGAGATACTGGAGTGGTTTGCCATTTCCTTCTCCAGCTCATTTGACAGATGAGGAAACTGAGCCCAACAGGGTTAAATGACTTGCCCAGGGTCACACAGCTTGTAAGGATCTGAAGCTGAATTTGAACTCAGGGAGATGAGTCTTTTGGACTCCAGACCAGGTGGTCTATTCACAGTGCCACCTATCAGCCCCTCTAGGTGGACCTAGTAGCCTCTAAATATATGAAAGTCAACTTCCATCCCTGATTTTATAGTAGAAGAAACAGAGGGATTGTGTCTTCCTAGCATTTTCCAGAGTTGGGAAAACTGCCTCCAGGATCCTCAATAAGTGGTCTCTCAGAGTGTACCTGAGGACTTCCAGTCACATAGAAGTCTCTGCTTCCCAAGGCAGCCCACTTTTAGGCAGTTTTCATTATTAGAAAGTTTTAACTCTGGCCAAGCTGAAATCTGCCTCTTTGCAATTTCCTCCTGGTTGTGCCCTCGGGAACTAAGGAAAATAAGTCAAATCCTTCTCTCACATGAAAACCCTTCACATAATTTAAACCAGCCACCATACCTTCCCTCCCCCAGCTTTCTTGTGTCCAGGTTAAACATCTGAAGTTTTTCCCACCGATCCTTAGGAACAAAAGTGTTGAGTTCTGTCACCATCTCTGTCACTGGCCCATGGATATGCTATATCCTGCCCTGTGGTGTCCAGACGTCAATGCAATAATCCTAATGTGGTCTGATCAGGACAGAGGATGGGGATTCTGTCCTCCCTCTTCTCTTATTGCAAAGTCCGCTGTCACCTGTTTGCTTTCTTCTGGGGTTGTATTATCACAACTGTTTGCTTCCTTTCATAGCCTTGGAATCATTTCTGACTTGTTCCTGTAGGTCAGAGTTATTACTTGGTGCTCATTCTGGAGAATTCATTCTCAGTTGGAACAAAGGAATCCTGGTCCCCTGCCTCTGTGCTTTAGCTCCACTCCTCATAGTTCTGTATTCATTTCACTAATAGGCAGTTAGACACTGTTTGGTTACCATTTTGAAACATGTTTATGGCCTTTTGGGAAAATGCCAAAAATCGTTCTCTCTCTCTCTCTCTCTCTCCCTCTCTCTTTTTTTCTCTCCTTTCTCTCTTTTTCTCTACCTCTCTCTTTTTCTCTCCTCTCTCTCTCTCCTCCCTCTCTCTCTGTTTCTTTCCCTCCCTTCCCCCCTCTCTTTCTCTCTTTGTCTCCCTGCCTTCCTCCCCTGGAGAGTCATAGGATCAACCACTGTGTCAGCCAATAAGTATTCGTGCAGCCAGGCACTGGGCTTAGAGATGCTTAGACAAAGAATCAGATACCAATGGAGCCCCTGCCCCCAGCACATACATCCTAAGGGGGAACCCGCATGTCCAAACTTGGTATAAATAAGAAGGTCATTTGAGAAGACAAGACACTGGTTGACTAACAGTCGTTTATTCAGCACTTGCAGAGTGTCACGTACTCTCTTGAGGGTAAAGATAAGAATGAAACATTTCCTGCCCTCAAGGAGTAAACAGTCATTTTCTCATGGGAGAGAACATGTGCACATGGACATGTGTAAGGACATATGCAGGTGGAATACATGGTAGTCAGGGAGGGCAGTAGCAGTAAAGGGGAATAATGGGGAGGCCTGAATGGCATCTTAATGACAGTTAGATAATCTGTGAAGCAAAAGTAAGGAGGGAGGGTCTTCCAGGCTTGGCAGTTGGCTAATGCAGAGGGAAAAGTGTGGAAAGGGAAGTGGAGTGCTATTTTTCAGAAATAAAAGTCCAATTTTGTTGAGGGGTAGAGTAGGAGAGGGGGAAGATATTATAGAAAGTTAGTTTGGGGCAAGGAGGTGAAGGTCTTTGGAAGCCAGCTGGAGGAGTGTATGTTTTTATCTTGGAGGCAATTAAGATCCATTGGAGTTTATTGAGTTAGAGAAAAGCGTGCTCAGACACGTGCTTCAGGAAAATCAGTTAAGCAGCTGTGTTGAGGAGAGATTGCCATGGGTAGAGACTTGAGGTGGGCAGACTAATTAGGGAGCCACTGTAGTAGTGCAGGCATGAGGTGATGAAGGTCTGAATGAGGGTGGGGGCTGTCTGAACCAAGAGGGAGTCAGGTGGAAAGGATCAATGGGGAGAGTACCATGTAGAAAGGTTTGCTCACTCCAGTCTAGTGGGAGCCTTGGGTGGCCAGCGAGCTGGACTGCCCTGGACTGGTGGTTGTGGCGACTACCTGCAGTGATGTTATGGGTGGCCTCAGGGCAGTGGGGCAGGCACTGCTCTGGGTCACCCTCGGCCTTGCTTGCCTGCAAGGGCACCATGGCAATGCCATAGATTGAGAGATCTATGACCGTAGAATTAGAGCTGGAAGAAACCATGGAGCCCAGCCTCTCATGGTACAGAGCCTTAGGTGAGACTGGCTGTAGGAAAGGAATGTGCCATGCAGTGTCATACGTGCTGGTTTCGGTGGTTGGATTTTTACTGGTTTTCCTTGTTACAGGGTGATGTCTGCTGGTGGCAGGGGGAGGTGATATTGGGAAATGATTGTGCTGTAAAAACAGTGGGGAGGGGGAGAGGGACAGAGAGGAGAGAGGAGAAGAAAGGAATGAGGGAAGGAGAGAGAAAAGGAAAGAAAGAAAGAAGGTGTTGATTCTATGACGTGCATCCCTCCTCAGTCCAGTGTGTATCACACCCAGCCAGCTCAGCTGATTCTAGGAGAAACAGTGTGCAGGTGAGGGCAGGACTCTTTGGAGGTTAACCTGTCACTACAGGAGAATAACTAAATGAGGAAATCCTCCTTCTCACAGCCACCTCTTAAACACTTCATGAACAGCTGCACTCTCCTCATCTGCAGAAGAGAAGGGCTTGAGATAAAATATTGATTGAATACAGAAAGACAGCTCCTGGGTCCGGCTCCTCCGCCGTCCGAGCCAACTGCCTGGCAGAGAGCTGGGCCTGGTGTCTTGGGAGTGATTGATCGCAGATAAATCGGGTCTATTTACTGAGTCCGTGTTCCACACCTGCTCTGTGTCATAACAACTTCCTCAGAGGGAGGATGGAAAAAAAAGTGAACTGGTCTATTTTGTCACTGTGCCTGAGGCATTATAAATCTCCCAAGTGGAAGGGGGAAAACCTGAGGCAAACAGCAGTTCATGGTTAACCTTTTGAGTCCCTGAACGTTTCAGCCATGGATTGCTAGTGATAGTGTGCTTGGGATGTGTGCGTGAAAAGCAGCAGTGGGTATTAGAGATGTAGCCCTGGACGTGGATGTTGGGAGGTCTAGAGTTGAATCGGTCCTCATCAAGCTTATGTGAGAAGCACTGGACCAACCCTGGGGATACAGAATAAAGTAAAGATAGGGCCCCTGCCCTCAAGGAATTCCTATTGCAGCAGGATGTGAACATCTGAGTACTCATAGGATAGGTAGAGAGTAGGTTGGGGAAAGATAGTCTGAAATGGGGAGATATTACCTGGGAGCAATGGGAAAAGCCCTGTTCCCTGTGATGTCACTTATCAGCCCTTGGCTTCAGTTTCTTTATATGATAAAGTGAAAGGATTAGAAGAGAGATTTTAAGGTCCCTTCTAGTTTTCAATCTATAATGATATGGTTTTTTGATTTCTTTTATAAACCAAGGATTATGGCTGTCTGTGTAATGTCAACAGACTTCATTTCAGTGTTGGGGCCCACTTTATCAAGACTGAGTTTCATAGGGATCAAATTAAAATATTTAATTTTTTGCAACCTATATGGAAGTGTAGAGGTAGCAGGGCATGAGGGGTGGAGAGAGGACAGCCTTTGTGATCCTGGGCTTCTCCCTGGAGATCTGACTGGCTTAGACTCTAATTTCCCTTCTTATGCTAATGTTTCATCCTTACACTCTTGTAGGAGATCCTACTGAGAGGAGTGACCCCAGAAAGGATCTTATCCAGTGGCTCCCAAGCAGTGGTTGCCATTGTTGGCACCCATTTGGAAGACTGAGGACCCCTTTTTAATTTCACATCCCCAGGGCTCATCTGCAAAGTCTTCCATAGAGCTGTGCTGGTAGAGCAGAGAACCAAGTATAGTCATGGGATGGGAGCAGAGCCATGTTCATGGGGAATGTAGGGGAGCCCAGAGTTAGCTGAAGACAAGAGTGGACAGAGATATAAGGTCCTCAGAAAAGCAGAAGGTTGACTTAGACCCTGAGGGCATTTTCCTCTCTTAACAGCAGGAAGCAGAGACTCAGGGGTTCTAGAATTAGTAAGGGCCAGGCCAGAATTTGCACCCAGGGCTCTTTTTCCCACCTGGCCTCTCTTAGGTGACATTGTCGGAGGTAGACCATTCAAATAATGGAAGAGAGCGAGAGCTACTGCTGAGGTAATGAGGGAGCAGGAGACCATCTGAGAGTGAGCAGCTGAAGAGCATGGCCCAGAGGAAAGAAGGCAAATCTTTAGCCTCAGATGTTTCAGGGTGAACCAGACTGGCACCAACAGAGGCAGAGTTTGGCCTAGAATGGCCTGCTGAAGAGAGCTGTCTGACAGTAGGATTGGCTGCCCGGGGAGGCCACCAGGTGAGGGAGAGTTGATGTGGCGACTGGGGCATGAGAAGACGGATCCTGTGGGCAGCCCCGAGCCAGACCCCAACTGTCATCCTTCTAACATTCCAGAGTCATGATCCTCCGGGACATTCTAGGAGGAGAATAACCTCACAGAGTGCGGCCCAGACTGCCACTGCCATTGTATGTCCCCTTTTTAATGTCAGAATATTTCATGACCCCCTCAGGAGTGACCTAGAGCTTTATTAAAGGCGATAAAAGTATTCTCTGTAAACTTTGTCACTCGACACAATATATACAGGTATAATCCCCATTTTACAGATGAGAATATTTAAAGAGGAGAGATGATTTGTTTGTGGTCAAAAACAAATGAGTGGGGTAAGTGAGATTTGAACTCACATCTTTCTGACTTACCTTAGTCCAGGTCTCTATCCCTATGTAATAGTTCTGTCTTCATGTCCATTGGTTAAGGAAATTCACGGCAACAAAAAACTATCACAAATTTAGTAACATTTCAATAAAATTTTATATTCTCATCACAGTAGCATCTGTCGACATTGGATAGGAATAGGGAAGGACCTTGAGGAAACTCCCTCTGCCAGTGCAGGTGGTCTTAAGAGAGCTACCCCGCTCCTAAACACTGAGGGGTTAAGCTGCTGGCGACTTGAACTGAGGCCTTCCTGGGGCCAAACTCTGCTGCATCTCTACATTGGAACTATGGTAAATACCTGGGAGGCTAGGTGGCGCATGGATAGAGTCAGAGGACCTCAGTTCAAATATGACCCCAGACACTAGCAGTGTGACCCTGGGCAAGTCACTTAACTCCATTTGCCTCAGTTTCCTCATCTATCAAATGAGGTGGAGAAGGAAATGGCAAACCACTCCAGTATCTCTGCCAAGAAAACCCCCAAAAGGGGGGTCACAGAGTCAGGCGGGATTGAAATACAAAACAACAACGTTTAACACCTCATTTGCCCTCTCTGCAAAGGGGGTGCTGATTTAGTCATAGTTCTGAGAAACGCTGCATATTTTGTTGGTGCTAAATAGAAATCAGGACATAAACGTGGACAATAGTTCTGTGACTCCTCCCTTTCTAGCTGAGTGTCCTCCCTTTCTAGCTGAGTGTCCTGAAGTC
Organism: Potorous gilbertii; assembly: GCA_028658325.1. Classification (NCBI taxonomy): domain Eukaryota; kingdom Metazoa; phylum Chordata; class Mammalia; order Diprotodontia; family Potoroidae; genus Potorous; species Potorous gilbertii. Next base: position 121,692,289 of record CM053774.1, on the reverse strand, counting down.
GGTACTGTGCGAAGCTGCAGAGGTCGCAAGTACTCAGCTCTGATCTGAACCCAGATCTTTGGAATCCAGATCCACAGCTCATTTTCCTCTTTACTTGAAGATGGCAGATTTCTGGCTCTGAATACTTCTTCCTTATAAGAGCCTAAAAGGGATCTCCCCCTCCCCCCTTCATGGGGTGTTCAGAGGGGACGAGCCCTTTTCAGGGCTGCTCATCCACCCCAGCTCTCACCTGTGTCTCCCAGGAGCTGTAACATGTGAAGCAGCCACACTTGGTGGGCCTCAGGCCCATCAGTGACTTGGTGCGGGGGGGGGGGGGGGATTGGTGATGTCTTCCCAAGCCCTGGAAGAGGCAGATGAGAACAGCTTGTCCAGTGACCATGAAGGTGGCTGAAGCAGGTGCTGGGGAGTGCTTAGAGTTTGCCTTGAAGAGGTTAGTGTCAGCCTCTGCGTCCCGGGCAGCACCAGTGGTCCTGACACTGGTTTTCCATGACTCTGGAAGACAGTGAAGATGATGACTTTGTGCAGCTGTGTCTCACTTGAGTGCAGTTCACGGACGAGTCAGGACATTAGCTCCATGAGGTCACTGGTTTTCTTCGAAAACAAAGGACGAACAATGAAGTTATAATATAGGCCCAGGTCTGACCCCAAGGATCGAGGTCCTCTGTCAAAGCTCTCTGGGTTCTGGGTCCCTTGTGTCTGCAAATATCATTGTTAATTCTCTTTTTTTCTGGGTGATTTAATCATTTTTCTTAATAATGCCAGCATTTTAGTAAAAGTATAGTCATCTGGCCACTTCTGTCTTTGACCAAAGACCCCTCATGGCAATAAGCTCATGGTTTATATGCCCTTGGAAGAGTAGTAGTTCCTAAGGGTGATGATCAACTTTGATTGGTTAACAGTTAATGAGAAAATGAACATTACAATGAGAGGGTGGGCTATATTGAAACAAGGGTCTTAGGATATATGATTTGGGTCACCCAAATTGTGGTCAAAGAAACCTATCAACTTTCTTGTCACCTGTCTGACAGAAAGAGAATCAACGCTTCCCTAGGTCAGTCTGAGCAAATACAGTCTTTGTTACCTTTCAGCCACCCACTTTTGCATGCAGTTCTGTCCTGGCTAAAGGAGCACATTTCCATACTCTTCATCTCCAGTATACACTGCCCTCTTCTCCCCCTCATCACGACCAGGCAAATGGTGCAGTGGATAGAGCACTGGACATAGCTTCAGGAAGACCTGAGTTCAAAGCCTGCCTCCCTTTCTTACCTGCTGTGTGAGGTCTGGGCAGGTCACTTTCTCCCTCTAGACCTTGATGTCCTCATCTGTAACATGGAGGTAACAATGCTGACTGTGAATGTCACAGGGTGATTGTGAGGAGCGTGTGACTGCCCATGTTGCATGCTTCATAAACCTTGAAGTACTTCATTCATGATCTCAGCATGTTCAAACTAAACCCACTGGTAGAGGGAATCCCATTTGAGGAAATGCAGGTTGTAAGTCTGGGTAACCAAGGGGATGACAGTGGGGATGGGGAAGAGATAACGAGTTTAGTCTGAATGTGCTGAGTTAAGAGATCTGCGTGGTGTCCAGCTCTGGAAAGCCAGTGGGCAGTTGGAGATGGGAGACGTGAGGTCAGGAGAGGGCTGGTGCTTGATAAATTGATCTGGGAATCAGATGGCGTTGAATCCATGGGTGCTCTGGAGATCATGGCATTAAATGGCATGGAGGGAGGAGAGAAGGACCCAGGACAGAGCTCTGGGAGATATCCAAGGTGAATGGATGTGAGCTGGATGGAGATCCAGCAAAGGAGAGTGAGAAACAGGAGGCAGAGTTTAGTTAACAAGCCAACTTCTGTTTAGTAAGCGCTCATTGGCATTGCCAAAAACTCAGTCCCTGCCTTCAGGGAGCTGCTGTTCTAAAGGTCTCTTTGTTTTGTTTTTTTAACCTTTCAGGGCTATTAAGCTCTGTAGGTTACAGAGAAGGAGGGTGCTGATGGGCATTGGTAGAGGAAGCTTTTTCACCTGCCAGCCCCTTATACCTTGAGTTCAGTCCCATTCCTATGGGAAAATTTGACAAACAATATCAACATATTGCCAACAACTTTAAAAAATATATAATTAAACTTTAAGACAGTTTGGTGTAATGGATGGGCTAAATGACCTGACTGCAGATTCTGCCTTCCCTGTAACATGTGGGCGATCCACCTTGTGGCCCTGATTTGCCAGGATTGCTATGAGAACTAAAAGAGGTGATATGGGTATACTACTTTATAGTCAAAGTATTCTTTAAATGTCTGCTCTCACTGTGATCGTGATTATGAAAAGAAGGGCTGCGGAGATAGAAATGGCCCAAAGAGTATTGGGTACTCATTGGAACTCTTCTGTTTTTGCTCTGTTCATGATAAATGCTTGAGTCTAACTGGATAATCTCATTACTGCCTGGTTTGCTTTTCATCTTCATCATCAGCACTTCTTGCTCAGCGACTTTTCAAGGTCACCTTCCTGCCAGGAAGGAGGGGAGGCAACAGCTTCTGGGATATGAACCTGGCCAGGTCATTTCCCAGGATTTTGCCTCCTCTTTGTGAATTCCCTGGTACCCTGGTTGAGGCAGCCCCAGAGTGGGCACCCACAGTTTGACTCCTTTCTCACCAGCAAGGTTAGCCCCATCGTCTAATTAATCGTCAAGACATCCTATGAAGTTGGTAAGTGCCAATTATCCAGTTTTACAGATGGAAAAACTGAGGGACAGAAGGTGTTAAGCAACTCGCCAGAGGGCATTTGGTGAATCAGTGGAAAAGGGGTGGGGCGTCCCCGTGGCCCCCCGTGTTTGAAGTAGGCTACCCGTTGCTCTAGGAAGCCTTGGCACCCATTTGGCTTTAATTACAGCGCCTGAGAAACAGGAGTGAACGTTTGAGAAGAGCCCCTCTTTCTGTGGGTGCCCAGACTGAATAGTGGGTAGTTTTCTTTTGAATCGTGCTCCGACCAAATCCCTTTCACCCTCACCCAATAAAGAAGAATTGTTTGAAGCCAGAGGCAAAGAAAGCATTCCAGAAGTAAGGTTGAGTTGGAAGCACGGTGCGATTAAGGCACGTAAAACGAGGCCCTTGCTTTAGAGCTTGCATCACTCCAGTGGGGCATGCTGGTGTAGATACTCCGCTGCTTTGGGAGCCTGATGCAAGAGCTGCCAGATGATGAGGTGGCTGTGTCCAGGAGGACAGCACCTTAAGTCCAGGGCACGGACATTCCGAGGACAGAGAATCCAGAGCTCCAAGGAATCAAAAAGCAGCTATGGAGTGACAAAGGGCAGCCCAGCTCCTTTATCCTATCAGTTATTTGTTAGTCTGAATCAGTGAGAAGTAGGAAAAGAAAAACAAAGTGAGGAGGTGGCTTTATTTTTGCAGGTTATTTTTAAATTGTGGAAACATTCTGTGTTAATAAACGATGAAATTTATCTTATAAATCCTTACTAGGGGGACTTTGGAGGAGGCCTTCTCAAGCTCTCCGAGTTGGAAGGGTCTTGGATGACTGAGAAGTCAGACGTACGAAGGCAGCTAGGTGCTCCATGGACTGGGCCTAGCGTCAGGAAGACCTAGGTGCCTATCCTGCCTTAGACACTTAGAGACTGTGTGATCCTGGGCAAGTCACTTGACTTCTGTCTGCCTCACTTTCTTTAACTGTACAATGGGGATAGTAACAGCACTCCCTCCCAGGGGTGTAGTGAGGATCAAAGGAAATAATACTTCTAAAGCACTTAGCACAGTACCTCAAACATAGTAGGTGATTAAAAAATGCTTATTTTAAAATACCTTTCATATGTCTATTTTATATAAATTATATTTATTTATGTAATTATATTTATATAAATTATATAAATAAAGCATATTTATGTAAATGTATACATAGGAAGTACATGTATAAATAGGTAGTCTATATAGGTATATATCACATATATGTACTTGTGTCACACATATTTGTGTTACATACACATATGTATTGTGCTGTGTGTATAATTCAAACACATGCATGTGTGTAGTGTGCATGCATGCCACACACTCTATAACATATCTAGCAAGTGTTCACCTGGCCTTTGTGTAAACTCTCCATTGAAAGGAAATCCCCTCCTTCCCAAGGCAGTCCATGGCATTTGGAATGAACTGAAGAATTTTAAATGGGAGTCAAAGAGTTTACGTTTTCTGTTAGATACAGAAGAGAGTGAGTGGAAATTCTTGAGCAAGAGAGGTTATTATTTCCATTTACTGATGATGATGTTGAAGACCAGAGAGGTTTATTGCCTTGTTCCTGGTCACACAGCTCATGAATATCAAAGCCAGACTTCCAGTCCACATCTCCTGATTATATGGGGAGAAATGATGCATTACCATTGAAGGAGAGAAAAATGAATAAATACTCAAATTATTTTGAGAGTTAGTTAGCCATTTAAAAGCCGGACAGCTCTGATCTTCAGCCTGACAATATAACCTTATCTAAAAGGAGACTGTGGTAGCTTCCTGTGCGTAGCATTGTTTCTCTCTTTTGAGACCCTCCCCTTCCAGTTTTACTGGGCAAAAATAATGTTTTCTAATGTGATGGAGGAAGGAATCATAACAAATGATATTTATGAAGTCTTTTAGTTTTTTCTTTTTTCATTAAAAAATTATTTTTGTATTTTTTTATATCACCTGCATTTCCAATATATCCCTCTCCCCCTGCTAGAAAGCCATCTTTTATTTAAAGACAAAAAAATAAAAGAGAAAAAGCTTTTCCACAAAACTCCCTCTCATATCAGCTAAGTCTGCCATTACCCCTGCAGAGAAGGAAGGGAAGCGTAGGCTAAAGTCCCTTTTTGGGGAACAGTTTGGTTGTTAGCATTTCACAGCATTTGCTTTTCTTGTTCTTTGGATTTACATTCTTGTCGTCACTTAGATTGCTCCCTACTTCTCCTTACTTGGCATCCATTCACGTAAGTCTTCCCATACTTATTTGACATTTTTCTATTTATCATTTCTTACGTCACAATAATAAAAGTATAGTAATTTATCACAGCTTGTTTAGCCATTCCTCCGATCAGTGGGCATCTGTATTGTTTCTACTTCTTTGCTCTACTACAAAAGGTGCTGTTTTGAATATTTTACCATATATTGGGCTTTTTCTTTTGTCATTGGCCTCATTGGTCAGTTCTAAGTCACTTCCCAGTTGCACCAGGAATGTATAGTGATTCCATTTTTCCATAGCCTTTACAGCAGAGACCGGTTCCATCTTTTCTCATCTTTGTGGATTTGTTGAGTGGGAATGGAAACTTCAAAGTTATTTTGATTTTCGTTCAGTGGTTTGCAGCAGTCTTTTTAGTTGATTGAAGTGGTTACTGAGGTCCTGGAACCAACCATATCCATTAGAAGATGAATTTTGGTCTTATGTATATTTCTGTATATGCTCCCCAGATATCTTGAGCACTAGATCTATATTCAAGATATTTGATGAAAAAAAACTTTTCCCTATTGAGCTCTTTTCTTCTTCTCTTGCATTTATTTTGTTTTTGCAAAAGCATTTCAATGTTATATCATTGAAATGACACATTTTATCTTTTATGATTGCCTCTATCTTGTATAGCTAATAGCCTTAGCTGGAAAGGTATTTGATCTGGTTCTCTTCTAAATTTTTGGTGGTTTGATCTTTAATATTTGTCATTTATCCATTCTGAGCTAATTGTATGGTGAAAAAGAAGTAGATTCAAAAACTAGGAAGACTATAGGACTGATAATCCAGACTAAAAGCTAGATCCTTAATGAGACTGACAAAATGGATTACCCTTTAGCCAACCTAGTTTAAAAGAAGAGGGAGGAACATAAAATTCAAAAAAATGAAGTGATGGGATCATAGACTTAGGCTAGCAAGGGATGCTAGAGGCCAACTCCTCATTTTACAGATAAGGAAACTGAGGTACATTTGGCTAGGGTCACGCTTCTAGTAAGGGTCTGAAGATAGGATTTGTAACCAGAGCATCCTGATTACAAGTCCAGCACTCTGTCCTTTATTTCATGCTGCTTTTGCAAAATGTGCAGTCACAACAAACCAGAAAAGAAATGCAAGGCTTATCAGAACATTCTATATACAATTGTATGGCAGTAAAACTGAGAATTTAAAAGCAAGGAAGGATTATCTACAAAAAGTATATTGTTACCCAAATAACACCAGATGTGAATCTTAAGAAGTCCAGTTTCCTAAAAGGAAATTGAACAGACTGTAAAGGACCCTGACAAAGGGGAGTAGGGAGAAAACTTGATCCAAATGGACTGACTCTGTGAAACATTTAAATAATGATGATACATTATTTGTCCACATTCTACCAAACTCCTTTTTTAAATGAGCTACATTGTACCTAAATCAGGCAATGATGAAGCAAAGAAATACATCTGTAAACGTGTATCTTTAATAAATATCAATTCGAAATTGTAAATCCCTGTAAACAAATTAGATTGATGTGAGGCTGATTCAAGATCAGGAAAAAAAGCAAGATAACTTATCATATTAAAAACAAAAATACACCAAATCACATGAAAAAGCCTTAAAGGAAGGAAGATAAGGGGAACAGGCATCTATTAAGCACCTACTATATACCAGGAACTGTGCTCTTGACAAAGATTAACTCATATGATGGAAATCATACAAAGCAAGATGATAGTAAGACCTTTTAAAAATAAAATTAAAAGTATGTATCTTAAACCAAAAGGCTAGAATTAGATGGATTGGGGAAACACACTAAAAGCTTTCCCCATAAATATGTTAGTAAACTAAGGATGTCCTCTATCCTCATGTTTCTAACATAGTTTTAGAAAAGCTAGCAAGGGCAGTAAGATGAGAGAAAGGCAATAAAAGCATGTCTTGAGTGTTAGGTCCATGTTAAAGGTAGTTAATGCAAAGAGGTTTTCCCCATGAGCCCTGGCCTTCTTATCCTCTTGCATTCATTTTGCACATTCATTTGTTTAGAAAGCAGGCAAAATTGTTTTTAAGCAAAATGTAGACAACTATCCTTATTTTCTGATGACATAACCATTCTACAGAATCATAAAGTAACTAATTGAGAAACTGGAGTCTGAAAGGAGTTTTTAAGCCTCCAGGTATGTTATAAATTAGAAGTTGTCAAAAACCATTTGATAGTTTTAGTTTAAATGAAAAATAGACCTGTGGAACAGACTAGGTGAGGAAGAATTAGAAAGAACTGAGTAACTCAGAGCCAGACAAGTCCCCAAGCATTAGTTCCTTGGAGAAGTCCCTATTTATTTGACAAAAATTGTAAAGTTTAGAAGGAAGTCTGATAGAAATAATGTTCATCACCTTAAGATATGTGCAATCCTCCACACACACACACACACACACACACACACACACATTCTTTATGCACTCACACTGGAGGTCCATGCTAGGTCTAAGTGGGTTTGACTACATGGAAGAGACATTGACCAACTGTCATGGTCATGTCTTAAAGACTCTTTCCATTCCCCCTGGAAAGCTCTGAAAGTAAAAATAAATGGTACAAAGGAGGGGTTTGTTAGCCCTCCACCCGGCTATGTGGAAACTATTAGAGAATTTCTCTTGCAAAGTGGGCATAGTCCCAGCCTCTGAACTACACCTTGGAGAGCTAGGCTCTTTGACTTAGTCCTGTGCTGATGTAGCTGTAAATGGCCTTGATCTAGGCACCTCGTTTCTTCGTCAAATTTTGCAGCTTGTGAGCAGCTGGTGATCCTCAAGAAAAACTTCTGTCTTATGGATTCTATTTTTCAGATTATTTTATTGAATTATAACTCCCATCATTGATTTCCCAGCTTCCTTCAAGGCCCAGCTCAAATCCCACCATCTAGTGGAAGCCTTTCCTGATCCCCCTTCATCCTGGTGCCTCTTCCTAGTTGATTATTTCTAGTTTATCCTGTCTATACATTGTTTGTCCTGAAATGTTGGCATGTTGTCTTCTCCATTAGACTGTGAGTTCCTTAAAGACAGAGAGTGCCTGGCGCATAGTAGACACTTAATAAATGGTGATTCATTGATGGAGTGTGTCTATCCTTAGTGCTTAGCACAGTACTTGGCCCATAGTAGCCATTTAAATGGTTGTTGATTGATTAATTAATGTAGGGAATAAAAAGAAAGGGAAGGTGCCACCCTGGCTATTCTTTGGATATGGTTTCTGACAAAAAGATCACACACCTCACTTTACAAAAAAGTTTTGCCTTTGAGTTTGTTTTCTAAAAAAGATAATTGGCTAGCCATGTGTCCCAGACTATGTGAACTTGTTAAAAGGAAGTGAGAATTGGGAGAAGAAGTTCCAGTGTGGCTGTTTCTTATTCTTTTTGGTTCCACAATGTAGAATAATGAGTAAGAGGTAGAAGATATAAAGAATGAGACTTGCTAGCTTTGACGTCAGGCAAAACTTCCTGCCTGTGACATCTGTCCAGAAATGCAATGGGCTGACTCAGAAGGGACGTCCGTCTGAGGTTCCCGGTCACTTCAGACCTAGGGTGACGTAAACAGGATTCTTGTTCAGGAATGGGTCAGAGGAGATGCCCTTCTATGAAATTCCCACGTTTGGGTTAGCATTTATGTGCCTTCCTTATAAACAGTACTTTGCTGATTTCCTGTACACATTTCTAAAATTAGAGAATCAATCACCAGCCTGCTCCCAGCTGCTCTTGATTCTTGACTGTCTTTTTCAGAACTTACCCAGAGTCCTGGAGCTGGCTACAGACAAGCTGCCCTTCCCCTCTGCTGCCCCCACCCCCCCTCAGCTGCCCAGAGTTCCCATTCCCATGAATTGTCAATTCCCCCCTTCCCTCTTCCCCTCCTGAATGGACACTAACCTGCCTGTCACTCCCTCCCTGGGGAGAAGCCAGAATCCACACTCTATGCAGACTCTCTGGTCCACTTTCTTTTTCTAGAGTTGGTGGGCCAGTGCCCTCCATGTTCAGAAACCTTGTAGCACCCTAAGCTTAGCCTTCCACCTTTGTGATGAATACATCCTTAGCGGGCCAGGTGGATCAGTGGATAGAGCCATGGGTAGGTGTAAACTTGAATGAAAGGAAAACTTGAATGAAAATTCCATCTCAGACACTGACTAAGCTGGGTGACCCTGGGAGAGTCCTTTCATCTCTCTCAGTTGTAAGGTGGGAATAAATGTAGTGCCTACCTCCCAGTGTTGTCATGAAGCTCTTATCAGTGCCTGGCTCACAGTGGGAGCTTAATAAATACTTTTTTCTTTCCTTCTTTGTGATTTGACATCCATCCTGCAGCTGAAGCTTCCTGTCTGGACTGTTTTCATTTTCTTTGTATATTCTCAGAGCTTAGCACACTGCTTGGCACATAATAACCACATTTCCCCTATGTCATTCATTGGTTTTCAACAATTAGCATTTAGGGTTTAACATGACAATATTAGACGGTGGGGATTCAAATATAAAATATTCTACAGGAAGATGTGACTAACGTGCAGGTAAATGTATGACATCTTCAGCATAAACACAGTGGGATTGGATCACTGACCCTTGGAGAGAAATAAGGGAAGGATCCTTGAAGTCAGTGGGACTCCGCTAAGCTTTGGGGAGAGGAGGCAAGCATGGAGGACAGCCAGCCTGTGCCAAGGCTTGGAGATGGGAGATGGACTGTTGAATGGGTGGGTGGGGCAGGAATTAGGCCAGTTTGCCTGAAGAGTAGTGCCCGGGGGGAATAACCAGGCTGAGCCTGGAAAGCTAGGCTGTCTCTATCAACAATATTTAGGTAAGCCCTTTAATACACCTAAATGGATGATTAATGGAATAATCTAAAAGGGAAAAACAAAGGCTTCCCATTCTGGGCAGTAAAATGAGCCGTCCCCAACGTGGGCTGAGCTATGCTTGCAGAAACTGTGTTTAGGAAACATTTCATTCTGTAGGGTGGATAGTAAACACTCACACCTGCCTCTGGTTTGGGGGGATGTTACTTTTCAGAGTGTCGGTAAATGGGCAGACAGGAGCTGCTGAGGGCAGTCCAGTTAGACCCAAGACGATGGTCTAAAGACAAAGGATATTTGTGAGCGGGACCAAACATCTTTGGTGTCAGGGTAAAATTTTGGACTGGGTCCTCAAAATAATCAGTAAATATTTATAAAGCACTTACTGTGTGCCGGGCACTGTGCTAAGTACTGAGGATATGAAAAGAGACAAAAGATGGTCCCTGCCTTTGAGGAACTCACAAAGTAATTACAGGAAAGGTAATAATGCCTTCTACTACACATACCTTTTCCCTGTTTTTAAGGTGCTTTTTTTAAAATCTCTAGCTGATAACTTTTTTCCAGGTTTCCCTTCAGTATCCCATTTTCACAAGCATCTCACCTTTCATGTTTTCCTCTTCCCTCTACTTATTTGAAAGCATGCCAGCAATGTAAGAGCTCTCAGAAGCCAAATGATGGTGGAGGCTCTACCTGAATAGAAATCCCCTCAACGACTCACCTGCCAAGTGGTTGCTCAGCTTTTCTCAAAATACCTCCAGTGAGGGTTAATCCATTATCTTCCAGGCAGCCCTTCCTCCTGATTGGAAGGTTAGGAAGTCATTTCCATACTTATATACAAGTCTAATTCTGTCTGTCTGCCTCTTCCACTCATTGCTTCTCTTCTCATCCCATCTACTAGGGCCAAGCAGAGGAAAGCTAATCCCTTTCCAATATGGCAGCCATTCCATTACTTAAAGATGTTTCTCATCCCTCCTACCTCCTTTTCTTCTCCAGGCTAAACATCCGTTGTTTATGACACATGAAATCCTGGTCCCTTCAGAGGAAGTGAAATATCTCCTCCCGGTATTCAGGGAATTTTCCAAACCAGTTTAAGTTTTTTCCCAGAGCATTTTGTCTATCATTTTTGCAGCCTCATCTCTCACTGAACTTTCTTACATTCTTCATTCTCCCATTCCCTTCTTTCCAAATGGGGCATTCCATAGGTTTATTTACTTAAGTGCCGTCTCTATGGGAACCAACATACATCCACTGACTTTGGGTCATTCCTTTGTATTTTATTTTGAACATTAGGCTGCCCCTCTCTTGCCCAAGTAGGTAACTGTTTTCTTTGGTAACCAGGGGGAGCCTCTCCAGACTCCAATCCCATTTTGAGAATATACAGTGGATTACAAAAATCTTTACTCCGGGTAGCAACAGGCCAGCTCTTGTTTCCATAGAAACTCGACCCATTCCTTTTGGCAGGAAGTTAAAAGCATCGAAGGATGCAGCTAATGACATGTATTAAAACCTAATGAGGCAGTTGCTGCAGGCTGGCCAAAGACCAGCCCCATTATCCTCTCCTCTGTCTTCCTCTCACAGCTTTCACCTTTCTCCCTGAAATATTTCCAGAAAGCAGTTAGTAACCACCCACTCCTCACCACTCCCCGGAAAAATGACATTGTTTAATTTTAAAGGTATTTCCCCTGCTTTTCCCCCCTGCCAAAAAGGAATTGGAGGTCTGGTCTGGTCTGGACTGGTCTGATTGAGGGAATGGGAGGATTTCTAAGCAGTACTCTGAGGCACTGAATGAACTGTCAGAAGGAAGCCCTGGGCCCCCCACCCCCAGCCCCCCACCTGCCCAGGTAGCCTTTTGTCTAGAATTAGCTTCCTATGTTACACAGAGATGTGCCAACAGACTTAAGGAAAGGCATCCATTTGCATATGCTAATTTCTCTGTTCACAAAAGAAGATACATTCCAGTGACAAGCTTTGTTGTTGGAATCTAAGTTACCAAAGATAGGAAAAATGGGGGAGGCCAAAGGATCCATTCTAGGATGTCAAGAAACTGGGTTCTATTGCAAAAAAATATATTCAGCTAAACCAAAAAATGTCAAAGGTGATGGGACATAAGCATGCCTCCTGGGTCTTGGAACAGGAGAAGAAAGAGAAAGGAAGGCTAGGCCCCCCATCTCCAAAAGGGGTTAGTCCCTTCTGCCTATCCAGCCCCGTCTGTGGCATTCATCGGAGTCAGGCTTTGGATTCTGCAGGAAGAGGCAAAAGATTTCACTTTTTTATTCATCCTACAAAACTTACCTCTGAGGTTTATTAACTATAATATCCAAGGCAAGTCAACTGGAGCAGTAGAGTGAAATTTAACTGCAGGGGCATGTTGACTTAGAAAATGATAGATTAACATTATCTATATTGTATTGTATTTTTATTTATTTCAATGTACATTTCCCAGTTATAGTTATGTGGTGGGGTGTAGGAGTTAGGTGCTTCTGTGATTTGGAAAATCCATTTAAAATTTTTTGACTCTCCCTTCATACCAGAGAAGAAGTTTGAATTATTATGCTATTAAAAGATAAAATATGTTGATATTTTATAATACTATACATATATTTTATGTATTTTTGAGCTTTAAACCTTTTCTGTATCGTCTGTTGGCCTTTGCCTGTTGTCTACAGCTTCTGCAAAACTCTCAAATAAGTCTGGAATCAGGAAGACTTTAGTTCGAATCTAGCCTCAGACACTTACTAGTTGTGTGTCCTTGGGCAAGTCTTTTACTTAACCGTTATCTACCTCAGTCTCCTCTTCTACAAAATGAGGCAAAATAATAGCATTTACCTCATAGGGTTAGACCAAATGAGATTAAATGTGCAGCGCTTTGTAAACCTGAAAGCCCCTATAGAAGTACTGTTGTTTAATTGTTTCTCTCATTTAGGTCCAACTCTTTGCGACCCCCTTTTTAGGGTTTTCTTGACAGAGATACTAGAGTGGTTTGCCATGTTCTTCTCTAACTTTTTAACAGATGAGGAAACTGAGGCAAACAGCGTTAAGTGACTTACCTAGGGTCACGCAGCTAGTAAGTGTCTGAGGCCAAATTTGAACCCAGGAAGATGAGTCTTCCTGACTGCAGACCTGTCCTTCCATCCCCTGCAGCACCATGTAGTTACCCTTGTATAAATGGAAGCTAATTCCAAATAACTTTACAGAATGATTGCAGCAAGTCATATTTTCACCCCCACCGTATTTGTGTGCCGCTCTTCTCACAATTACCATCTTTCCCCAACTAATGGATATGAAACAGAACCTCTTGTACTTCTTCAGTTAATAGGGACTGGGACTTTTTCTATATATTTCATTGTTGATAGATTTCCATTTCTTCATTTGAAAAGTGTCTGTGCATACAATTTTCCCCCTGTGAATCTTAACAGACATAAGCATATACAGAACAAGAGGGAGGGCTATATTGAAACTGTTGTATAATTTGCTTTTTTAGAGATACATTGAAGTGCGCACCATGATAACGCCCCTAGTCTCCTTACTGTTTAGAATTTCCTTCTGTGTATTTTTGGGTTCATCAGTCCTTTTGTTGTAGTTGTCATTGATATCATTAGCCTAAGTCCACTTGTTTTTCCCTCTCTTGCTTTTTTCTCCTCCCCCCAAAATAAATGTCCTATTATCAAATAGTTTTAATAGTTACTATGTTAGAGTATAGACTGAAATTGGTATTGCTAGGTATTTTTTATTTTTTTATTATTTCTTTGCTTTTTTTTTATTATTTCCCTTGAGATTCTTGGATCTTTTATTCTTCTAGATAAATGTGGTGTTTTTTTTTAATTTTATCTAGTTCTGTAACTGTAGGCAATTCTCCAGAACCATATGTCTTAGTGAAAGTGCTGACCTACGTTACCAGACTGAATTTCATTGGTGCAATCTCTATCCTTAGCCTTGTGTATATTGTTAGCTAGATTTTCAGATATTTTATTTTGTAGTGACTTTGAATGAAATGTCTTTCTCTAGTTTCTCTCTGCCAGGTTTTGTTAACAATATAGAGAAAAACTGATGATTTCTGTGGGTTTATTTAAATCCTACTAGATTATTAAAGTTATTAATTGTTTGGGTAATTGTAGCTGAATTTAGTGTTCACTGAGTAAACCCTCATAGCCTCTGCAAGTAGTGATCATTTTATTTCTTCTTTGCTTTTGCTTATACCTTCAATTTCTTTATATCCTGCTTTATTGCAAAAGTACTAGATCAAATAATAGTGGTAATAAGAGACATCCTGGCTTTGGCTCTGTTCCTGCTGGAGCTAGCTCTTAGATTGATATGGAACAGCTAATACAATATTTAGGGCAACTGGATGGTACAGTGGATATAGAATACTGGGCTTGGAATCAGGAAGATTCATCTTCGTGAGTTCACATCCAGCCTCAGACACTTATCAGCCATGTGACCCTGGGCAGGTCACTTAACCCTGTTTGACTCAGTTTTCTCGTGTAAAACGAGCTGGAGAAGAAAATGCAAGCCACTCTAATATTTCTGCCAAGAAACCCCCAAAACAGGGTCACATGACTGAACAACAACAACAAATGCCATATTAAGGAGAAGTCTCTTTTTTTCCTTTGAGGTTTGATGTTTTTAAAATGTGTTATATTTTATCCAAAGCTTTTTGCATCTGCTGACATAGTCATGTGTTATATTTTCTTAGTTGATAGATATAGTATTTTATATTTATAATTTTCCTAGGATTGAACCAGCTCTTTCTTTCTAGTATTTAATCTAGCCTGGTCATAAGCAGTCATCTCTTTAGCCATTTATATTGAGGCAAGGCAGTAACTCTACTACTGGGAAGACTAAGGCTGGTAGATCTCTTATCCTACAGAATTTGGGAACTGCAATGGGATGAGTCATTTGGGTGTCCTAGCTAAGTCCAGCTTCCATATGGTGAGCCACTGGAAGCAATCAGGCTTACTAAGGAGAGGCAAACAAGCCCAGGCTAGAAATAGAGCAGGTCAAAACTCCCGGGCCTTTAGTGGAATGTGGCTCATGAATAGCCAGTCAAGACAAGATAAGGAGACTAGACCTTCCCCCTATGAAAAGATCAATCTTCTTAATATGTTGTTGTATGATTTTTTATTCAATATTTTTATGTCAGTATCCATTAAAGTTATTACTCAGTAGAAATTTTTCCTCTTTATTATTTCAGCTATTTGTCTCATAAAAGGACTTTGAAAGGATACCCACTATATTCTTGTAAGCAATTTATATAATATTAGAGTTAAGTTTTCCTTGAATATTTGGAAGAACTCTCTTGCCTAGAATTTTTATTTTTGGAATTTCTTTTGTGAACTTAATTTAACTTTTTAAAAATTTTATTAAAAATTTTAATTTTTTGCTTTAATTTTTTCCTAAAATTATGTTATTTAAATTATTTCTTATACAGAGAATCTAGGTATTTTCTTTAGAACTATGATCTATGACTTTCCTTTATTTCCTTCATACATTGTAAATTCTTTTTATATTGTAATTTTCATTATTTGGATTTTTTCACTTAATTTACTCTTTTCTCCAGAATTCTAGCTTCTGGTTTTATTTAACAACTCAGTGTTGCCTTTTTGTTTAATCTCTTATTTTCATAATTTCCCCTTTTGCTTTACTTAGGGTTTTGGGGGTTTTGTTGGTATTTTTAACTTAACGAACAAAACAGCAAATATCACGAACAGTTCCATACGCAAAGGAGGACAAAAAGATGATTATACACAAAGCTCTGAATCCATATTACGTGTGGCTTATTTTTCTTTTTAAGTTTATGTTTAATTTCACATGTTATTTTCAAAACTACCCTGGTTGTCTGTTTTCTACTGACCTGTTTTCTCCTTCTGTGGTTTTTAAAATTATTTTTCTTTACCTTTCTTTTTATAACCTTTTCACTAGTCTGTTTCTCCTCCTTCATCCTGTTAAAGGAAAGAAACAAAGGGTTTGTATGCATAATTGAGCAAAACATATTGGATGAAAATGCACATACCATGTAATTCATCATAGGTACTCAGGAACTGGTTTGAATTGATCAGAGTTCTTAAGTCTTTACTTGTTTGTTTTTCAGTTTTGTCATTATTGTAAAAATAGTTCTCTGGGTTCTAATCATTTCACTCCATATCCTTACAGACAAGTCTTCCCAGGTTTGTCTAAAGCCATCCCCCTTGGCACTCCTTAGAGAACCATTGTTATTCCATTACAGTCATAAATTATATATAAGTTTTCAGTCATACCCTAACTGAAGGACACTCATATTGTTTCCTCTTTGCTGTATAAATAAAAGAGCTGCTATAATTATTTTTGTACACGTGGATCCTTTCCTTCTTTAATCTCTTTGAGGTATAGGCCTAATGGTGATAATGCTGGGTCAGAGGGTATATTTGAGTGTTTTATTTTATTGCTTTTCTTTTTTTTTATTTAATTTTTTTGGTTTTGTGGCCAATTTGTTCATCTCTTCTCTCTCTCTCTTTTACTAAAATAAGTTCTTAGAAATGTAAATTTTCCCTTAAGGACTGTATTTCTAAAACTTGTAGTATATCATCTTAGAATTTTTCATTGATAAAACTATCCTTTTTAGTGATTAGTGCTTTGACCTATACATCCTTTAAGATAAGAATTTGATCTCTATTTCAGTTTGAATCCCTTCTTCAAATACTCTCATTTTTGCTTATCACTTGGAGAATGGCTAAACAATCTGTGGTGTATGTAATGGAAGGCTATTGTGATGTAAAAAATGGTGAGCAGATTGCTCTCAGGAAAACCTGGGAAGACTTATGTGAACTGATGCAAAGTGAATTGAGCAGAACCAGGAGAACATTGTACACAGCAGTAGCAACATTGTAACAGTCATTAACCATGAAAGACTGACTTTCATCAAGACTGATCCAAGGTGATTCCAAAGGACCTTCTAGAGGGAGAACTGAGGAACTCTGAGTGTGGACTGAAGCACACTTTTTAAATCATCTCTCTTTTTCTTGGAGTATTTTTTGGGATCTGCTTTCCCTCACAACATGACTGAACATTTATAACCTTTAATTGTTTGCCTTCTCAATGAGGGGGAAGAGAAGAGACGAATGTGGAGAATTTGGAATTCAGAATTTTAAAAAAATATAAAAAGCTTTTTAAAAACAAATGTTCAAAATCATTTTTACATGTAATTGGGAAAGTAAATATTCCAATTTCCTTCATTTATGATAATTTTTATATTATGGTGGTCAGTGAAAGTTTCTGCTTTTAGCGGGGAACCACAGTTGCACACACATGGAGCATTGCACCTGGAGCCAGGGAGACCTGGCTTCAAATCCAGCCTCAGATGTGTGACCTTGGGCGAGTCAGTCAACCTCTGCAGTATCTATAAAATGGCAGGATAGTAATGGCCCTTACCTCCCAGGATGATTGGGAGGCTCAAATGAGAAAATACCGTAAAATGCTTAGCACAGTACCTGGCACATGCTAAGAGCTGTTACTGTTATCGTAGTTATCTGTACAAATTGTATATGCCCTAGCACATGGCCAGGTTTTAAAGAGGTGCCATCCAAAACCAAGAAGGACACATGTGCTCCTTACAGTTTTCATTCAGTAATACCCAGAGATTTCTAACATCTAACTCATCTAAAATTCTGGGTTTAGAAAGAGTGAGGCTTCCAGCTAATATTGCTTTACTGTGGAGTTCAGGGTTGGGGAACCTACAGCCTTGAGGTCACCTGTGGCTCTCTAGGTCTTCAAGTGTGACCCTGTGACTGAATTCAAGCTTCACAGAACAAATTTGTTTTGGATTCACTCAAAGGGCCACACGGAAGGCCACATGTAGCCTCGAAGCCACAGGTTCCCCACCCCCACTCTAGAGTTTGATTAGTTTTCCTTTAAGATTTAGATGTCATGCCATTGGGTACATATATGTGTGTGTGTGTGTGTCTGTGTATTTAATATTAGTATAATTTTCATTTTGATGCCTTTAAAGCATAAGGTAGCTTTCCTGTTTATCTCTGTTAATCATGTCTACCTTTAGTCCTTCATTGTGTGAAACTATGATCCACAACTTGGCATTTTTTAGAATTGCCTAAGACATAATAGACATAGTAAAATCTAGTCCTGCCCATCATTTTATATTTCAATTGTGTTTCCTGTCCTTGTTCTTTGTCCTTTGTTTTCAGAGAGGGCCAGTGACATCACAGGGTGATGTCGTGTGTATGTGTGTATGTGTGTGTGTGTATGTGTGTGTGTGTGTGTGTCTGTGTGTGTGTGTGTGTGTGTGTGTGTATGAAATGAATTTAAGTGAGGCAGAACTGCATGAAGTCTTCAGCCCCATTCTTTCTTCCAGAGTCATCAAAGTCCAGTGTCAGGACACAAGTCAAGATGGTGGCAGGGGTCCAGTTGAGCCACATTTTGATGGGCTCTGCTTTCTAACACACTCTGCTACCCTCTTCTGTGTTTAGTCCCTTCTTGGTCATGCTTAAGATCATGAGTTGTGTTTTTCCTTCTGTCATATCCTGTTGTAAGTCACTAAAGCACTTAGTGTTCCAGGCACAAGAAGGTGCCAGCCTGCATCGGTAAAGGGAGTGTAGTTTACCAAGGAAATGACACATCTCATCCCTGTCTGTATCTCCATTGCGTTGTTAATACTTTTGTTATCAGTCCCAGATTTTTGCCCTAATTCTTCGACCAGAGCAGTACTATAAAAAGGACAATATGTTTCTGTTATTTTTAAAAAGAAAAATTCTGTATCTAGACTTAACTTGTGGTCCATGAATGTGGTTCTGTCCAGAAATGAGGCCTGGTAAAACTGTGTCATGTTGGGAAACGTCTGCTGCATGGTGAGTTGTCCTTTGTGCCTAATTATAACATGCAAGAACTGATTCTAGGTACCTTTTGGTTGTGTTTCTTGGCATGAATAACCCTAAACAAAGCTGCAGGCCCTACCTAGGCGTTAGGATGCTTTTGAACTTGGCAAGTTCAAATTCTTGCTGCCGTTTTCAAGATGCAGGTGACTCAAGAATTGGGATTTTTTTTTCTTTTGACGATGGTTTCATGAAGTGCCCAAGTGATGGCATCCATTCACAGAATTGCAGAATTTGGGAGGTCGGAGGCACCATCTAGACTAGCCCATTGGGGAAAGGAATCACCACTATAACATGTCACTCTGATGACCTCTTGGTCATTTTCATTCAGTCAGAAAGCATTTATCCAGCACCTACTGTATTCCAGCCAGTGACAGGTGTTGAGATACAAAAACAAAAGCAGTCCTTGCCTTCAAAGGACTTACATTCTATTGGAGAGCCAAGAAAGACAATATCCACAGAGACCCAAAGTAAATACAGGTTAATGTTGCTGTGAGGGCAGGCCCCCAAGAGTGGAAATGATCCAGAAAGGTCTCCTGTAGGAGGTGGCTCTTCAGGTGAGCCTTGGAAGGAAGGAAACAAGCATTTATTAAGCACCTATTATATGCCAGGAATTTTCAAAGTGTATCTCATTTGATCATCCCAATAACCATGAGAGTTATTATACCCATTTTATAGTAGAAGAAACTAAGACAAACAGTTTAAGTGAGTTAGCCATGGTCACAGACTAGTAAGCGTCTGAGGCAGGATTTGAACTCTGACCTTCCTGATTCCAGGTTCCCTGGGCCACCTAGCTGCCAGCTGCAGGTTCTAGGTGCCAGAAGTGAGAAAGGAAGGGCATTCTGTATCCTTCTTTATGAAGACTGGAGTACTATGAACAGCCAAAAGCCCTGTGAGGCTGGAATGTCCAAAGGATGGTAATCTGGAGGATTTCTGGAACTAGATTGTGGAGAGTATTTAATTTTATTTTAGTTCGGGGGTACTTAACCTGGAATCTGTGAACTTGTGTTTTTAAATATTTTGATGAATATTTCAATCTCGCTGCTTTCTTTTCTTCTCACATATGTTGTGTTTTATTCATTGGAAAGCATTATTCTGAGAGGTGGCCCCTTGTAGAATGCCACAGGAATCCATGACCACCCCTACCTTTCTATGTCCAGCATTGAGCACAGTACCTGGCATATAGTAGGTACCTACTAGATGCTTATTGACTGACCAATGAGAGGTTGTTGAAAGCCATGGCAGCTTCTTGAACAGGAGTGTGACATTGTCAGATCTGTGCTTTTCTGTATTAAAAAAAAATTTCTTTAGGGGAAATTTTAACAGAAACAGGAAAAATGCTAAGCACCTCAGACCTTGTTTTCCCAAGGAATCCATCCTGTATGGGTCAGCACTTGAAAAGGGAAATAGCCCAAAGAAAATAGATGTGGTGTTGTGTCTCCCCCTGACTCAGGCCCCAAATTGTGCTGCATTCCTGCTCTGTTCTGTGAAAGGTTTTCTTAATTCTCCATTTGCTAACTCAGAAGAAAAGGGAAAGTCAGGTTGACATTAGTTAAAAGGGAGGTGATGATTTGGATTATAGGGAGAATCTTTTTCTAAAAAAAAAAAATCTTGAGGCAGGAGATTCCCCTTTTTTGTTACAAGAGTTAAGCAGCCCTTTTGGCTTGTGAGGATGAAATATGGCAATTGTCTTTCAGCGAAGGTAAAGGGATAAAATAATCGTGATAACACAGAACTGCTTGCAGACAGCAACTTAAATTGAGTTTTGTTTTATTTTTTCATGGAGAAAAGATTTGGCTTGCCTGCTTTCTGTTTTAAAGTGTGGGAGTGTGCTGCTTTCTCCAGTGTATGCTTCTCTTTAAAATGCCTTTTATTTCATTGTTCTCATTAGCTAAAAGGTGGTAAAGGAGAATGGAGAGAGAAAGGAGGGAGAGAGAAAGTGATGGGATGGATGTATGTATGTATGTATGTATGGATATGTAGGTAGACGAATGGATGGACGGATGGGTGGATGGATGGATGGGCAGACGGATGGATGGGTGGACAGATGGATGGGTAGGTGGGTGGATGGATGGATGAATGGATGGGTAGATGGGTGGATGGATAGATAGATGGATGGGTAGGTGGGTGGATGGGTGGATGGATGGATAGGTGGGCAGATGAGTGGGTAGATGGATGGATAGATGGGCAGATGTGCAGATTGGTAGGTAGATGGATGAAGGAAGGCCCAGGGAGGGTCAGTGGAGAAAGACAGAGCCAGAGGGAAGAGTAGGCTCAGGAATCACAGGAAAAACAAATGTTGGATGCACAGAGGAGAAAGGAAGAGGGTGGGGCATCCTAGACAGAGGGATGTCTTGTGGGATCACAGTATTCAGAGCTGAAAGGGACTTCAGAGGGATGTCTTGTGGGATCACAGTATTCAGAGCTGAAAGGGACTTCAGAGATCATTTAGTCCTACCCTTTTATTTTATGGATGAGAAAACTGAGGCTGGGGAGGAGAATGACTTCCTGGGGCCACATAGGCCGTGAGGGGTGAGCTACTTTCCCCTCCTCTTCTTGCCTCTTTCTTTGTGTGTCTGAAGTGATCTCAGGGATTTATTTATTTTTAAACAGGGAAAAAATAATAAATTTGGTACATTGCTTATTATAAATAGGAGTAAGCAATAAGGATGTCAATATTCCAAAGACTGTATGTCCCATAGACTCCCTTGTCTGGAAATATGGTAGTTTTTTTTCTTTCCCTTTCAATTATTGAATCTCTGTACATTTGACTGGTATGAAACAACTGGGTCAGAGCACCCTGTGTCAAAGGAGGTCAGTTTGAGAGGGGTTGCAGATCTCTACTGAGTTGGAAATACCAAGTTTTACATAGAAAAGCATACCTTGATAAAGTTTCAGGTTTTACTGATGTTGAAAGTTTTTAACTTTCATAAAAAGTAAATTACTAGACCTGAGGTTTGTTTTCTTAGACTTATCTCTCACATCAGTCAATCAATCCACAAGCATTTGATATCCAACTACCAGGTAATACAAATACTAAACCCATTCATGAGTGAGTGATTATTGAGTCCCTACTATGTGCCAAATAAAAGAAATCACCAAGCAATTAGTATGCACTTGTTACATTACAGGTACCATGTTGGAACTGGAAATATAAAGGCAAAAGACAAAAACAGTCCCTACTCTCAAGAAGTTACCATTCTAATGAGGGAGACTATAAGTATGTATGTATGTATGTGTATATATATATATATATATATCATATACACACACACACACACAAATCCTCAGGAAAATGCCATTGACCTCCCCCCACCCCAATATTTAGGTCAGGGCATAGCTTTTTATTGCATTTATTTGTTTTCTGCAATGAAAAGTTCAAACAAAGGGAACTAAAAGAGGAGGAGAAAAACTTGGGATGGCCTCCCTCATCTCTGTACCTTGGTGATTGGACTCCAATTTAAAAAAAAACAAGTAGTGAATATTTCTGTCTCTTTGCTCCCACGTGCCCTGAGGCCTGTTTATTCCCTTTTCCCAGCTAAGGAATGTTATGACAAGCTCAGCAGTAAGTTCCCGGCCTCTCTCCTGCTGTGACTCTCTTTGCCCTTAAGCAGGTAGCTTATCTTGGTTCCTGTTTCCTGTTTCAAAAAAAAAAGGTAGTAATTATTCTTTCTCTTCTGGGGGATAAAGCAGCATACATGAATGAGGGAGGGGGAAGGAGGAGAGACAGAGGCAGCAGGGATGTAATAGATAAGAGTGCCTGATTTAGAGTCAGGAAGACTTCTAAATTTAAATCCTTGCTCCAGCACATAGGATCTGTGGGACCTGAGGGAGTCATGGCTTCTCTGGGCTGCCACTCCATATCCATGAGATGGAGAGAGAGAGAGTGGGGGGGGGGGGCGGGTTGCGTGGGGAGAAAGAGAGAGAGAGAGAGAGAGAGATCGATAGATGGATAAATGGATGGATGGATGGATGGATGGATGGATAGGTACATGACAGATAATAGATAGATAGATAGGTGAATAGGTAGATGATAGAGATGATAGATAATAGAGATGATGGATCAATAGATGACACTGAATAGATAATAATAGATCCTGGATGGATGGATGATAGTGAGAGATGACAGATAGGTAAGTGATAGTGATTATAGATTACTAATGGCTGTATGGATAGATATAGATAATAGATGGATACATAGACAATAGGTAGACAGCAGATAAATGACTGGATAGAGCAAGATGATGGATGGATGATAGATAATAGATGTATAGATAGGTAGATGTTAGTGAGTGATGATAGAGAGAGATGGATGGATGGAGAGGTAGATGATAAATAATGGATGGGTAGATAAATAGGTAAATGGTAGAGATGATAGATGAATAGTTAATAATAGACAGATGGGTGGATAGGTAGATAGATGAATAGATAGATGGTGGGGATGATAGATGGATAGGTAATGATAGATGGCTGTCTAGACATAAATAAGCAGTGTGATGTGAGTTTTTCCTAATTATCAGGATGTGTTGGTTTGGGTAGTGATATTATTAGTAGATCAGCACTGTCAAGTAGAATAGCTCTGGCTAGTATTTCGGGGCCTGACTGCAGGGATAAACAGCTAGAGGCCCATCCAATTTTTTCTTAACAGTTCATGAAAATTTGATTTTAGTCTTAGCTCACACTACATAAGTGGATTAGATTATATTTTGAGCTAGCAAGAAGGGATCTTGAAGGCTAGCTAGTCTCGTTTACAGATGAGGAAACTGAGGACCACAGAAGATGAAGTGACTGACCTTAGGTCACACGGGGCTGAGATTTGAACCCATGCCCTGTGATCCCAGTGCAGCACTACACCATATTGCCTTTATGGAGTCATTCAGTGCTCCAGGCCACGGGGGAAGCTCCCTGTGAGAAGCTGTTCTACTGCACACAATTTTTTAGCATAGATTTGACCATGACCCTCCTCTCCTCAAGTAGCTCCATTGATTCCCAATTACCTCCAAAAAAAGAACCCCTTCATGAAACTCTTTGACAGTCTGTGAAAGCCTCTGGTCTCCTCAGAATTGTCCTTAAATTCATAAAATACATAGGATTATAAATGTTGTCGTTAGCCTTACCTGATGGGTGAAGAATGAGATTTCTGTTATGTGTTGAGCTCTCATGGTAGTGATTCTCTCCTCTAGTGCAAATTGTAACTCATCCTTGATTACTGTGGTAGACATGAAGTTGCCTGAGGCCAGCAGCGTTTGCAGGTCCTTCCCAGGACCAAATTAATGTCGGGGCAGGGATTTAAACTCAGACCTTCCTGATGAGGTCCCCGTGCTGTTTCTCTGATTCATCTTGGTTGTTCAAAAGGACTAAATGAGCTGGCCGGCAGTGTGACTTCTATAACTTTTGGTACGGATGCTGCTGGTTAAGAGATTCTTCCACATTCCAGGTAGGTACAGGGTCAATACACAGGTTGAGTGAGCACATTAGTGTTGCAGACTTCTTCGTGGAGAGAGAAGTTTTACATATTCACAGAAAGGAGGATTCCCAAGGCAGGAATTCAGGAAAAATTAAGGAAATTACTAGAGATGATGTTGTGTGATTGATTACATGCTAGTAAAAGTGATAGCAAATGAAAAGGACAGATATTTACAAAGATGTTAAATATCTGTAATCACAACACAAAAACAATTTAGGTAACTCAACCTTAGGAAAAAAGTTAGACCAGCCAGACATCCCCCTCTCTTCTTTCCTCCCCCCAAACAAAGGAAAAGAAAGAAGTCAAGAAAACTTACAAGCTCATTCTGTCAGTCATTCTGTAGCAGGTGAAAGATGCAATGACTGAGGAAACAAAAGTTCCATCTTCCAAGCACATCCCCTCAATCCCCTCAATTCAGAGAACAACTAATTTACCAAAATGGTTAAAGAAGGAATCCACCCACTCCTATAAAAATCCTTCTCTGATACAAATATACTAATACCTAAACCAGGAAGAGAGAAAGCAAAGAAAGAAAACTATAGATGAATAACAGTAGCTCAATATCTAAAGGGTAACTAAGTAGCGTAGTTGATAGAGGCCCACTTTCCCAAGTTCAAATCTAACTTCCGACACTTCCTGGCTGTGTGATTCTGGTCAGATTGCTTACCCCTCTTTGCCTCAGTTCCCTCATCTGTAAAATGAGCTGGAGGAGGAAATTGCAAACCACCCCAGTGTCTTTGCCAAGAAAACCCTAAATGGAGTCACACGGAATTACATGACCGAAAAGCAACCTAGCAACAAACGATATCCAAAGTGTATTGATGCAAAAAAAATTAACAAAGAGACTATACCAAAACACTAAATATGACCATGTTGGATTTTAGTATTGGGAAAACTACCAACATAAATGGCCACATTAGGAACAGAAATAATAGAAATGACAGATTTATGTCAAAAGATGTAGAAACAGTTTGTGACAAAATGTAACACTCATTTACGGTTTTTTTTTAAAACGGAATAATCGAACCTTTCCTTAATATGGTAAATATTATCTAAACAAAGCCGATTATCTAAAACAAAGATCTCATTTTCAGAAAAGGAGGAAGCCTCAATCTTTTTTTAGTGATACTGAGGATAGAGCAAAGACATTCGTTACTACCAGCATTATTTGCTGTTATTTTTGAAAATCTCACTATAACAAAAGAAATTGAAGGAATAAGCATAGTCAAAGAAAAAACAGAGTTATTGCTTGTTTTAAAAAACAGATGGTGGTTTACTTTGAGTACCTTGAATCCCTAAAAATTACCCCAGTAAAATATCAGAATATTAAACACTTCTTCTCATCCCCTGCCCATCCTCAACTTTACTCTATAGTAGTTAACAAAACTTAGCAGAAAGAGATTAAAAAATTCCATTCAAAATAACTACAGAGTGTAAAATAGGTGAATCTAGGCACCAATACACATACCTCAGAACCTTATGAATATAATTACAAACTACTTTTCACAGAAATACAGACTTAAATAATTGGAAGTGTTTTCATTGCTCATCGTCAGGCCTTGCCACTATAATGAAAGTATCTATACTACAGAAACTAATTTACCAATTCAGTGCCAGGGCAGTCAAACTGGCAAAGACTTAAAGAATCAGGTGGAATAATGCCAAAGTTCATTTGGAAGAGCAAAATGTCCAAGTTTCTCCAAGGAATTAATGGGAGGAAGGGAAGGAAATAGTCCTAGCAGTGCCCATATCTCAGATTCTGAATAGATAAGTGAACATAGGAATGAATGAGTGGATGAACAAAGAGTAAATAAATATGTGAATGTGTAAATGAAGCAGTAATCGTCAAAGTTATTTGGCACCGTTTAGAAAATTGAGAAGCTTATCAGGAGACCGAAACCTCAGATGAGAAGCCTACAAGACTGACTGCACCTGAGCAGAGTCTGATGGATCAGAGAGGCTGAAGCCTGACCAAACAGACTCAGAGCTGGCCATGAAGAGGTCACTGGGAACTCTGGAGAGAGCAGTTAGCTGAGTGATGAGATTGCAAAGGCACTAAGGAATCAGAAGGGGAGAGGCAGGGGAAAGATCTGAGGTCATAGCTTCAGGGAATTCTGAAGTCTAGAGAAAGTGTTTTGAAGGGTATTAGAGAACTGGACATATACAAAGGTGATGGGAACCAGTACAATGGGCAAGGTTGAAAATTTGAGAAAGAAATGAGAGTGGATGAGAGATCAAGTGCATGTGTAGAAGGGGGTTGGTCTTGGTTAGGAGGATCACTTGTTTGTCAGGCCAGTGAGTGAGCAATAATGTTGAGGAGGTGGCGAGATGAAGAGATATAAATACAAAATAAATCCATAGTAATGGAGTTTGGGGAGAATTGACAGCAGAGGGAATCAGGAAAGACCTCACATACTGAGTGACCCTTGAACTGAGCCTTCAAAGAAGGGATGGAGGTGAGCAAGGAGAACCTTCTCCTAGGAGGGTGATAGGCTAATGGACAAGGATGCATTGCTCTGCCCATCAACCACTCTCAGCAGACTAGGCTTATTTCTTGCCTAAAGAGACCAGAATGAACACTGAATGAGTCCTAATAGTGCCTACATGAAGCCATCGAGAATGGGGGAGAAGAAGATGAGGTCCATGGGCCCTGGTGTTCATCTTGTCCACCCCATGTTGGGCAGGCTAAGGGAAGGCCTGCCTTCATTGAGAAGCCTTTCCTAAAATTCTACCCTTCTCCCAGCAGGAATGAGCGGCTACGCTGCCAGCATGCTGTTGCTTGTTGAAATTCAACCTGCCCATCGGTGTCAGACAAGAACACACATATTTCAAGTGCGAACTTGACTTCAGACTCACACAAACACAACCCCATGTTCATCTTAGCTTCAGCAGAAAAAAAAAATCCATTTTCCTATAAATTAAGTAGAAGTTTTATTTATGACAGTGAAGAATAATTGCCTATGTTGAAGTTATTGTGTCAGTTTCTCCTTAGTGTGAAAGAGGAATTGTGTGTAAGGTCTAAGTTAACTGGATTCCTTTTCATCAGGGCATAAGGAAACAAAAGACAGCAATAAGAAACTCATGTTTAAAAATCACATTTTCATTTTGAAAGAATTCCTTATGAATTCACTTTAACTTAATAAGTCAAGGATGGCCCCATGGTGGGGGGGGGGGTCTGGGAACAGAGACGGGAGTGCTCCCAAGTCTTGGTTCACTTTCTTTCACATTTCTTTGAGGCCCCTAACATTTTACCTATTTTTCTTCCTGTTTTGAGAATTTTCTGTGTTACTTTATCTGCTAAAGTGCTGGGCTTTTAAGCCTTTTCTGTATATATTTGATGAAGGCTTCATATATACATATATATATATATATATATATATATATGTATTTGATGTTTCTGCCTTTCATATTATCAGTATTAATAATAAGATCTAGCATTTTTATAGCACTTTTAAGGTTCAAAAAGCACTTTCTTTAATCTCATGTGCTAGGTACTATATTAGCACCATTTTACATGTAAGGAAACATATAAGAGGCAGTTGGAGGTTGAATGACTTGCCTAGGCTCACCTCATATCTAGACAGTGTCAGAGGCAAGATTTGAATTCAGATCCAAGCCTAACACTCTCTATCCTGGTCCTCTGCCATCCTACCCTCTGTGGTTTGTAGAATTTGACAGCTTGGTGGCATACCAGGCCTGGAGTCAGGAAGACCTGAGTTCAACTCTGGTCTCAGACACTTACTATCCGTATGACCCTGGGCAATTCACTTCACTCTGTTTGCCTCCGTTTCTTTATCTGTCAAATGAGCTGGAGAAAGAAATGGCCAACCACTCCAGTATCTTTGCCAGGAAAAAACCTCAAATGGGGTCATGAAGAGTTGGACACAGTTGGACAGCAGGGCTGCCTCAGCCTCTTCAACTTGGGCGGGGCAGATGGTAAGAGTTGGTGGTCCTCCATCTCCCTAGAATGAACAGGGTCAGAGACTCCCATCTCTCCTAAACCCTTTCAACAGTGCTGGGCTTGGTAAGAGGAAGGGATTGGGAGGGGGCACCCACAGTTTGTGATCATGACCGGAGACCGAGAAGGCATGGTCTGACAGGCGGGAGGAAAACCAGGACAGAGGGCTGTCCTTAGAGCCTCCAGGTCATACTCCTGAGACCCAGGTTTCAGTCCTGCTTTTAACAGGATGACCTTTTAGCAGGATGACCCCTGGAAAGAAGCTTCTCCTCCCCATCCCCCCAACCCTTAACTCACTGAAACCTTTGGGGTACCAAAGCATCATCAGGATTGTGTTGGTAGAGGGACTTTCCTACCCTAATGAAATCACTATTCCAAGACCCCCTTCTCCTCCCCCCCAATTCAGCAGAAAATGTTTAGCATCAATAACACATCTGTTCAAATTAAGGATTAACTCTCTGTGAAGTCTCAGGCTTTAATTATCTCACCAGTTTTGTTCTGTGGCCAAAAAGACAATCCCTTCTGTATTCATGTGTGTTTGGCTTTGTTTTTATTTCCTTTTGAGACTACATCTCTGTCTGACCCCGGCTGGGAGTGCAAGGATCCGCACTGTGACCAGACCAGGGGCTCTGAGGGGCTGGATGAGATGCCTCTTGGTGCTTTGGCCCATTTGCACCTGAGCAGGGTTGCCCTTCCTTGGGCAGCCTGGTTGCCCGCCAGCTTCCAGTGGTCCCCCATATGAAGCATCTGAGCCCATGGAAGTTTGGAACTCCTAAGTGTTGGGGGATATATTGAGGAGAACCAGACCTGTGCCAGCCCTGATGGAGCTATCATGGCACCCTAGGACCTTGGCTCTACTGTGTATTGGCTATATAAGCTGAAAACAAGTCACTTCCTTGCCTGAGAGGTGGATCTGCCCAGGGTCACACATTTCGTAAGGGTCTGAGGGAGGGATTCAATGCTAGATCTGTGTCCTGATCCCAAGTCCAGCCCTTTCATGTCCACTCTACCCCTGGCATGACCTTGGGGAGGTCAGAAGCTCTTCCACACTACAAAGAAGAATTGGTATGGGAGGGATTTTTGCAGGGTTATCCCAGATCTAGAGCTGAGAGAGATACCTATAGGATGAGGCACCTAAGTAGCACAGTGTGCAGAGTGCTGGACCTGAGTTCAAATCCAGCCCCAGACACTTACCAGCTCTGTGACCCTGGGCACATCACGGTACCTCTCTCTGCCTCAGTTTCTTCATCTATCTCCCAGGGTTGTTTTAAGTGCAATGCAAATATTAGATGTTATTCTTGTTATAGACCACGAGGCCCAAATTTACAGTTGAGGAAATGGAGGCTAAGGAAAATGAAGGGAAGGCACTGTGCTGAGAGCTTTATAAGTATTACCTCATTATAAATATTGTAAATTTTATGCAGTTATTAATATTATCTCATAAATATTGTAAACTGTATACAATTATAAATATGACCTCATTGGGTCTTTAGAACTGTGAACTAAGTGCTATCATTGCCCCCATTTTATGATTCAGAAAACTGAAGCAAATGAAGGGTGAATGGCTTGGTCACACAACCAGTAAGTGTCTCAGGCTGGATTTGAACTCAGGTCTTTTAAACTCCAGATCCAGTGTTACATCCGCCACGTTACCAGCTGCCTTGAGGATGAGGATTGTGTCTGCCTTTCTCTGCGTCTCCAGAGTGTAGTAGTGATAATACTCACAGCAATAATCAACATTTATGTGGAGTTTCAAGGCTGGCAAAGCACGTTACAGGTATTATCTCATTTTGGAGGTAGGTGCCCATATTTCACTTGAGAAAACTGAGGCTGATAGGAGTTAAGTGACTTGCCCAAGGTCACATGACTGGTATCTGCAGCTGGAATTAGTAAGCCCTTAGTAAATGCTCATGAATTGATTGTTGGATCTGAACCCAGTGCTTGTCTCTTCAGATCAGTGCCCTTTGAGTTAAAGCTTCACTGACTTCAGAGCTGGCTTGATAAGATGCCAAGAGTGGCAGACATTCCCCACCCCCTCCCCATCCCTGCTCCAGATTAATGAAAGCTTTTCGTGGTGTTGTTCAGTCATGATTCTTGTGACCCCAATTTGAAGTTTTCTTGGCAGAGATACTGGAGTGGTCTGCCACTTTCTTCTCCAGTCCATTGGACAGATGAGGAAACTGAGGCAAACAGGGTGAAGTGACTCACATAGGGTCACACAGCAAGTAAATATCTGAGGTCAGATTGGAATTCAGATCTTCCTGAGTCCTCTAACCACTGCAGCACCCAGCTTCCCATATATACATAACAACCTCTGTTAAAACCAAGCTCCTTTGGGAGGGAGGACACTGACAGTTGGGGAGGCAACAAATGTTTCCCCTAGAAGCTGGTGCTTGAACCAAGTTGGAAAGAAAGAAGGGGACTGTGAGGCTTGTGAGGCAGAGGAAAGGAGGGAGGGCATTCTGGGTATCCGAGGATGGAGTGTGATGTGGGAGGGTCGGAGACAAGGTCCATTTGGCCACTCGCTGACACCACCCTCCTCCTCTGCTCCTGGACCAGACTGCCAAGTGCCATACCCTTGTTGATCCATTCCTGCCTCATCTGCCAATGGGAGCTTCCTCAGACACGAGTGAGGGGAATCCAGACATGTTTGAAAGACTGGGGAGGCACTGAGAGCTAGGGACAGGTTGGAGTTTCAAAAGAGTGGAGGGTGTGACCGAGGAGTCAGTCTGCTGGAGGACACAGGGGGACATGGGACCAAGGGCATGCCTCTTGTGACGAAGGGGACAAAGAGAAAACCCTTTTCCAAGGAGGTGCTTGGCTTGTCAGAAGGCCTCCCCTCTGACCATGGGCTCCAGCCACCACATTAGGGACATGTGCCTGCAGAGCCCTGGTGAAGGCGCTTCCTGCCATGTGACAGGTGAGCCACCTGAGAGAAGGGCTTGGCATTCCTGTGGCTGAGAGGAGCTGCTTTTGAGGAAAGGAGAGGGGGAGGGAGGAAGGGATGGAGGGGTTTGGACTCTGGGCGGAAGGCTCCAAAAGAAGAGACCTCTGCCTTGTTTTGCCAGGTGCCTCTTTTGTAATCATTGCTTTGTGGACCGAGGCAGGCAGCAAATCCCGTCATTCAGAAAAGTAAATGACCGCAAAAGGGATTTTGCCCAAGGAAAAGCAGTGTATCCGAAATGAAAAAAGAAGGAAACGGATTGGTTAGCCAGAAATGTTTGTGGTAAATGTAAAAACCTGGCTTTTTGAATCTCTATGCAAGTGACAAAAGTCAATATGAAAGGGCATTTTTCAAAGGAGGAAACATTTTGCAAATATCACCTGAAAAATTATCCAAGTTCTCTAATAAGTAAACAAATGTTAGTTGAAACATTTTTGAGTAGTGCCTTACTCAACTCATTAAGCTGGCGAGAATACTTTGGTCAGTCATTCAACAAGCCTGAGTATGCCAGCCAGTGGGCCAAGGCTTAGGGGACAAATTCAGGACAGAACAGGACAGATTCAGTCTTTCCTCAAAGAGTTTACATTTTAATGGGGGAAGCAACATGTATATAAATAGGCACATACAAATTCCATTTCCCATCTCCACGTCTGCAAAGTCTGTGCCTCATGCCTAGAATGCCGTCCCCTCTCACTATCTCTGGGAATTCCTAGCTTCCTTCAAGGTGCAGTCCAACTTCTACCTCCTTTAAGAGGCCATTACTGATGCCCCTCAGCGGCAACTACTCCCCACTCGAACTTCTTTGTGATTATTTTTTATACCTTTCATCTGTGTATAGGTTTTTCTTCTTCCTCCATTCAGGCTATGAACTCCTTGAAGGCCAGGGCTGTTTTGTTTTTGTTATTGTAGCCCCAGAACAACTTAAAGGAAAAAAAGATTCATTACGAGCAGGAGTCACAGTGTTGATGGAACTACTTTTTCCATTGCTGTTAGAATTATAATTATATACAGTTACAGAAAGGTTTTTAAACCATCAAACAGAAAGAAGAAAATCTCTTTGGAGAATGACATCTTTTGAAAGAGCATTTGGTAATATTCCCAAGGACAGTTACAAAGCTGGTCCTTCCCTTTGACCCCATGGGCCCATTGACATCTCTGTATCTCATTAGATCTGATTGGAAGTTAGCTGTACCTTCCGATTCTGTGTGACTCGTATGCAGGTTCTCCCTTGGATCCACTGAGTTAGGGGCATTCTTTATAGGATTTGGAATAAGGACTTCTTGAATTCTGGGAATTTCAAGGAGACGCATGTGATCAGTTTCTCCCATCCATTTTGATTCCTTCATTTTGTGACAAATGATTGAGGTGTATCGTGGTAGCCCTGGGTCTGTGTTGGGGAGGGATCAGGAAGGCTACTCACAAGACTATGCATCCAATGAGGGCTTATTAAAGCTGGCTGAAGACAGGAGTGGGATGCCACAGGCCTCACAATCTGCATCCAAAGTAGGGTGGTGCGGTGGCCACCAGGCCATTCAAAGATGGCGTCCTAGCTTTCCCTTTTGGTACAGGAAAAATACCACCTCTGATGTGCATTCTGCATTCTGCTGCGTTCACTCCTAGACAACACTTGGGGATGCTTGGCTGTGGAAACTGAGGAGGATGACATCTTGAGAGTGACTGGCTCAAGGCTGGCTAACAAGTGGAACATGGAGTCTCTTATCTGGGATACCAGCTGCAGTGGGGCCTGCTGAGGCCCGATGGACACTATTTCCAAGGTTATTTATTCCTGGGCAGACAGAAGGAGGCTTTCTTAGCCAATTTTAGGGGTGAAAGTAAAGGGCAAGGAACAGTTAACAGGACACATGCCAGTGTGTGTGAACAGTCTGAGGCCTCCTAGAGACACAGCTCTTTACCATGTGTTTTTTAAGTAGAAGGCTTGGTTGGGCTGTTTTGTCACTCAGACCGGCCACCTCCCATGCACCATTTCTGGCACGTACTTCTTTCCTGCACGTGAGTGAATTGCATCCCATGTGGGCCCCTCATTTGGACCGATTCACCAGAGGTCAACAAACTGGCCTCACAGGGTTACCTCACAGACCATATAAAAACAGGCTCCCAGGCTGTAGTCTGCCAACCCCTACATTAACCTGTTTTCCTGGCTCTCCTGTTCTGTTTTGGACTGGACATAAGATAGGAATAGGCCTGACCCTATGGTTTCATTGGTAGGGGCAACTCCCAGGTGAGGAAAATCCCTTTACCAGTGCAGGTAGATACCTTCTTGGCAACTGAAAGTCTAACAACGTGATTCCTAAACTTTTTGTTTCCTGGATCCTTGGTGTTCAAACTTGTAGACCCTTCTCAAATTATGTTTTTAAATATGTAAGATATATAGAATTACAAAAGAAACTAATTTGATTGAAAGAGTTTTTGAAACATTTTTTTTAATGGTCATGGACCCCTGGTTAAAAAGCTCGGTCTTACAGAGTTATCTAGGTCACTAAGAAGGTAAGAGACTTGCCCAAGGTCACACAGAGAGTATGTAACACACCTGGAACCCAGGTCCTCCTGACTTCAAGGCCAACTATGGTGCTATTATGAGATGTCATGAAGCCTTGCAAGAATGTATCACCTTTAGCATGGACATTTTCAGTGTGTGCTTGGCCTTCTCCAGGCTCCTTTCCCAACATCAGCATCTTAAACATCTTTTCACCTTTTTCATTGAGTATGTCTAGGCCTGAATAGGTCCGGGCAGCTCAGTAGATGGAGCGCAGGGCCTGGAGTTAGGAAGACCTGAGTTCAAATCCTGCTGCAAACATTTATTAGCTATGTGATCCTGGGGAAGTCAGCTGTCTAGAGGTAGCATTGAGTAGTATCCGGCCTCAGCCAGTTACTAGGAGTGTGCTCTTGGGCCAATCACTTAAACTTTCTTCTCCTCAGTTTTCTCATCTGTAGAATGGGAATGATGATACCACCTACCTCACATGGATTGTTATGAGGATCAGATAAGGTCATGTTTTTGATGTATTTTGCAAATTTTAAAGCATTTTTATACGCATGAGCTGAGTGGGATCCTGCTCAGATGAGCTGCAGCACTGGGTCATTCCCACCATTCATCATCTTTGGTCCAACACACGTGAGGCTGAATAAAGCCGGGGGCATGAGAAGACTGCCTCGACCTTAGTATGGTCCGACTTTCACCTTACTCCTCCCTTGGATTCCGTGGGTGCTTGTGGGAAGGAGAGAAGCAGGTTTTTAGGAGAACGCTTTCTATTAACTGCCTTTACCGTGTTATGTGAACAGGTTCCTTTGGTAAAAACTAATTTACATTCTTGGATGGCTATGGGTGGGGACTGACTGACAGGAGGCGTTATTTCTAGAACCCTCCCTGGGAGCAGGAGCAATGGCCCCCTAGGGACCCAGCCTGCCCATCGGAGCCAGAGTAGGTGATGCTGACGCCATCATTCTCCTCTTCCTCCTCCTTCCCCACCCCACCACATGCGGTCCTTTTCTCTGCTGAGGTGCCATACCCTTACGTGAAGTACTCTGTCCAAAAGAATGTAATTTCGGATCACACATTTTGTACTATATTTGGGGTTGCGGGGGAGGGGTGAATTTTAAATTTATTTTATTATTTTTTTTTAAAGCTGAGAAAATTTACTTTTTGTCCTATTCAGTTTTCACTCGTGATTTCTTGAAATATAGCTCTGAAAAAACAGGCTTTAAAGAAGCCGATTGTCTTTCAAATGAAGCTACTGGGCCTTTAAACCCAAAGTGCTCTGGTTTTTCAGGGAGTGGCTGGTGATAGCCCTCAGCCTGTGCCTCTGTGGCTCAGTTTAGTTCTCAGTAGCTTCGTCCTGGCAGAGGGGAACCTGCCAGGGCCACAGATGGCCCTCTAAGTCCTCAAGTGTGGCCCTTTGAATCCAAACTTCACAGAACAGATCCTCTTAATAAAGGGATTTGTTCCGTAAAACTTGGACTCAGTCACACTCAATCTGTGAAACTCTTACGGCATTATAGAATTCTGAGTTCTTCAATTTCTTACTGTGACCACTATTATTAGGCAGTGTGACTGTAGTAGAGAGAGAATGTAGCCTTGGAGTCAGGAAGACTTGGGTTCAAGTCCCATCTCTGGCACATACTAGCTGTGCAAGTCAGCTTCTCCATGCTGTCAGCCTCTCTGAGACTCCCCAGGTACAGAGGGGGAGCTGGCCCACCTTGTTGCTGGTGAACTCTCCAGGCTCTGTCGCTCTGTAGCGTTATTTCTTGTGGTATTATTGTGGTGTCTGTCACTTTCTCTGCTTCTAAATCAGGACTTTTTAACGTGGAGGTCCCTGAACTTTAAAAAAAAAATGGATAATATATTTCAATACAATGGTTTTCCTCTGAAATCCTTTGTCTTTTATTTGATGCATTTAAAAACATGATTCTGAGGCAGAGTCCAGGCTGCCAAAGGGGTGCCTGACACAAAGAAAGTGAAGAATCCTTTCTCTCTCTGTCTCTCTCTCCCTCCCTCCTTTCCTCCTCTCCCTCTCCCTCCTCCCTTTCTCTCTGTCTCGCTCCCTCTTTCTACCTCTCATTGCCCTGGACAACTTAGTACGTAAGTTGCAGAGAAGGTGTTGATATGCAATGACAAAGGGCCTGGGTCCTGTCCCTATCCACTGTCTTATACATACATGTAGAAGCATGTATCTGTATTGCTGTCAGGGCCAAGTTGCCAGTACTTTTCACAGTGCTGCTTTGTGTTGCTGTGAAGCTGGTAGGAGACACTACAATCATGCTACCTGGCATAGGTGAGGCTCCGTGACTTACCGGGTTGACAGTGCCCATTTCTACCACCCTGACTTCAAAGCACTCATTCTTATCCATTAATGAGTGGAACAGAGGATTTGGGGAAGGATTGAAGTCTCTCAGAAAGATGTAGTAACTGCTTAGATGAATGACATATGGAAAGAAAATTTACAAATATTAGGGTTTTTTTGTTTTGCTGCATTGCTGTAAGATCCAAGGTATCAAGGACCTTCCAGGTTCGTGTTGTCAGATGTGGTCATCAGGTATCTCTTTTTGCTCTGTCATTTTCTTTGTTACAAGGAAGGGTTCAGTTGGCAGCAGGAGGGATGGTGTTGAAATATCTCTGAGCCGAAGACCAGGGGCATCAATAAAAAGTACGTTTTAATCTAAGGCAAACCTATTGATAGGTACAATTCTTCTTTGTATACAAAGCCGAAAAAGATGTCTGAACAGATTCAGGTGTTGAAATTTGACTACTGGGTACATGCTTAAACCAGTCTTCCTCTCCCAGAAGAATTAGATGGTTAGTTCCCCCTCCCCCCCCCACTTAGTTATGAACTGCTTCGTGTTTCCTATATTCATAAATTCCCTTTTGTTGTTCAGTCATCTCAGTCATGTCTTGACTCTTCATGACCCCGTTTGGGGTTTTCTTGGCAGACGCTGGAGTGCTTTGCCATTTCCTTCTCCAGCTCATTTACTGATGAGGAACTGAGGCAAAGAGGGTGAAGTGTCTTCTGAGGGTCACATAGCTCATAAGTGTCTGACGCTAAATTTGAACTCGGGTCTTCCTAGGCTTGGTGCTCCATTGCACCACCTAGAATGTAAACACTTATGTTTAGAACCTGGGTTATTTTTAAAAGTCCAGTCATTGTGCAAATTGGCAGCTTAGATCTGCTAAAGCATCCAGAGATTGATGTAAAATTTGAAAAGCAAAGAAATCATTTTTTAAAGTGTTTTGTGGAAGACATTTCGGTCAGTCTAATTGGCCCGGTGGGTTTGTCTTCCTCTTTGTAAGCAAGCGTTAGTTTTTCCTTGAAATCGACTCTCTGAATTACGTAAAGTGGTTGTTATTATTCCATATGGAGTCCGGTTTGCATCCACGTTTGGCCTTTGGCTAAGGCATGTCTGGGGATTTTTTGTTTTGGGTTTTATTTTTTGCATGTAGACCCCTACAGAAGTAAACTTTGATGGAATAGCAATGATAATTGGCATTTCTTTAGATACTAAAGGTGCGTAGTCATTTTGTAGGTGAGGACGCAGACTTCTCGAGGTTAGCATATTTAGGGTGAGATAGGGTAGGATTTGAACCCACATCCCTCTGATTCCAAGCCAGCATCCTCATTCTGCCTACAGAGCCAATAATGATAGGTTTTAAGAACTGAAAGGTACATCTTGTTCCCTAGTACCACCTCCTCACTATGAAAGCCAATTTCAGATCAGGGTCAGGGAAAGCCACCTCCTGGAAAGCTTCAAGGTGCAGAAGGAAGGAGAAGGACTGGTGGTGTTCCAAGGCAGGATGACCATTTGCTCTTGAGGGTATAGCATGGCTTTTTTGTGGGTTCATCATTTCAGAGCTGGGAGGAGTCTTCAAGGCCATCAGCTCCGTCTCCATCATTTTAATGGATGAGGAAGCCAAGACCTACATCACCCAGGCTGAAGTGGCAGGGTCCACTGACTCCACACTCCTCTCTCCTTCCAGTCTTCCCCCATGGATGGCAAGAGCCTTTACATTTCTGAAATCCTGTCATTCTGTTGGAGTCTGTGGTCTTTGCAATGGACAAGGGAGGTGGGGAGTTCAAATGTTAACTCTCCTTTTCATAGGATCATACGTTTAGAACTGGAAAGTCCCTTAGAGACCATCTAATCCAATCCCCTCATTACACATGAGGAAATAAAATCTCCCAAAGATTGTAACTTGCCCATGCTTGAATAAGCTAGCAGGCAGGATTTAAACTCAGTTCTTCTGACTCCAGTGATGCTACCTATGAACTTACTTATTTTCATCTTATGAATCCTTCCATCATCTTCTGTTCCAGTTTCATTTGCTAGGATAAAGTTTCCCATACATTACAGTCAGTCTGTGTTTCTGTTTTATTGTGAGCTGGATGAATGATTTTCATCCACAGAGGGAACTCCCAGTATGGAAATTTCCATCACAGTACAGATCAGCAATTCCTCTGGGACTTATAAACAGAATTTGTCTTGTTTCATGAGGCTCTTTCCCCAGTGTAAAATGATCCACTGGCTTCCTGGGCTCAAAGAGAAAGCCCCAAGTTCAGATCTTGCCTCTTCAGCAGCCTCAGTTATTCAGGGAGAACAGAACATAAAATCAGATGTGTTTTTCTCAACAGAGTTAGACTTATAGCAGTGTTTAGGTCTTTCTCTCTCCTAATGGAGAAAGCCCCCACTCAGTCATCAAGAACCCTTCTCTCAAACATTTGATGAAGCAGTCTTCACATGCACACACATGCCTTCCTAAACAGAGCAGGGCTGAAAAGGAAAAAAGAGGGCTAATTGTCAGCAGAATTGAGCATCCCCCAGTGCCTTGTGTTCCTTTAAACAAGGAGAGGTTCAGGGCAGCAGTGTAGGCTTCCTTCCATCCCCATCCTTCCTTTGCTTTTCTCTTTTTCCTGGGTCAAAAAGAGGCATTATTTCTTCCTCCTTAGAGGCTTCCTTGAGCGTTGGCTTGTCCTGGACTGAATAATATGCCTTCCTTTCTGAAGTGCAAGCATCAAAGGTCAATTCTGAACCCTTGGACCCACGTTATACCTGTATTATAAGGCAACGTCACTCCTGCTTTGTGTCCTGGTACCAGTTTCTTAAGCTCATTGTGGAATTTGGAGAAATATTTGCCACTCACAAGCTTAGTAAAAAATCCTGCTCTTTACCAGGATGAGAAATGGGAAAACTTCCTGTGCATGGGAGCCAGCAGAAAATAGCATTGAAATGTGAAGAATCAGACAGAGAGTTAGAGCGACAAGGATGCTTTATGGTTTTTATATGCTGCCATCTAAATTCAGTTTGAGCCACTGGGAAAAAAAAAAGATGATGGATTCCTTTTCCATAAAGGAGTCAGTGAATCAACAAGTGTTTATTATGTGCTTGCCCTGTGCTAAACACTGGGGATAGAAGTACAAGAGAAAACTAGCCTTTACTCACGAGCATCTTGTAGGGGAGGCAACTACATATGTAAGTATGTAAGAACAAAAGGGAAGCAGTTGATGGTAATATAATAATTAGCCAAACATTTTATTAGATGCTTATTATGTCCCGGGAAGCTATACTAAGGTAAGGGGCATACAGAGACAAGACTGAAGCAGTTCCTGCCTGCAAGGAACTTTTTAGGGGAGGCAGTATGTATACATAAAATTATTTTCAGAATTTCCAAAGTGTGGGATGGGAAAAGAAAAAAAGAAATTTACATGGTAACTTTTATATATTTAGAAAGAATAGCAAGCTGTACATAATAGATTTGCAGTTTCATGTGCAGTCATTTTTTAAATTATACTCTTATGGACATGCTTGTCTTATTCCATAAATTAAAAATACAATAAATTTAGAAAGAAGAATTTCCGAAGTGGGATGAGTTTTGGTGGACAAAAATGATTTCTGTTTGGGACATGTTGAGTTTGAGATGCCTGTGGAATATTTTGTTCAAAATGTCAAATTTGGGAAAGGAAACAGGCGTTTATTAAGTGCCTGCTGCATGCTAAGCACTTTACAAATATCTCAATTAGGTAGTTGCACTAACTGGAGCTCAAGAGAGAACTGAAAGCTGGATGTATAGATCTAGGAATTATCTACATCCAGATGAGAATTGAATCCATGGCAGCTAATGAAATCTAGGGAGAAGAGGGCTCAAGAGAGAGCACTGGGGGTACACGGATCCTCAGAGGGTGCGATAATAGTGCATGTGCTAATGATGATTCCACAAAGGAAAATGAGTATGAGTAGTCAGGTAGGAGGGCCAAGAGAGAGGAATGGCAAAGAAAGGAAACAAAGAAGGAGAGGGACAGGGGCACGGTCCTCTGCAGCAGGGAGGTCAGGAAAGATTAAGAGATTCAAAACAATTTGGAAATCATGGAATTACTGATATTGTTGAATGTGAAGGTTTTGTCTGAGTGATGAACATTAGTTAGAAGTCAGAGGCAGATGCCACAGTCACAGTCTTTCTTTTTCTTTCAAGGAGTTTGACTGAAAGAGAAGAGATGTAGGATGATAGCTTTGGGTGGATGGTAGAGTCAAGTGAGGAATGAGGAGTGTTGGGCAAGGAGAGCAGGAACAAGTAGATACAGGGAGATTAGAGTAAAGGCAGGTTAGAATGACTGTGGAGGCAATCTGGTGAAGAGTATGAGATGGGATGGGATTCAGGCACATTAGAGGCATTGAGAGAGAAGGACCAACAGGACATACCATCTGAAAGATGTGTGATGGAAAGAAGGGGAGAAGAGGCAAAGAAAGTATGGGAGGATCCTCAGCTGAGAGGTTGGATGGAGAGCTTGAGGAGAGAAGAGATGATTTGGGTTGGTAGTTGTAGATTGGCTGATGATTTTGGTTAGAGGGGACCTCATAGAGAGAGATTGCTCAGTGATAATGGCAGGGGGAGAACCTGGGGAACAAGTGTATTCCAACTCCTTCCCCAAGGTCAGTGAGTCGGAGACTTTGAACAAAGGTGCATCTGGTACTAGATCAACATGGTCATGGATCCAGTGTTATCTGGGAGATGCCTCCTGATTTTGTGAGCAACAGAAAAATCTTATAAACACAAGAGGAAGAGGTCTAAAATGAAAGGCAGTTTATGAATTGTGGAATGGGAATTTCATTGCGCACAAGATGGATGAGGTGGCAAGATCTGGAATGGGCCAAAACAGGGAGAGAGCTGATGTGGGAAGAGTGTAGGAAACAGGGCTGGTGATGAAGGGGATTCAGCACCATCAGTACTGAGAGTGTAAGAGGATGCAAAACTTTGCTGGTTGTAGGGAAAAGGACACAGCTCAGGTGAGAAGGCTCCACCTTGGTTTGGGGAGGCGGAAGTTAGGGGTGGGCATGCGGGAAGTGGAATGTAATCCTCTCTCAATTTGTGACCGGGATGAAGTTGTCTTTTGGATTCTTAGTTAATGATAAGAGATTTGATATACTGCTTACAATATAAAACTTCCTTGACTTGGTGAGAGAGATCAGATTTATTCATTCATTCATTTATTTGTTTATTCATTCACTCATTCATTTGTTTGTGCTCTAATATCCTGTAAGAGGCTTATCCTTTTTAGCGAGGGTGGAAGACATTCAAGCCTGGTCTAGTTGACTGCGCTGAGTTGAAGTCAGAGCACCTGGGTTTAGCACTTCCCTCTGCTGCTAAAGTCACGTACTGTCCCTCCTGCCTTAGTTTCCCTAGAATAGGCTAGTTCTGCATCTGAATCTCTAACCCTGCCAGTAATTTCATTAGACAAATGCCCTCATCATCAGGTATTTCAGAGTGGGTCTCTGCGCTCAGACTTCGGTGCTCCTTTTAACAAAGCTCATCATCTTGTTCTCCCGTCCAGTGTGGTTTTGTTCTTACGGTCACAGTGATACTGTGATTAACTACATGGTATCCAAAGGTGTTATTTCCCCTAACAGAGAAAACATGGAAGAGAAAACTGTCAAACTAAGTCTTAAAGGTCTGATCTCATGCTTCTTGGGTTCAATTTTCCTCAGCAAACACTGACTGACTCCTTGCTGTGTATCAGTCTGGGTGCTAGGTGCTGGGGATACAGAGACAGAAAGCAAGCAGTCACTGTCTCCAAGGAGTTTCCAGTCTATGGGATGAACCTGTACACACATGCATATACACTCTCCCCC
Organism: Potorous gilbertii; assembly: GCA_028658325.1. Classification (NCBI taxonomy): domain Eukaryota; kingdom Metazoa; phylum Chordata; class Mammalia; order Diprotodontia; family Potoroidae; genus Potorous; species Potorous gilbertii. Next base: position 121,650,680 of record CM053774.1, on the reverse strand, counting down.
TCTCCCACACACCACACAAGTCATTGGGGAGGGGCACTATGAGCTGGAGGGATCAGGAGAGGCTTTGGTGGACACTTGCCCTTGAGCAGACCTTTGGAAACCAGTCTCAACCAAACGGTGAAGGTGAGAACGATGTGTCTTCTATCTTGGGGACGGTCAGGGCCCAGGCCTGCTGGTGGTAGCTGGACCATTTTGTACAAGAGACAGCAATCAGGCCAGTGTGGTTGGAGGGCAGAAGGGGGGATGAGGAGAGAAGAAAACACCTCTTCATTAGCACCAGCCAGGCATCGCTGAGCATCTTATAAATATGATTTTATGAGAGGCAGGTGCTATTACCCCATTTTTACAAGGAAAGAATGGAGGCAAATAGAGGTGAAGTGACTTGCCCAGGGTCACACAGCCAGTAAATGTCTGAGGCTGAATTTGAACTCAGGTCTTTTTGACTCCAAGTTCAGTACTGAAAGTAGTAATGTATAATAAGCCTAGAAAGGTATACTGGGGCTATATTACTAACAGCTTTAAATGACAAACAGAAGAGTTTTCATTTTATCCCAGAGACAACAGGGAGTAACATCTCTCAGCTGGCCTCCCTCCCACCTCTGACGCCAGTGATGCTGTGAAGGTAACAAACCTGTCTTCATGGCCTTCCTTTCTCACTAGTGTCTGCTAGTCACATTGGAAGAAAGAGCAGAGGTTCTATAGTCCAACCCATACATGCAAAAGGAGCAACAGCCTTTGCGTAAATACCTCCAGGGCAGGAAGACAAGGCATCAGACTACTTCTGTTTTTCTACATGACCTTCCCAAACAGGATTGCTGCCTGAATATTTTCCTGTTCGACCCATTATTGAGAATTCTGTGTCCACAGCCTGAGTTATGATGGTGTGAGATGGTCTTGGGATTTGGCTTCCTATCCACATTTCTTGTGAATATTATACTGTGGGCCTGAGTTAATTCAGCTTAAATTTTTTTTAAAGCCTTGTGACATAGATTTCATCTCCTGCCAAACTGATCTTAGTAGAAAGTCCCTGAAAAGAGCTGATACAATGGATGCTTTCTGGTCCCAGTTGCTCTCGTTTTTTCCAAATGCTGCTGGGGAAGACAACTTTCCCTTGTCCCAAGGCGAGAGGGAGAGGAAGTGAGGAATGCCTCTGTGGGGGATGTTTCACAATCCCACATGTGTACAAGCAGGGATTATCGATTTATGTAGGGCAGATAGTAGATAGGTTTTTGAGGCAAGATCACATACTTGATATCCAATTGGAGTTTAACAAAATTGCTTATTAAGATAAGAATCTAAATCCTCTTTGAAAGGCATCACAGCCTTGCAGAGCCTGGGTAACAGGTTTCTCTCAGTGCTGAACTGCAAGGTCTTCAGACCAAGTTCCCCTGGTTGATCCTGTCTCCATGGCCTCTGTCATATTGAGGAGCAGAGCTCCGTTTGGTCTTTCCTATCCATGGCGACAGCCAGTCTGATCCCTCCTGAAGCCAAAGGGCCCTTTCCTTTGCCAGTTGGAAATGCCAGCCAGCCATTTCACTGCCTTGGCCAGCGTTATTTCCAGCACAAATGCTCTTTTCACCTAACTGACCTACCTCCTACCCAGGTAGCCTGGGTCTCAGGGCCTGCTTGGTGACTCTGAGCTGATGGATTTTATTAAATACCATAATCTATCAATTAAAAAAAAAAAGATGGACATTGAGTCCTAGGAATAAGGAGCTTGTTCAATGAGTGAGTGAATGAATGAAATAAAACTCATTTATTAAGCATGTGCTATGACAGGCAGTGCTATTAAGTCCTGGGTTCAAATCCTGTCTCTGACGCATATGAGGTGCCAACAGGCTTTGGTAGATGGTGTTTCCTTATTCAGGAGGTCTCTGTAGCAATGGAATCACCAGTTTTGTCCCTCTCCTCTTTGCTCAGTGCTGGAATTATAAACCCAAGCAAGAAAGGCAGTCTCTGACCTCTAGGTGCTTCTATTGGATTAGGAGAAGATAACATAGAAAGATGAGAAGAGGTTGAGGGAAGAAGGCAGACCAGGGAGGGATGCCAGAAGGATGGTTACTGGACCCAAGTTGCTGCTATGGCATGCAAGTATCCATCAAAGGCAATTGAGGGTGAAAATGCTTCCTTGCTTTTGCTTAGACTAGAGTGTCTTCATCCATGGGATGACACAACCCCAAGGTTAGGCTTGAATGATCTCTAAGGGCCCTTTTCTATAGACTATGATTCTGTCAGTATCTCAGCAGTTCATTCTTAACTCTTGGTGCTTTACAGAAGTGTAACATAATGGATAGAGAGGTCTAATGTGCTGTCAGGAGGGTCTAGGTTCTGCTGTCAGGAGGGTCTAGGTTCTGATATTTATACTGTGACCTGGACATGTAAATTCTCTAACCTCCCCACGTATCCGTGTGGTATAGAGAATCGCGCACTGGAGGTGGCAACAGGGAAATGAAGGTTCATATCCTAAGCTGTGCGGCCATAGGCAAGGCATTCAATTTCTCCAAGAAGCCATGAATACTTCATATGGAGTACATAAATACGTAATCTCCTATATTTTGAGGGGTCCCTCTTGTTCTTGTAATTTTGGAAATAATGAAGTGATGTGTTTTGTTGAGAAAGATGGGATTTGTATCAGACAGAAGCTGGCAAAGTGGTTGGCCAGTAATTCCTAGGCCACTGTGAGTTGATTGATAATTTTGGAGCTTTTCTGGCTCTGTCAACTTTCTAGTTTTGCAGAGAAGCCATTATCAATCACCTTCTTTGACGTAACCATTCTGACTCTCATTGGATTCATGGAAAACAGGCTTCTTTGTTCACATTTGATCCAGCTTGGCTTCTATTTTGTGGGTCTTCCTATGGTTACATGCCTTACTTGGAAAAGACCAGAAATTTCCCATGTCTTTCTTCTTGTGTGATTTTTTTCTCCTTTATTTCCTTCTTGTTTCTCAAATCTCTATGGTATAATTTTTGATAGATGTTGAATTTTTCATGTTGTTCTATCTAATGCTTTGATTCCTTATATGGCCATAGCCTTTTGGTTTTCATTTACAATTTTTGATTAAGATTACTAAAAATTTCTGCTCTCACTTAACTTCCCTCCCATCCCTCTTCAGATTCCATTATAGTGGTTTCTTTTTTGCTGCCTGTACTCAGACTCTTGGTGCTTTCTCTTGCTTGTACCAGCCAGATATTGATTTAAAGACTTGCTCAAACTTTGTCTGAGTCTTTAATAGTCCTCTCAGGCCACTGTTGGCATTTTGGAATATTGAGCTCAGCCCTTGATCTTCTGGGTCCTTACTGTGTTAGGAGACATGAAGTATGCTGTTGATTTGTTCAAGTCTCAGAATATTTTTTGTGTGTTGTCCAGTCATAGTGGGAGAGAACCTTAATTCATGGCAGGGATGGCAGATAACATCTTTTTTTTAAGTGCTCAGTGTTAATCTATTTGAGCTATTAATTGAATGTATGCCTTAAGACTTTAAAAGGGACTCTTGCTAATTCCATCCTGACCATGCCTATCTCCTTTTTTAGAAAAGCAAACATTTTTTATTTGTTTCATTAAAAATTTCCCAGTTACAAGTAAAAAAAGTTTTTTAACATTCAGTTTTTATGATTTTAAGTTCCATATTCTCTTCCTCCCGCCAACTCCCCCACCCCTTGAGAAAGCAAGCGGTAAAATTTCAATTACACCTGTGAAGTCATGCAAGGCATATTTCCATATTAGCCATGTTACAAAAGAAAACACACACACAAAGAAAAAATAAAGTTTTCTAAAGTATGTTTCAGTCTGTATTCAGAGATCATTGGCTCTTTTTCCGCAGATGGATAGCATCTTTCCTTTGGGCTGTCTTCGAATTGTCTTCGGCCATTCCCTTGATCAGAACAGCTAAGTCTTTCACAGTTGCTCATCTTTATGGCATTGCTGTTACTGTGTACAATGTTCCGGTTCTGCTCACTTCACTTTGCACCAGTTCATATAAGTTTTTCCAGGTTTTTCTGAAACCATTAAGCTCGTCATTTCTTACAGCCCAATAGTGTTCCATCACAACCATATACCACGACCTGTTCAGCCATTCCCCAATGGGCATCCCCTCGATTTCCAGTTCTTCATCACCACCCAAGAGAGCTGCTATAAACATCCTATTCACATTCAAAGTTGTAATTACTATTTGTGAATTTCCCCCATCTTATTCTTACTCACTATTTTCTTTCTCAGCCTCTCTTTTTACTCTATCCGTTACCTTATTTTCTCCCTCCACTTCACCTGCCTTTCTAAGAGTTTGCTCATCTCTGCATACCCTTCCAAAAGTCCCCCATCTTCTTAAAGCCCAAACCACATATCCCTCTAAAAGTCCACTCCCCACCCTGTCCCCCATTTTTTTCACCTCTCTTCATGCTCAGAAGACTTCTACCACCTTCCAGATGTACCTGTTGTTTCCTCTTCAACCTAGATCAGAGTAAGGTTCCAACATTAGCAGCCCTCCACCCCCACCTGCTTTCTCTGTATTAGTTCTTCCTTTCATGCCCTATTTTTAGAACCCCTCAACTTACAGATGAAGAAACTGAGGCCCAGCTTCTCCAAAGATTATTTAGTGAAGAGAGAGTTGACAGAGCCTTTTGTCCACATTGGTTGAGTGGTCATATTCTTCCCTATAGTTTTCTCCCCTTAATAAATGAGACAATCTTTGGAAGACCCTTAGCGTGGTACCTGCACATAGTGGTCACTTAATAAATGCATGGCGGGGAGGAACATCATTGAATCTGACCCTGGTTTCTGGTGAGTGCTTGTTGAATTGAATTGCCTTGCCTGGGATCCCACTGTAGGAAGTTTGGCTGGAAGCTGGGCCCCTAGATGTAGAATAGACAGCATTGGGTTGGGAGTCAGAGGTTCCAGACTTAAACCCCAGCTTACTGGTTGTGTGACCTTCTTTTGTCTGTTTACCACCATGGGCCTCAGTTTCTTATCTGTAAAACTGGTACATTAAACCATATGGCCTTTGAGGACTCTTGTAGATATAGGTTCCTAAGTGCATTACCCCATGGGGCCTCAGTTTCTTCACGTACAAAACAGGGCAGTCAGATTGGATGACCTGAGAAATTCTTTCCTGCTATAATATATAGCCTTGCTGCTCTATTCCGTGAACTCTGGGGCTAAAATTATACCTTCCAGTTACATTCCATTTCCTGAATGTTTGCCTGGCAGGAAACCCTGCTTCTGAGTTGTGGCTGGAAATGAGCCTGCCCCAGTGAGCAGGGCCCAGGATCCTTTGTGGGATGTTAGAAGAGCAAATTTAGGGTTAGTGCTGCAGGGAGCTGCAAACATGGGGGAGGAAGGAAGAAACCACCGATCGATCATCTACAGGGGCAAAGCCAGCACGCCACCCTTGCTGGAAAAGAAGGCTCCTTTAAGTCCTGGCTCTTTGGGGCACAGGAATGAGCCACTCACTTCTTTCATCTTTCTTGGTCTCTTCTTTACTCTGCTGGGTATTGAGCCTGACATGGAGGTTGGGTAGCATGGTAGAGTATAGATCAGTCAGAGCCTCACAATTTAGCATCACGTCAGTAAAACACAGCTCTTCATCCTAAGAGAGGGGCCGCTCTACTCTCACTTCAAGAGACACTTCTGGATTCAGAAGTTTAACATAACAGTTCCTCCAGTATCTAAGCCCCAGATTCCTCAAACTGAACTCTGCCCTTCTATTAAGGAAGCCTAGAACCCTTTGACTTCCTCATTGTACCAGCTACTCTTTCATCCCTGATGGAACTTGAGGTCCTGGATCTTTGTCAGCCAGAAATGTTTCTTGTCTAAACTAAGAATCTAGACAACTTAACAGTGAAAGAAGCAAACGAGTTCATGATGAACCATTAGAAAATAAAGAATCATACATTGGGGAAGTTTGTAGATCTTTATTCTTGAAGAAAAAAAAAGTGTTCACTGTGGTAAGCACTTGGTTATCATTGTATTCCAGTAGATGACCATCAGAAGGCCTGGCTGCAGGCCTGGCTCTGCTTCTTCAATACTGGCTGACTTTAAGGCCTTACCTTCTCCAGACCATGGGCACCATCTTTAACTCCCCTGTGTCGTCTATTCCATCAGGCACCAAGGGGGCACAGCATCATTTCCTCACTTTTCCTGTTGCCTCCATTTTGGTACAGACCCTCCTTACTACCTCGACTGTTACAATAGTCATTTTACAGACCTCTCCTCCCCTCTGTCTTTCCACCACATTGCTGGCATGATCATCATTCTCTTCCATGGGTTTACCCATGTCATTGCTGTCCTAAAAAAAAAATCTTCCTTTTGACCTAACTCTCCCTTGTGTGGTAGTATTCAGACTACTCTGCCTGGCGGCATTCAAGGCCTTTTTGCCGTTTGGCACCACCATCCCTTTCCAGCCTAGACCATCCTCTGCTCCTTGTGACTCCCTCTGTGCCTTTGCTGTGTTGCTGCCCTGTGTCGGGAATGCCCTACCTCTCCTTAATTCCCTGCCATCCCACTCAGATAGCTCCCTATCCTGGAAACCCTCTCGATTTATACTTTTCTAATGTTCTTACCCTGTGCTGTTTTGTACTATCATTATTTGAGTGTGTTAAATTTTCCCCTTCCGCTAGATTATTTCACTTGGTAGTCTCATCAGTACCTGTAGTTTCAATTATTTATCTGTTTGGATGGCTCAACTCTCTTTGAGCAATTCACACCTCTCTCTTGACCTCCATTTGCTTATTGGACATTTCCAACTGGATGATCTTAAACCCAACATGCCCAAAGTTGAATTCATTGTCTTTCCCTCCAAAGACCCCACCTTCTGAACTTCCCCCTCACTGTCAAGGGTACCCCACCCTCCAAATCATCCAGGTTCACTCCCTAATGTCTTCACTCTCACTCCCCCCCATTCAATCAATCACCAAGTCCTGGCAATTTTACCTTTGAACTGTGTCTTGCCCATGCCCCCTTCCGTGTCACCATCTTGGTGTGGACCCTCATTTCCTCCTGCCTAGACTATTGCCACAACCTGCCGGTCTCTGTCTACTCCACCCTTTCTCCACGCAGCATTCCAAAAATGCACACCAGCCTCCTCTTCAGTAAACCCCACTGGCTCCCTGTCACTTTTAGGGTCAAATGTAAAATCATCTGTTCGGTTCAGAATTCTTCACAAACTCTTCCTTCTTCCCTTCCCTCTGACCCAGTGTTCTCATGCCTCCCCTCCCTTCCACACTCTCTGTGCTCCTGCTTCCATCTCTGACCCAGCTTGTTCCATGGCTGCTCCCCAGGATTGGAACCCTCTCACTCCTCGTCTTTGCTCCCTAGGCTTCCTTGGTTTTCTTCTTCACAGAGCGCTTCCCTGTCCTTAATCTTATGAGGTCACCCTCAGGTTACCCCAGGCTTACTTATTTGTATGGTTGTTTGCAGGTTCTCTCCCTATCAGACTGTGAGGTGCTGGGCTGTAGAGGGTGGTTTTTGGCTCTGTTTGTATCATCAGCTCTTAGCCTAGGGCATCGTACAGAGTGGGCACTTAATAAATGTTTGTTAATCACTCGACTGTAAGCTCTGTGAGGACAATGACCACAGTGTCCTTCACTCTCCCTCCTCCCCAGCACAGAGGTCTTGCCACCATTGCGCCCCAGCTGTTTGCCCTTAATCGGGGCTAACAGATCTTTGTTGGATTTAATGATTTGTTTCTTTTCATTTCTTAGGATCATAGGTTTAGAACTTGGAGAAACCTTAGAACCGACTTCGATGTTAGCCAACCTTCTGATAAACTATGACATGACGGAGTGATTATGGGGTGATTATTAGTCAATAAAGCAGTTCTATGGATTCAGAATTGATGGGATGGCTTCATGCCAGGCATAGTGGGGAATGGTCCAGTGTGAGAATGGCAGGAGGTCTCCAGTGGAGTACCACAGGGATGTGTACTTTGTGACTTGGTTAAAGGCATCAATAGTATGAATGACCATCAGGTTAACAGATAGCTCCAAGCAGGGATGAAGGACTAACACAGTGATTGGCTAAATCAAAGAAGATGAACTCCATTGCAAATATGGCTACAAAAAAATCAACTCTATAAGTATAGATATGGTGGTATGTATGGATAATAGTTCTAAAAAAGTATCTGAGGGTCTTCATGGCCCACAAGCTCTGTGAGTCCACAGTGTAACATGGCAAATCAGAAATCTCATGGTACCTTGACCTGCATTAAGAGTAGACTAGCATCCAGGAATAAGGAGAGGGTAGCCCATGGTCAGACCCCCTCTGGAGTGTGGCTTTCAGCCCTGGACACCACAGTTTAAGAAGGAACAGTCAGAGGAAGGTAGGCAGGATGGTAAGTCTTCTTAAGTTCATGTTGTCTCAGAAGGATCCATTGAGGGAGCAGGGCATATTTTGCCTGGAGGAGAAAAGACTCGGGAGACATGACAACCATCTTTGAGCAATATTTGGAGGACCGTTAAGTGGACAGTCAATGAGACTCATTCCAGGTGTCCCCCAGAAGACAGAATCAAGAGCAATGGGTAGAAGCCGAGAAGATGTTCATTTAGGCTTAATGATTTAGAAAAACATCCTGTCTGTTAGAGCTGTCCCAGAGTAGACTGGACTGCCTGGAAATCTGGGGGATTCCTCCTACTGGCGGTCTTTAAGCAGACACTATGTGACCACTCACTGGGTATGCCCTAATGAAGATTCTTTTGGACTAAATTAAGGACCCTCCCAACTCTGAAATGCTTTGATCAGGCCCAAACTCGCTCATTTTCCAGATGAGGAAACTGGGGCAGGTGGTGGTTCAGTGACTTGTTTAGAATCATGTAGCTACTACTTAATTGAGGTAAATTTGAATTCAGGTCTTTCTAACTGTCTCCCTCCTTACACACTCATAGGAGTGACCCGCCAGTTAATCATCATTAAACTATCCTGATCTATGGAGGAAAAACAAACGGTGGAAAGATATACTGTGGTCTGAGGACCAAGCATAAAGCTCTAGCTTCTTCCTATTTCACTCACTACCTGTGAGACCTTGGATTTAATTCCTCTGAAACTCAGTTTCCCTATCTGTCAAATTTCTGTTTTTCAGTCGTTTTTCAGTCATTTCTGACTCTGTGATCCCACTGGTTTTGTTTGTTTGTTGGCAAAGATACTGGAGTGGTTGGCCATTTCCTTCTGCAGCTCATTGTACAGATAAAGAAACAGAGGCAAACAGGGTGACATGATTTGCCCAGGTTCACACAGCTGGTAAATGTCAGGGGCCAGATTTGAATTCAGGAAGATGAGTCTTCTAGACACCAGACCCAGCCCTCTATACACCGTGCCACCTGGCCATTCCATCTGTCAGATGGAGACCATGATATTTGTATTTTGAAAGAATGTTTTAGGGACAAGCACCCTGAAAACTGAAGGGCCTAATACTTAAATGTTAGGCATTAACTTGGCTGCTGCCCAGAATGGCTGCTGTGTCCTCCTGATGGCCCAGATCTTGTTCCTGTCCCCATTCTTCTGCAAAGGCAAGTGAATTTTAGCCAAAGTCATAAGTGGCCTGTATAGTTTCTACTCTGTGAATCAGATCTTTGAGATTATCGAGTTAACACTGCAAATTTGGGGGCGAGTGTGTGGGTGGTGGAAGGAAAAGGAAACCTGAGGTTTTTTTGTTCCTACCTCATGATCACTCATTTTGTTGGGTTTTGAGATATGTCATGCATTGGTTGTGTTAATGGAACTCATGAAAACGTAGAGGGGAGTACAGAGGATAGACTTGCAATCTTGACCCGAATTCATATCCTTGTGTGTGACCTTGGGGAAGTCATCTGTAAAATGAAGGTAATTGTTGTGAGATCACATGAGATAATAAATGTAAAGCACCTTGCAGATGCTTATTTTTCCATGCAGAACGGCTCTGCTTAGTTTCTCCTGTATGAGGCATCCTCAGCTGCCTCTCCCTTCTGTGGGAGGGCTGGGGTGGGGGACAGATAATAAATGCCCCCTCAAGCCTTCTTTTATGGGGGACTCAAATCAGAAATTTGTAGGTGACACATCATGTGTCTATGCAGGGAACCCTCAGCTGCCTGCAGCCCTGTTCCTCTTCCCTACCCATTTTGTCCTGTCTTCTCTGATTGGATTGTAAACTTCCTGGGGTCAGCAACTATCTTTTTCTTATTTGTATTCCCACTGCTTAGCATAGTGCCTGGAACACAGTAGACTCTTAATAGATGTTCACTGAATTGAACCAGAAACCTTCAAGCGCCATATACATGCTAGCTGTTAAAGATATGGGGCTGCCGACATTTCCCAGGAGGTCATGGGACAGGCCACGGTTTTAGCACTGAGGGGCTGATGGAGCAGAATTTTTTTTTTCTCTTTTCAGTTCATTCATTTAAGCAGCGGAAACCCAAGCAAGAAATCGGAGCCACTGTAGCCACATAGAGAAGAGCTAAGCCCACATGGCATGCTTGTACTTCATTTTTGCGTTTTAGAGAGGAAGGTTGGGGCCGTCACCTGAGCCCTCCTTTGGATGGGTTTTGCAGTGGGGTTTGGCCGGCCTCCAGGGCTCCGCACCGAGGAGCTGTGTCATGCTCTCCAGAGATAACCATCACTGCGTTCTTTGTGCAGAGTGATCTCGGCTTCAGGGGAACATGTTCTGACAGCAGCGACATGAGAGAGAGGCCAGGCCGGTTTCCTGAAAGGGAGCATGCTGTCCTTATCAGGCACAGCTAAGACCTTGCTACTGGTTGACAGCTCACCTTCCACATGGATTTCTCTTTTCCATTTTTTCCGGCAGCTTCTGCCTGTCAGATTGTGGTAGGAGTTTTGTCTTTGGTGCCACCATGGCATTGTCCCCCAGACTGTGGCCTTTTGTTGGTACAGTTCAGCTCAGCACGTTGGCAATAATATTTACAGTGCCTTTGAATGTCAGCTGGAACCCCCTGAACCTCTAAGGTGATCATGACGGCCTTTACTATCCCTGTTTTAGAGTCTAGGTAGCAGAGTCAGGTTTTGAACTCAGTTCCTCTGACTCCAAATTCAGGGCTCTTCCCACGATATCACAGTTTTCCAGATGTTAAACTTTTATTTATTTATTCAGCAAACAAGTATTTTTTTTTAAAGTGCCTACTGACCATTGACCCTGACATCATGACGCTATTTTGATCCCCTCTGAGCATGAGGGACAAACAGTCCTTTCGAGGAGTTAATGCTCTGCTGAATGATTATATAAAATTCACCTCCAAAGTGACTTTGGCAGGGAATAGGGAAGGGAAGGTGCATACTCACGATTGGGGGTATTAAGAAAGGCCTCAGGGTCTTCCCCCCAAGAACAGGACAGTCTGACTTTCCTGCCATGTGCTTAGAATTGGAAGCTGCTTGCTCTCCCATAAGCCTTTTCAAGAGAATAGTGGAATTAAATGTGCAAGAGTTTTAAACGTCAATCAGTCATCGGTACAGATGGGATCCTTTGTCCATAGTTCACAATTAGCAGCTGAAAAGACTCTTATCTAAATGATCCTCCCCCAGTTACACAGTGATAGGCTACATACACACCTCTGTGTGCTTTTAAGGTCCCTCCCATCAGCCTGTTATCTCTTAATATTAGCTGTTACTATCACTCATGGTAACTGATTAAGCAGCTGAAGAAAACTGGGAAATAATGAACATAAATATTCATTTTACACATCATAATTCACTCTGTCATTGTTTAAAAAAAAATCCTCATGAAGCAAAAAAGCCAATTCTGATAGATTTCATCGTTAGAATACATCACTGTACGTTCGATAATGAAATTACCATGAGTAACATTAAAACCATTTGAGCTGACCATATGGGAGCACACTTTACAACTTTGGTATCAGTGTCATATAACAGAAACATCTGCCTAAAATTATTATAATGGGTGTTGATGTCCTTTCTGAGGTCCATCGCTGGTTTACATACTTCAGGATGGTGGCGTCATTGGGTCATTTTCAGTTGTGTCTGACTCTTTGTGACCCCATCTGGGGTTTCTTGGCAGAGATACTAGAGTGGTTTGCCATTTCCTTCTCCATCTCATTTGACAGATGAGGAAACTGAGCCAAATGAGATTAAGAGACTTGCCCAGGGTCATACAGCTAAACCTTCTCAGTTGCGTGGTTCATTGCATTTCTTATTGATTTTCTTTCTCCTCACTTTTTACTTTCTGGTCTTTGCCCTGATTTATCAGTGGTCTCACTCTCCATAGAGAGCAGATTCTGAGAGAGCTCCAGTCCTGCTTTCCTGTCAGTAAATACATAATGTTTCACTTTTTGTGGTGCTTTTTGGTGTGTGACACTCGACCCCCCCCCATTTCATTTTTTCAAGAAAGTGCTCCTGGTCTAAAGGTGTGAGACTTATGTGTCATCTCTACGTCTTTGCCCTCTCTCCTTCTTTTCTCCTGACCCCTGCTTTCTTTCTCTCTCTCTCTCCTGATCCTCACCTTTGCATCAAAGTGACTGAATGAGAATGTGTGTTGTCTTCATTCATTGACCTCTCTAGAGTTCTGCTAGAATATATGCTCTACTTCATCCCAAGCAACCAGTGTCAAAGCCTAAAAAAATGACTATCTTCACAATGGACTTTTGGCAAAAACCAAATATCTTGTGAGCTAATGGTTCTTGTTTCCATTACAAGTTTGACAAAACCATCTCTGCCAACACTTTTCTCTCCAAGGAATATCTGTGAACCATCCTCCCATCTCATGGCAGTATACCCCCTTCTTCTGCAGAGTGGCCAGAGAAGCAGCAGAATGTGCTAGGAAATGGTGTTTTTAGACCAACTGTAAGCTTTAATCTGGAGGTGGGGGAGAAAGAGAGAAGGAAGGAGAGAAAAAAGAAAAGGGAGAGAGGAAGGGAAAGAAAAAGAGAAGAAAAGAGAGAGGGAGAAAGAAAAGAGAGGAGAAAAAAGAGGGAGGGAGGGAAAAAGAAAGAGAGGGAGAGAGAAGGAGGGGAGAGAGGGAAAGAGAGAGAGAGAGAGAGAGAGAGAGAGAGAGAGAGAGAGAGAGAGAGAGGGAGAGAGAGAGAGAAATGCATTTGTTATGTGCTTACAATGCACCAGGCACTGGTTATACAGACAGAAGTTGGACAACCCAGCCTTCAAGAACCTTCCACTGGGTAAGGTGAGGAAGGGTAACTCTAAATGTGAGATCCTTGCCTGTGACAAACAAGGAGACCTGCTGCTGGAGTAGCTGTATCATATCAATCTTGGCATTACTTCTATTTTATTTTTTAAAATTGCACTGTTAAAAAAAAATAGAAAGGAAAGAAACCTTTCATAATTGTGTGGGATGAGGAGGGATTTCTTGAACAAGTGATAAAGGAGATGATAAAAGACATTTTTAAGGACCTAAAATTCAAAGGCTTTTTCATAAATAAATCATAACAACAGCATTACAAGAGAAACATTAGAAGGGAGAGGCGGAATTGCATCAGATATCTCCAGTGAGAGACAGATGGACAAGATGTACAGGGAGATTGACACGTTTGTATGACCATGAGCCACTTCCTGGTACATAATTAGTCAAAGGATATGAACAAACCGTTTTCTTTAATGGTGTGCAAACTGACCACATGAAAACACTCCAAATAATAGAAATTAAAACAAGCCTGAGGCTTCACGTCACCCACACAAATGGGCTCCTCCCCCCAAAAATAAAAAAAAGTTGAAAACATCCGTCTGTGTTGGAGGGACAGGCTATGGGAAGTCAGGCATGCTGAGTCCCAGGTTGGATCTGGGGAGTGATCCAGCTAATCTGGATTTCAGTCTGGAAGGAAAATGGCTCCACTTTTCAGCAGCCTGATTAGACCACCATGTTCATCACAGCAGTCTAGGGGCAGAGAGCTGGAGGTGGGGGCGGGGTGCCCCTTGCTGGGGAATTATATTGTAAGAAATGATTCCTGGGGAGAAGCATGGGAAGATTCATATAAACTGATGCCCAGCAGAAGCAAAACCTCTATAAAGATGATGAGGATGAGCCTTTCTACAGCTTCCCTGTGTGCCTGGCACTGTGTAAAGTGTGCTTTCCAATTCTTACCTCTTGATCCTCACAATGACCCTGTAAAATTCCCATTTTACAGGTGAGGAAATTGAGTCAAATAGAGGTTAAGTGACTTGCCCAAGGTCACACAACTAGACAGTAAGTGTCTGAGGCCAGATTGGAATTTGGGTCTTCCTGACTCCAAGCTCAGCCTTCCCTATCCACTGCACCCAAAGGTACCTCTACAGCAATGGAAATGAAAAGACCAGTGGAGACCACTATTTGGGGAACTGTCAAATTGCTTTTCTTAAAACAAGATCTGACTGTGGCCTCCCAATCCTGAAAACTCTCCAGTGGTTACCTGTCACCTCTACAATAAAATACAAAGACCTCAGTTTGGCATTGAATCTAGCTCCACCATTCTTTCCAAACCTCGCCATTCCGTTCAGCCCTGGTCAGCCGGGCCCTGTTTCTTCATGGCACTCACTGCTCAGGAGCCTCCTGTCCCACGAGGCATTTCCCAGCCTGTCTAGCCATGGGTGTCTCCTTGACATTACTTTGTGAGTAATCTTTCTTTCTCTGTTTGCATATTCTACTCCCCACTACCGATTGATTGGAAGCTCCTTGAGTAAAGGGACTATCCTGTTTCTGTCTTTTCTTCTCTAGCACCTAGTCCAGTGCCTGGCACTTATTAGGTGCCTCATAAAGGCTCGTTAAATTTGCTAGGTGGTGCAGTGGAAAAAGTGCCAGACCAGTAGTCAGGAAGACTCATCTTCCTGAGTTCAAATGTGGCCCCAGATTCTCACTGGTTGGATGACCCTAGGCAAGTCACTTCACCCTGTTGGCCTCCATTTCCTTATCTGTAAAATGAGCTGGAGAAGAAAATGGTGAACCACTTTATCCAAGAATCTCTGCCAAGAAAACCCCAGATGGGGTCAGGAAGACTCAGACATGACTAAAAGGATTGAACAACAAAAATTCGCTTTTGAAAGGCAGTGAAAGGTCTGTTGGAAAGACCACTACCCTTGGGGGCAGAAGATGTCACCTGGATTCCTGACTCTCCCACTTTCGAGGGCTTTGGGCAAGTTCCCAGACCACAAGGAGCCACAGCTTTGTGGCAGTCATAATCCTTCAACTGCCCTCCTGGGGATCGAGTAATAGCTAGCGTTTATATAGCCCTTCCAAGCCTTCGTGGTACTCCTGCATGAACACTTGTATTAGCCCATTTGATTCTTACAACAGGCCTACTTTACAGGTGAAGAAACTGAGGTACAGGACATGTGACTTGTGTAGGGTCACACAGAATGATGTGGATGGGAGCAGCACTCAAACTCAGGTCTTTCCATCTCCAAGTCTGTAACTCTATCTATCTATCTATCCACTTTGTCACCTCTAGGAGAAATGCAAGAAGGCAGCCAAGTCCTTGCCTGGGATCACCCAAGGAGCAAACACCAGGTTCCCTGAGTGGGACCCCAGAATCCTAATTTGCCTCCAGGATTTCTTCCCTCTATATACCTATCACTTCTCTGCATGGCACTGATCATTTTCAGGAAAGGAAGAATGAGTTTGTCAAGTGTAGGGGGTGGGGAACCTGCAGGCTTGAGGCCACATGTGGCCCTCAAAGGTGGCCCTTTGACTGTAGTTCTCTAGATCTTCAAGTGCTGCCCTTTGACTGAATCCAAACTTTGCAGAACAAATGTGGATTCAGTCAGAGGGCCTCACTTGAGGACCTAGAGGGTGGCCACAGGTTCCCCACCCCTAGTCAAGTTGTTGCAATGCAGTGGATTGATGGAAGCATTTCTGATGAGATGGATCCTCCAGCCCAGAAGTTCATAACCATTTTTGTTGTGTTGTGTTTCACTTTGGCAATCTAGTGAACCCTGTGGATGACTTCTCAGAATAATGCTTTTAAATGCATAAAATAGGTTTACAGAGGGATTTATTTCTGTTGAAATACAGTTATCAAAATATTTAAAAACAAAAACACAGCACTGCCTGAAGTTAAGAGGCCTCAGTCAAAAGTGGGAAGGAAGTGTTCCTTGACCAGGAAGGAGTTGGGAGTGGGGGAAAGCCAGTAATGATGTAGGACACCTTGGGTCCACCTATGGGTCTTGGCCATGAGGTGTATCTTCCTAGAACTGCTTTCCAGGGCCTCCTTTCACGCACAGGGGCCTTAGGCTGTTGTAGAGCAATGCATGGTTCTGCAGTATTTCCACCTCCCCCTTCCCTACCCCCATTGAGTGAATATAGGCAATCATCCCAATTTCCAAATTCCTCCCCGAGATAGAGTTCGGTAACTATTCGCAGCTGCGTCCCAAGGGGCCTCCCTGCTTCCTGTGGCCTTGGGATCCACTCACAATTGATAGCATCAGCCTTCCGCCCATGTCGTAAAGCATGCACTCTGATGTTATGGGAGGTCTGCAGCGTCCACGTCCTCGGGGGAGCTGGTGAAACATGACTTTTTCCAGAGAAAGAAATGAGAGAGTCAGCAGGGGAAGGGAGGGTTTCCGCTTTGAATTCCTTTTCTTCGTTTTTTGTTGGTTGCTATAAAAAAATAGAAATGGTTTTAAGAAAATTGTTTTTGCACCTTTCATTTTTTCTATCACCTTCATTTCTAGCTATATTCATCTTTCCCCCCAATTCCTCAGTGAACCATCCCCTATAAACTAAATACTTTCTTAAATATGTAAAATTAAAAAATTGTGCCCTCTCCAAATCTGTGAATTGATCATAGAGAGAGCTCCAGTTGAGGAAGCCCCTCTTCTAGTATAGATGGGTACCTGCGTTTAGCTGGGAGGCTTAGGGATTTGAACCCTGCCTGGGCTTTCCAACTGCCAAGGCTGCCTCTCCAGCCATGCCAGCCAGGCTGCCTTTCCATATTGCTCAGGAGGGAGAGGCAGGAAGGAAAGAAGGCAGGGGATGATGGTGGTGAAGCTACCAGCAAAAATCCAAGAGCTTGGTCTGTGCCGGGTTCTGGGCCAAGAGCTTCACCGTTCTCATTTCATTGGATCCACGTGATGGCCCTGTGAGGTGATGGAACAGCAACCGTAAGAGCTGGCATTTATGGAGCACTTAGTGTGTGCCAACCACCAGCAAAATGCTTTCCAGGTATTGTCTCATTTCATCCTCACAGCTGCCCTGGGAGATGGCTGCTGTTATTCTCCCCATTTTACAGATGAGGAAACTGAGGCAAGCAGAGTTCAATGACTTGCCCAGGGTCACAAGGTAGTAAACATCTGAGACTGGATTTGAATTCAGGTCTTTCCAACTCCTACCCAGCACAATGTGGCACTTTGCATGGGATGGAAACAAAGAAGGAAGGAAGGAAGGGAGGGACAGACACATGGATGGGATGGATGGATGAAGGAAGTGGTTGGTTATTGTCTGAGCTGTTCTGAAGATACTTTGAGATACTATTTGTACAGAACTTATAAATGCTTGCTATTTTTATCTATGATTAATTATGTGTGTTCGTCCTTCGTTGCCCAAGAAGACCACGCCATCAGAGAAATGGTGACACGGCTTGCACTTGCCTTTGTTTGGAGTGAGGGAGGCTGTGCAGGTCACCAGCCTCACTTCTCCTCCAGAGCCATCTGACTCCAGTGACCAGATATTCATCAGGATGACTGGAGATGACCCAGGATGAGTCAGTTGGGGTTAAGTGACTTGCCCAGGATCACACAGCTAGCGAGTCAAGTGTCTGAGATGAGATTTGAACTCAGGTCCTCCTGACTCCTGCATTGGTTCTCTATCCACTGCACCACCTAGCTGCCCAATTAAAAGATATTGTGAAGAACATATGCATGGGGAAGAAGATTGGCAGATCATGTAGCAAGCAGAAGAGATGCTCAGCTGAGCAGTCCCCATACTGCACTCTGGCCATCTCTGTTGGCATTTCCACAGTGCCACAGTATTAAGTAATGTACCCAGTCCCCCCAGACCTGAGCTCTCCCTTTTACAATGGAAGGACCTTTGGATCAGATTGAAGCCCAGTCAAAATATTCTTAACCTCCAGTCTTCCCTGGTTCCTTCTGAGGAACACATTTGTCTTGGAATGGAAAGATGGCAGTTCTGTTAATGGCCTTCTTTTGGAGCCCCCCCCCCCAAATTGACTTGTAACCTTTACATTGAGCTGTTTTAACAGCACCTTTGGGAGAAAGGGCCCCAGTACTTAGGGATGTGTCTTGGTTTTCTTCCAGATCCTTCAGAACACTGGGATTGGTTGGTCAGTGGCTGGACCCTGTTCACAAAGGTTGAACATTCTAGAACGGCTTTTTCCCACCAGTCTTGTGTGGAGGCCTGTATCCTCTGGGCATCCCACAGTAGAGTTTGCTCATGTTCTCTGTGTGCCCCTACACGTGGCTTCAGTCTTTGGTGTTGTGGCCTTTTCACTCTGTCAGGGGACTTCCTCCAGGACTCCAGCTGGCTGATTCTGAAGGTTGTTTCCATGAATGCAAAAAGTCACCCTCCCCCCTTACCCCTCACCCCATCCGCCCCCCTGCTCCTTAATTCTTTGCATGCTTAACAGTCCCAGAGAGCTAGTGGACAGGAGTGAGCAGGGCTGGCTTGGGTAGGATTGTACCAGATACTCTACCTGTGGCTTCTTTCCTAACATTAGAAGCAATGTTAGAAGCAGTCATTCACTTCCCCTCATGCTGCGTCTCGGTTTTCTCTTTTGTAAAAGGAAAGGTTTGGACTTCGTGGCTTGAATTCAACAAACATTTATTAAACACCTAGTATGTGCGAGGGATGTAGAGACAGTCCTTCTGCCCTAGGGTTCTGTGATTTCTGTCCTGTGCGTCCTCTGGGCTTTGCATGAATCTGGGATGTAAGATTCTAGATCTCAGAGAGACCTCGGGGTAACATCACCTCTTCCTCCTCCCTAGTATTGGTCTATACAGTGAAAAGGTCTGGGTTTATTAGAGAACACAGGATTTCAGGAGCCAAAGAGGGCCCATCCAATCCTAGTTTGTGTAACAGTTTTTTTCTTCCCCCAGGGCACTCTTTATATGTATTTGAAATCCCAGGTCAAGCAGAGGTGGAATTAAAAACCTATGTTGTAGTCTTTGACCAGTTCTTGAGGATGGTTGTATTTAGCCTCCAATTAATTTTAATCTTTCCTTCAATTATTCTTCACTGACTGTGATTTTTATTGCATTGGGTTAGGTAGACAAATAACATCCCCTTTCCTCTTCTCTCCTTCCTTGTTCTGTGTTGTTGGGTTTTTTTTTTCCACTTTCTGCACCCTTTTCTGAAAAGGATTTCTTTCCTTCATTCCCTTTATTATTAATCTCCCCTTTCTGTCTGTTCTAGATTTCTGTTCTTTGACTCATGGTCCTTATGCTTCCTTAGTTCTTTGGTCTCTGCATTCCTTGTGGAATTAAAGTTTCACAGCAAAGTTACAGCACTGGTGCCAATCTTGGGTTCCTTCTAAATAGTTCGTGTTACTGTCTTTCTAGATCTTGCCCTGGGCTTCCTTCTTTTGTGTCTCATTCTTAGTTCCTGCATATGAGGCTTTTGACCCATTGGAGCAATTTCTGATGTCACAATTCTTCCAGTGTGTAGTCTTTTATTTTTATTTTTGCCATTTGCCTTGTAATCTACCCCCTGGGTCCATGTTCCCCCATTGTTCTTGGCATAGTTTACTCCCAGCATTTGATTTCCTTTCTCTTGAGGCTGAATGAGTGGTCTAAGCACCGAGACCCCATCTCTCTTCTCCCATAGGAGTATTCATCAGTGGTACCCTTTCCCACCTGAAATAAGATCTCCCTATTTCTTTCCTCCTTCTTCAATCCCTCTCTTTGCCTTCTGGACCTTTCTCCTGTGTATTTTTTTCTTGAAAGACCTTCGGAATTGTTTTCCCTTCATTATTAGCCTTTGACTTGGCTGGGGTACATCGCATTCTCCTCTACTTTTTCCATATTTTCTCATCTTGCTGATTTTCTAATTCCTTCCCTCTGATGGTGATTTCTCTGGGGGCTAATTCATGATTAGCCCCTGCCCTAAGTGACTTTTAGGGAAAGACCAGGGATCCATATGGATTCTGGATGCTGGGTTCTTTCCCTGAGTCTTAGTGGACTCCCACAGAGCTACACACACTTGTCCTTCCTCAGTTCTCTGACTAATCTCTGAGCACCACCACTCCAAACTATAGCAAGCTTCTGCTATTTGAATTTGCTGTTTAAACCTTGGAGGGCTTGGGAGGAAGCGTGGAGCTGAGTTCTGTTGGAAGCCTGCTGCCTGAATGTGTTGGTCAGTGGGGGTGTTGAATGAGTACATTAGGCGCTAGAAATGATTAACCTTCCCTGTTGTTAGATCATTGGATTTTTACGTTGTGTTCTTGCTGTCCTCGATCATGAAGACAGCTGAAATTGCTTCATCTCCTGTACAAAATTCCTTTGAGAGGTCACGAGGATCTAATCCTCTGTCTTCTTAGTGTCATAATCCAGAAATCTTTGTATAGACTTACGGTCAAAAATGGATACATTTTCTGTTTCTTCTCTTTACTCACACCTTGAGTGGAATGGTGCCTATCAAAGACAGCTGCCTTTTAGAGGAGTCAGTAATATATCTAGTGTTAGTCCTTTAGTAAGAAAAGAATCCTAGGGTTGAGTGTTCAGAATAAATTTGTTTTCCCTGAATCAGAATCTAATTGCAGTGAGGAGAGCTTAACAGTCCCTTTTACTGTGCAGAAAAATCTGTCTGTCCATCAGGACTTCACTCACATCTTTGAAGTATTCTCTGAGACCTTGATGGCAAATATTGATGTCCATGTCTATGTCTGTGTCTATATCTACATCTACATTCATATCTATATCTATGCCTACGTCTATATATGTGTGTGTATATATATATATATATATATATATATATATATGTCTGTATCTATGCCTAAATTCATATCTGTATCTATGTCTGTCTATATGTCTATGACTATATCTATATTTACATCATATCAATATATACATATATGTATTATATATATACCTCCTTTGTTACAAAATCCAGAAGAGAAAAAAATCAGTTCATGAAAACTAGCCAATAAATTGATTCCATCTGACATCACCTATAGTCCCTTGCCTCTGTATGTATGTATGTATATATATAAATATATGCACATACGTAAAATGAGTTTTGAAGAAATAAGAGCTCTGCTTGTTAGTTTTAGTCAGTGAATTAACTGTGTTTTAAGATATGTTTCAGAAGCTGATTGAGCTGATCCTTTTCCACCTCTTTGGTGCTACTGTGTCTGGGGCAAACTGGGATTCCATTTCTGTGAACATGGTCCCATCTTGACAAATGTATGAGTTGCTGTAGCCCACTTACTCTGTAAAGAATGTGTTTGATGGAATTCTATGGAGGAGAAGTGTAGGTACTGGCTTGATGAAAAGTTATCATTAAAGGTTTTCTTCAAGAAACCTTTGAATCCCAGCTGCATGTTGACTTAAAAAAATCCACAACTTAATATTATCTATATTGTGTTATATGTTTGTTTATTTTTTTAAACATTTTCCAGTTACATTTTAATCTGGTTCACTGCAAAGTTTGACTTCTCTGCCATAGATCCTCTAAACCTGAGGACCTTTCTAATAAGACTAATCCTGGCTTTTATAAAATCTGAGAGGGCTGCTAGGGGGCACCATAGTGCACAGAGCACCAGGCCTGGAGTTGGGAAGACCCATCTTCCTTAAGTTCAAATCTAGCCTCAGACACTTACTAGCTGTGTGACCCATGGCAAGTCACTTAACCCTGTTTGCTTCAGTTTCCTTATCTGTAAAATGAGCTACAGAAGGAAATGGCCAACCACCGCATTATCTTTGCCTTCACCCCCAAATGGGATCATGAAGAGGCAGATGTAACTGAAAAATGACTGAACAACCACAGAAAGCCTTGAAAGAATAAAAGCTCTTAGTTCTCTGTGGCAAAGCTGTGAGGTACGTCATAATGGTATTAATTCTAAGTCATATCAAGTCATGAAGCATTGATTGAGCACCTACAGTGTTCTGGGCACTAGGTTAAGCTCTAGGGATGTGAAGAAAGACCCTCAGAACTCACATACTCACGAGGGGACCACATGTGGGTAATTATATGTACAAACAGTATATTCAGGATAGTCTGGAGATAATCTTGGAGGAAGGCTGTGGCACTAAGGAGAATTCCTTATGGAAGGTGCAATTTTTTCTGAGTCTTGAGGGAAGCCCTTTCAATCTCATCATCAGAAACCTCATCGTCATCATCTAACAGAGCACTTTAAGGCTGATGTGGCACCTTGCATATATTATTTCACTGGAACCTCACAACATCTGTTCTGATTGTCCCTGTTTTACAGGTGAGGAAAGTGAGATTCCAAGTGGTGGTGACTTACCCACAGTTGCCTAGCTAATTTTACATTGTTTTTGGCATATGGTGATTTCATATCACTTTTGTTTCTAATAACATCCCATGTTACAAAATCCAGAAAAGAAAAAATAATCACTTTGTGAAAATTAACCAACAAGTTAGCGCAGTCTGACAGCACCCAGAGCCTCACGTCTGTAAAGAAGGAAGGGAGGTGTGTTCTCCTCCTGTTATTGTGACTCACACTGTTCTCCTGGTTCTCCTCACTTCACTTTGTATCCGTTCATGCAAATCTTCCCATTCACCATCATATAGTTTTCTTAATATGTAATAGTATTCCTTACTTTCAAGGACCACAACTTGTTGAGCTATTGATGGGCATCAGCTTTTCTTTATCCCCCCTTTTCTTTCCCACTACAAAAAGCAGTGCTGTAAGTGTTGTTCACACTAGCTTTTGGCCTTTTTTGAATCTCTGGTGCTTAACATAGTGCCTAGCATATAATCAGTGCTTGCCTGAGAGGTGAGTTTCCAACCCTGGTCACACCCTGACTTTCATTCCAGAGCTCTCTCCATAATACTCAAAAATCTTATGCTTCACTGAGTCTGTGAATTGTTAATCATCAGTTGCTATGCATAAAAATTGATTATCTACTCTTTGTCTCATGCTGAAGATCCTGATAATCCAGAAAGCCCCTTGTCATCTCATTAACTGAATATAACCATCCTAAATCAAAAGAACGTGCAAAAAAAACTGGAAGACAGTGACCTGTAGCCAGTGTGGCTCTGAGCAAGCTGAGCTCAAATTCATTGTTTTAAGTCATGGAAAATGAGTTAACTATTTTGTAGACTACTCAGTTCACTCTGCTAATTTAATTATTAATAGGGTTTTGTTTTTCTAACCTTTCCCTTGAAGGTTCACAAAACCTTAAAAGGTTACAAATAGAATTTGCAATGTACTTCCTTCACAGTAACCCTGTGAGGCAGATGATGTTGTCATGATTTACAGATGAGGAAACTGAGGCATGGGGCAAGGAAGTGACTTACCTAGAACTGCATAGCTATCATGTGTCTTGTGACACTAAGAGCAGTGTTTATTCCCCTCTCCCTCACTGCCTAGCACCCAAATGAGTTACAAAAAAGACTGGGTTACCTATTGAGGCTGACTTTTTTGCTCCAGCCTTCTATATTTTTGGTAAAGACATGTACTGTTTGGGTGGAGTTCAGTTTTTGTTTTCACATGGGGCCCTCTTCTTCCCCTTACCCATGTCATTCTGGGGTTATTCAGCAACATCTGTCAGAGCTGCAGTGACCTTTGTCATCCAGCTGTTGCGGTCATGTTGATGGAGATGAAGGTGGGAGGGAGCAGGAACCAACTCCCTCTTCTTTTACACTAAGCCTTCAGGTGGGACGGGAAAATGTTCCAAAGGCATCTCTCAGTGCAGTGGTCTCTTGCCAAGCTCAGTATTTGAGTTGGACGTCAGGCCTCCTAGGCTTCTTGAAAACAGGAAGTTCCCCTGTTACGTGATGGATAGCCCTGTTTAGCTAGAAATAAAGAAAAAAATTACCCCCATCTCTGGGCCAGCAAATGAATTCTGCAGTTGTTTAAGACACATGGAAGACAATGTCTCTTCCACAGATTTGTCTGTGTTCATGCCTATTCCATAACTGAATATATAGAACTCTACCCCACCTCCTGCCCCATTCTGGAGACTTCAGTATATCAGATATTCTAACCTCCCAGTGCCTCAGTTTCCCCCACTCCTATGACATTCTTTTCTAGTCCATGTCAGCTGCTCACAGGGATGCTCCCCCTCTCGGTCTCTCTGCACATGAGCCCTCCACTTGGACATTCAAGAGCTCCAGAATCCCTTATCTGAGCATTATCTTTATCCTTCCATCTCCCTTTGCCTTCCTTAGTCTGGGAATTGGCTAGAAAAGACTTCACCTTTTTGGTTCCTCTCCCTTTGGAAGCAGGAAGTCATGATGAAGGCAAGTGCAAAAGAAACCATGAGCTTTGGCATATGCCCTGGTCACTGCTGTATCATCATCCTGGACCAGCTTGGGATCTGTTTCCCAGCCTCCTTCTCTTCTGCTTCTCTCTTTCCAGATAATGGGTTCCATGGTCTGATGACAAGGTCACCTCTTGTTAGCCTCCATTGGCCTTTGTCTGGGTCCTGACTTTCTTCTCAAACATCTGTCTTCTTGCTACTCTCCCTCCCCAAGTTTTTCTTATGATCTTTCTCTTCAGTGTGTGTAATAAATAGACTCAGTAGTAGCAGCAACAGTGAAAAGTCACACTTTTTATTAGTTATTTTACTAAATGTATATTAAATTAATGTAATACTTTGAAGTTTGCCACGTATTTCACAAATTTTATCCTCACAACAAACCTGGGAGGTGGGTGCTATATTATACGCCCAATTTTACCGTTCAAGAAATGGAAGCAGATGGAAGTTAGCATCCTACCCATGGTCACACAGCTAGTCTCAGTCCCTCCTAACTCTAGGCTCAAGGAGTGTTCTATCCTCTGCATGACTTAGCTGCTTACATGTCTATATATTTATATAGAGACATCTGAGGGCGCAGTGTTTTGACTGACTTTTCCTGGATCTCATCTCCTAACTTTTTTCCCTATGTGTTGCCATACTATTGCTGTGGTATACTTCAAGACTTCAGAAATAAGTGACTGCATCTGTATGGACACTCCCTTCACCAAAACAGATCGCAAAGTCCATCCATCAGTTTACAGTCCTTGGGAGTTGTATAACATCAACATCACCTCGACAGATTCTTTGATCTTTCTGGCAGTGAGTCTCTCCGAACTGGTTCTCAGATGACAAAAATAGCTCATCATTAGACACTCAGGGTCTTCCCAGTTTGGACAGACCCTTTAGGACTTGAACTCCACAGACATGGTCTTCAAGATCACAACTTCCTGCCATAAAGAAGAATTTAATGGAGACACTCTTGTTAGCCTGGATACTTGTGATATCTGATTTCCCAAAGACACAGAGTTGCCTATTGCTATCCATTGATCATGTTCCATTTTCTACAAAACCATATCTTCCATTAGAGCTTACTGTGCTGGTCTTGCCCTGTTAACAATGATTGTCTGTGGATAAGCACCCCCATTTTCTCCCATCCCTGACTGATGTGGACTGTTGGAAGGAAGGAGACAACTCCATTGCTGAGGAAGGAAGTCACCTTGGGTTCTATGATGGCAACAGCCCCAAAAGTTATAGATCTGGCAAATGGCCCATGAAGTCCAAGTCATTCTGGTGTGTTGGCCATTTGATGTGGTTGAATAGTGAGCTGTGGGGAAGAAGTTAGCTAATTGTTTCAAGTTGTGGTGTTTGAACTTCACCAGCCCAGAAAATGCTACTGTGCCCAGTGCCCTGGAATCCCATAAACCTGCTCTCATGGGAATCCCCAGTTATCTTCTTGTTCTGTCTAATGACTGTGAGTTCCAGGCTTTTCTGACACATTTTGGTTATAAATACCGATGGCTCTAGTAAGGGGAGGTGATTATTTAACCAGCCTGAGTTGTGGCTCTCTGCTTTGATAACTTGGACAATAAAGGGAAGCAGACAGCTTTTGCTCCTGAATGGCCTCATCTGAAGGTATTCACAGGTTGTACCATGTTTTCAAAGAAGACATTCTCTTCTCCATTTCCTTGAATGGAAACACCTTAAAGACCACTCAGTGAAAGCCTGTCCATTAAACCAAGGCAGATATAGTCCTTTAATCCCCTGTGCCTCAGTGGGCTTCCATGGCCCCTTCCAGGTCTACACCTTTGATCCTATTGTGACCTAAGGCAAATCACACCTCCCTGGACCTCAGTTTCCTCCTCTGTACAATGAGGATGTTCAATAAGACAGCCTGAGAGGTCCTAGGATCCAGGATCTGATTATAATCTTAGACAAGTCATTTGTTCTCCCTGGGCCTCAGTTTCCTCATTAGTAAAATGAGAGAGATTAGATAACCCTGCCAGAAGAGCTTAAGACACTTAGGTCTCACTAAGGTGTTTGCTTTGCAAACCCTAAAGCATAGGGTTTATGTCAAAGGAGTTGTCACAGATGGGAAAACTGAGACCCTGACTACGTGTTGGAACTGCAGTCCTATGCACAATCCATTCAATGGGATGGGGATGGGGATAGGTACTGGACCTCTGGATTCCATTGGTCAACCCTCTATCAATGCAGGTGGGCACCTTTTCCACAACTTCTGGTTTTAGAAAGTAGATAGAGCCCTGAGAGGTTAAGAGCCTTGAACTTAGGTCTTACTGGTGGTGAGGGCAGCTCTTTGTCCACCATGCCACCCTGCCTTTATGAGTAGAGTACATTTGGTAAATAATGTGAAACTCTGATCCTCCAATCTCCATTAGTATGGGGCTGCAGGTAGGTAGTATTCCCAAAGCTTACCGAGCAGCTGACCCTGCCATCAGAGGGTGGTATATCCATTGCTTATCTCCTTAAGAGAATCTGTTTACCCCCTCTCCAACATCTACAGGGGTACCCTATACCCCTTGTCCCATTGCCTCTTAAACTTGTCTCTGTTTAACAATTCAAGATGGCACATATTCACAAAGAGCTAGGCTCTGGAAATCATTAGCTTAATTTAGGTGAATTGGTGGTCAGTCCTGGCCCTTCATGCCTTCTCATCCTTTGTTGGTCTCATCAAGCCTTTTTTAAGTCTCCTGGAGAGCATCAGCTCACCGTGTTGAATGGAGATCTTCCTTTCCTTCTTTCCCTGTTTCTTGACTGAGCACCTCACACAGTTCATGGTCCATGATGGGCGCTTTATAAGAGTTTGTAGGAGGTGCTGAGATTTCATGGAGCACCATAGGAAGGATTTCCTTGGGACTGGGGTGGGGGAGGGGGAATGAAGAACTGCCATGATGCTACTTCTTCCACTTGGGATGGCCACAGTTCTCTGTGTCTAGATGAGGATTCCAGAAAAGACTTGCCCTTTGTACTAGGATTGGGACCTCTAAAGCCACTATGTCTGATTCCCTAGCTAGCAGACAGACGGGCGAGCTTGAGCAGGCTGGGGTGCATCTCCACTGAGAGTTGCATGTGGTGGTTTTCTCCCCAGTGGCCGGGGGGGGGGGTGTCTCCTCATTCAGGCTGCTTTACTGTGCTTGATTAGACCAGAATAGTCTTTCTAAAGAACCTTTAGGAAGGGTGTTAGCACCATTGGGCTTTCTCAGGAAGGAAGCTGCTTTTCCTACTATTTTTTCAGCCGAACTTTCACTGACAAGATCAGGCAGGAAAAAGCCTCACTGGCCATCAGCCAAGCACACCAGGCAATATTAGTAGCAGACTGTAATTCACTCTGCATTACCCATGGTCAGCTGTGACTTTAAAAACAACCTGGACGTCATGCTAAGCAGTATTCCCCGAAGCAAACAATGGAGGTGGTGTCCAATGGGTTCCACCCTCATAGACAGTCACACTACCGGCAAAAGATGTGTAAAAATAGCCTAACATTTCTGGACTTTTCCAGATGTGTTTAAAAAAGGGTAAGGATAGAGGCTGGACCTGGAGTTATTTTTTTTCCTCTTGGTTTAAAGAACTCCTGGGTAAGGAAGCAAGTGACCCCTTATAAGGGAATTGCCTGGAGGCAATGAGAGGTCAAGGATTTCTCCAGGGTCACTCCAAAACCAGCTCTGTTGCTTACAACCATGCTGACTTTTCTTTTTGGCATATTATTTTCTCCTTTGGTTTTTGTAAAAAACCTGAGACAAGTATGACAGATATTATTCTGGGATCTTTGATCCTATGTGATGGGTCTAGGGTCACGTGGTTGGACCTAATTCCTTTTATTCCAAATTGTCCGTCCTTCACAGTACAGTCAACCAGTCATTAAGCGTTTGTTAAGTACCTACTGTGTGCAAGGCACCTTGCTCAGCATTGAGGATACAAAAAAAAGGCAGAAGATGCCTCTCGTTCTCGCAGAGCTCACAGTCTAATATGAGCTTCCAAGGGTCTGACTCCTTCCCTTCCCATCCCTCCTTAGCCCTTTCCTTCCCTTCCTTCTTTCCCCTTTTCCTTTCCTGTGCCCTCTTTGACCTAAATATTTGAAAGTTTCAACTAATTAGTCAGTCAGCAAAAGTTCCTACTACATATCATGCACTGTGCTGGGAGATAGGGATACACATGTAAGAATGATCCCATATTCCAAAAGGGAGATACAACATAAACAGGGTTCCAGTGGCCAGGAAAGCGAGTTTTAGTCCAGGCCATAGATTCTTAACCTGTTTTGTGTCACAGACCCCCTCAGCATTCTGTATTCTTCCTCTGAGTAATGTTTGTAAATACATAAAGTAAAATTCATAGGATTACATGAGAAACTAATTATATCAAAATACAGCCATTAAAATATTTTTTAAAAATGAATTCACAGACCCCAGATGAACAATCCCTGGTCTAGACAGTTAACATGAACTATGGAAAAAGGCAGTTGTTTGAGATGCCCTTTCAAACAGCAGTGGTAGGTTTTAGGCAATAGAGATGTTATTATTTTTTCTTAATCATAAAAAAAAAGCTTTAATGGTAACAAGGAGGCTCAAGACACAAACTCAGAAGAAAATAATGACTTGAAAAATCTCTATAAACAAAGCCTCAAACAAAAATGAAAATTAGACTCTAGGCCAACAAGAATTCCTAGAAAAGCTAAGGAATGGTTTCAAAAGGGCAAAAGGAATTTATAAAAATCAAGTAAGTGTGATAGAGTTAAAATGGGAAAAGAAATCCAAGAAAGCTGAAAAGAGAAATAAAAAGTAGAAAAGGTACTAAACCTCACTGAAAAAAATAACTCCTTAAAAATTAGAATTGATCAAATGGAAACTAATGATTCTGAAGCACCAAGAAACAATAAATAAAAATCAAAAGACTGAAAAATAGAAGGAAATGTGAAATATCTCTTCAGAAAAATGATTGACCTGAACAATAAGATCATAGAGAGATGATTTAAGAGCCCTCCTATTATTGCAGAAAAGGTGCCAACCTACATGGGTAGGGGAAGTTTTCATATTAGTAGGTGATTAGCAGTAGTTTTTTTTTTAAATATTGACTTAATACTTGTTAAAACTAGTATGTTAATTTTACTTTTTTATTTTTATTTTCAAATTTTCACCCTCTCACCCCATATTGTAAAGGCAAGAAATATGACCCCCATTATACCTATGAAGTTATGCAAAACATATTTTCACATTAGTTATGTTGAAAAAGAAAAAATCAAGAAAAATAAAGAGAAAAAAGTCTGCTTCATTCTGTACCCAGAGTTCATCAGTTCTCCCTAGAAGTGGGTACATTTTTCATCAAGAGTCCTTCAGAATTGTGGTGGATCATTGTAAGTTTTCCCAGGTTTTTCTGAAACCATCCTGCTCATTATTTCTTATAGCACAATAGTATTCCATCACAATCATAAGCCACAACTTGTCCAGACATTCTCTCATTGACAGATATCCCCTCAATTTCCAATTCTTTACCACCATAAAAAGAGCTTCTATAAATATTTTTGTGCATGTAGTCCTTTTTCTTGGATCTTTTTGGGCACTTTTTGGGATACTCCTAGGGCTTCCCCCATTGCTGCTGCCACCCTCAAACCCCACAGCCTATGCCACTTTCAACCCCCACCCCAATGTCTGCATACTTTTTGTCTTCCTAAGCTTTCCTGAGCTAGAAAAATGACTTACTGTGCCCTTTTTCTTGGCTATGATATTTAGAATTTGCTTTGGCATTTTCTGTGATTGTGATAGGAGAGATTTTGGAGGACATTTAGCAGTTTGTCCCTTTACTCCGCCATCTTGACTGTGCCTTTCCTGTTAGGGTGGATTTAATTGCTGTGTCCTTTGTGGCTACATTCTGAGATCTTCATAACAACACTATTTGAAACTAGAAAATAGCCGGTGACTTTTTTTTTATGTGTGAATCAGTCACATCAAAAAGCAATTTTAAAAGCACTTTCTATGTGTCAGGCATTGTGATAAGTACACGGGATACAAAGAGAAGCAAAAAGAGCTCTACTCTGCCTTCAAGGAGCTCCTAGTTGAATGAGGGAGACCACATGTTTATAACCAGGTTCATTCAGGATATATACAAAGGGTTTGGAAGGTAATCTCAAGAGGGAAGGCACTAGCAGCTGGGGGTCCAGGAGAAGACTCCACAGAAACAGGTGGGCTTTGAACTGCATTGTGAAGGAAGCCAGAAACAAAGGTGAGGGAGGAGAGTGGAATGGGGATGGAAAGTAAAGGCCACATAGTCAGGAGATAAAGTAGCTAGATTGTAGAATGTATGGAGGGTAGTTATGGGTGAGAGGACTCTGATGATCAGAAGGGGCCAGGTTGCAAAGGGCTCTGAATGCTAAACTCCAGAATTTATATCTTGTCATGGAGGTCATTGGGAGCCACTCATGCTTACTGAGCAGGGGAGTGACACATAGCTTTACTAACCCTTTGAGAGATAATTTTGGCAACCTTGTAGAGGGTGACTGGGAGTAGGCAGACACTTGGCAGTGAGGTCAGTTACAAGACCATAGCCATGTTGCTAAAAGTTTGAAAGCATCTTCCTTTTTCTTTTTTTGCAATTCAGCTCTGAGCTATCCCACAATGAGCTTGAAAGATGCGTTTGCAGATGTGCAACCATTGTACCTTTAAAATGTTGATGAAGTTCCATTGAACCTAATCCTGTCTGAAGGATGTTTCCTCTAGCAAAAACCTAAGGACTCTAGGTGCAGTTGACTGCCTTCTGCCTGCTCAGCACTGCGAAGTGTTCCATTAAAGGGTCAGGCTGTGGAAATACTTTCCTACCCAAGGCAGATTATACAAGTATGGCAAAAACCCCATGTCTAGAGTTTCACTGCCATGGCCTGTAGTCTTTGGCTGTGACTGAACACCAGCCTTGAAAATGTTTGCGTATAACAGATATCCACCTACGTTGCTAATAATCACCCAAGCCCACTGAACCCCTAATTGGAAGTTTGATTTTCTTTTTTTAAAGATTAAAAACATAACTTGGGTGCATGGCCTTATTTCCCTTTGGTTTATTATTTTCACAAGATGGCACAGGAGTCTGAAAGGAAACCAGCTATGGAGGAGGCAGGAAGACCCAGGTGCAAGTTTCCCCTCCAACACTGATAGTGTGACTTTGGACAGGTCACCTAACTGCTTACTGTTCTAGTCAACGCTATAGAGAAATGACAAACTCTGGACAAATGACTGATTTATGTTAGCAGAGGGAGTTTCCATGTTGGGATTTCCATTGGACAGTCCACTTAATTTCTCAGACTCAGGTAGCTCTCTTCAATCTAAGTTATAGACTGTTTATAAGCACAAAATCAAGCATCTGAAAAAATCTATCCCTATGGCTTGTCTTTATTAATAATAAAAAATGATATTAATATTGATGATGATGATGAAGAATGGCGATGTGTCTATAGTGCTTTATAGTTTGCCATGCATTTTACATTCTTTATCTTAATTCTCCTGCACAAGAGGTAGGTTTATTGTTATCTTCCTTTGACAGGGGGAAGAAGTGAGATTCCAAGGGTCACACAGCTAGTAAGTGCTTAGGTAGGATGCAGGTCTCACTTGACTCCAAGGCCAGCGCTGTGGGTCATGCCTTCTGACATCTTCTGGCAAATCCGCTCCTTCCTCCCATGTTTCCATAGAATCCCCTGATTCTGGAACGTCCTCTTCCCATTCTTAACTGGCTGGCCCTGTCTTCTGCCCCCTCCAGGCTTTGATGCGACCTGGGAGATTTGACCGGATCATCTACGTCCCCTTACCTGATGCAGCCACGAGGAGGGAGATCTTCAAGCTGCAGTTTTGCTCTAAGCCAGTCGGTCCGGATGTTGACCTGGAAGAACTCGTTCATCAGACAGATACCTACTCAGGGGCTGAGGTAAGCCGAGCCTTCTCCTCCCTGGGAAATGAGCAGGGGGGATTGCTGGGGGCTTTCTGGTTGACTGCCAAGATATTTGAAATTACCCTACTGAGCTGAGGTTTCACCTCATACCAGGCAAACTGGCCAAGATGATAAAAAAATGGGAACAGTCATGGCTGGAGGGCCTGTGGGAAGACAGGTATGCTAATGTGCAGTGGGTGGAGCTGGGAAGTGATCCAACTGTGTATCCATTTAGAATTGTACGAGAAAAGTGAATGATCTTACTTCAGGGCAGATACCCCAAAGAAGTCCTAACTATGGGGTCAAAGATCTGCAATAGAAGAGAGATTTTACTTCCTCCAACTTCCTCATTTTTACTCAGTAAACTGAGACCTGGGGAGGGTAGATAACTTGGCCACAGTCACACAGAGAGTGATTGCCAGAAATATGATTTGAACCCAGGTTCTCCACCTCTTTCCATTGTACAGTGTTCCACACTGTTCCATCCATTCTGTAAAGGTCCAAAGTCTACATGGTAACAGTTTGTGGTAACCATGATCTGGAAGCAAAGGGGTGGCCCCTCACCTGGGGAATGATTAAGTCAGTTCAACAAAACAGTACTGTACAATAAGAAAGGTGAATGCAAGGAATTCAGAGAAACATGGGAAGATTTATATGAATTGATGCAGCACAAGAGAAGCAGAACCATCAGAACAATGAGTGTAGCATGAGATGAGAAAAAAAATTTCCCTAAATAGAAATCAAACATTAGGTAACAGAAAAATCCATAAAGGTCCCAGAAAAGGGGGATGAAACATCTGGAGTAGAGTGGGCTGCAAAAAGGCCCATTACGAAGAGACAAAAGTCTCCCATGAAGGGCTTCCTTTAATTACTCTGGTGAGAAGCCCTCCCTGCACCTACATCCTCCTCCCATGGGTCCTTGTTAAATGGAGCTTACCCTGGGTTTTTGAAGGTTGCTCTCGGTGTTCCTGCCAGGCCTGGCCAAAGATGGCAGACCTGTCTTATTGGGGAGCCAGCCAAGCTGCACTGAAAAATCATGATCACACTGACTACATGAGGAGGATGTAGTGGTTTTCTTTTTGAAAATTACTTCTTTATTAAAAAAAAAGAGACTGAATTTCCCCATCTAGGCCAGCCGAGAAGTGCAAAGGTCATTTCTGGTCTTGATCTCACTGCTGGTCAGCAGGGGAGCTTTGACCTGCTCCATTTCAGACCTGGGCTAGTTTCCTTAGACACCTTAGGCAGCTCGTTGCCCATGCCCATCTCCCCACCCCACTGCTTCTGGGGATTCTCCATAGTGATGTTAAAACATCGTGGATGCTCAATCCCATCTGAGAGGCTCCTGAGCTGAAGAATATTAAAGCTTTGCTGCATGTTGCTCCCAGAGCAATCTTTCAAGTCACAGAAATATTGTTGTCTGCCTGAGTGCATTCAGAGACCCACACCAGAGAAATCATGTACTGTGGAAGGTGGAAGAGGAAGGAGCAATTCTGAAGCCAGAGGAATCCTTTCTACCCCTATCCTTGACAGGACTTCAGCAGCCCTACAAACCAGAAGGAGATTGAGGCAGACATAATACTGAATTTGGAATCAGAAGTTCTAGGTTCAAATTCTGACCTTCTTGCTAACTGTCTATAAGATCTTTGGCAAGTCAGTGAGCCTCTAAGGTCCTCAGTTTTCTCATCTGTAAAAGCAGATTGGATTAGGTGACTTCTAATATACCCTCCAACTCTAAATCTGTTATGCTAATATCTGCTCTCATCTAAGTCTTAAATGCAGGGTTAGCAGAGAAGTAATGCTATTTACTGAAGGGAGCAAAAGGTTCCACCACTGGGGCCACTCCTCATGGTGTTGACTTGGACATTTTCCTTAATGATGCCTGATCTGTTCATTTATTCCTTCGAAAAGCATCTTTTACTGTGTACTCAATACTGAGTATATGGAAATTCAGAATGCGCCATGGCCCACCTTCAGCGTGTACATTCTCCTGGGAGGAAACACAGACATTGATAAAGTTGAGGAATTTATGTCCAGAATAAATACAGGGTAATTTTCAGAGGAAGCGTATTCTCTAAACTTTGGTGATTATGACAGTCGTGGTGATGATGATGGTGACATGGTGGTGGTGACGATGACGAGGATGATGGTGCTGGTGATGATGGTGATGGTGATGATGATGACGAGGATGATGGTGCTGGTGGTGATGAAGATGATGATGATGATGGTGATGATGGTGATGATGATGGTGATGATGGTGGTGATGATGGTGATGATGATGGTGATGATGGTGATGATAATGGTGATGATGGTGGTGGTGATGGTGATGATGGTGATGATGGTGGTGATGGTGGTGGTGGTGATGATGATGGTGATGATGATGGTGATGATGGTGATGATGGTGATGGTGGTGATGGTGATGATGATGACGAGGATGATGGTGCTGGTGGTGATGAAGATGATGATGATGATGGTGATGATGGTGGTGATGATGGTGATGATGATGGTGATGATGGTGATGATAATGGTGATGATGGTGATGATGGTGATGATGGTGATGATGGTGGTGGTGGTGATGATGATGGTGATGATGGTGGTGGTGGTGATGATGATGGTGATGATGGTGATGATGATGGTGATGATGATGGTGGTGATGATGGTGATGATGGTGGTGATGATGGTGATGATGATGGTGATGATGGTGATGATGGTGATGGTGGTGATGATGGTGATGATAATGGTGATGATGGTGATGATGGTGATGATGATGGTGATGATG